>JBBBDQ010030230.1:0-360000 GCA_037127315.1 Ascarosepion bandense | reverse complement strand
AAGGCTATGGAATCTGTCCTGCTTTTTGACCCATAGCTCGAGGGAGAAGAGATCGATTAATACCTTTATCAAGGGTATTTGCGCGTAAGTGAATGAAACGAATTCGGCTGGATAGAACTTGACCCTCCGATTTCCATTACTACAACGCACATCCACAAGACTACTATTTCGATAGATATAGATGGAAGGGAAATGGTACCAAGATTTCGTCTCACATGAGCCATTTTCAAAGAGAAACTTCTAGCGGAGTTTTATGTCAACACAAAATTAAATCGTCGCAGATGGTGTATGTTATTGTGTTACCGTCTTAATAACTTCTCTGAAGATGGCTCCTGTGAGCCGAAAGCTTAGAACCAAATTAATAAAAAATTATCCAAATGTTGGAGAATTTTTATCTTTATTTTCAACTGAAATTAAATCCAAAATACGACATTTAGAACGGCTCATGATTAAACATAATAGACATTCATCGTCTCTTATATTTAACAGCAGATGTTTAGAATAAATATATATATATATATATATATATATATATATACACTGATATTTAGACACTAATTTGTCTATATTTGATGGGTAACTTCATCCGACTCGGACGCTCTAACAATCGACACAATAATACCCGGCAAGCACCCAACCCAACACCGACCGCCAACCTAAACAGCCATGCGGCATCTAATCCGACATCGATTATTGCGTCAATACTCGACAGAGCCCAAACCAGTACAAACTATCCGGCCAAAGCCCAACACGTTTCCACATAGCACCGACTGTCAAACCAACACCTAATAACCATGATCCTCAAGGCCCAAGTCCTACATAGTTTCCTAACTATTTATAATTTCCCGATCCCGCGAAAACCGATGTTAGGTAGAACACCCCACAACCATACATACATACATTCATACATACATATATATATATATATATATATATATATATATATATATATATTACGAATTAAATGTACATTGCGACACGGAAATTTCTATGTTTTGAGATAGAATCTCGTCATCAGGCAATGCTGGATGTTAGTTGTGAAAATTATTTACAAATCATTTTCACAACCAACACTCGACATTGCCTGATGAAGGGATTCTATCTCGAAACATATAAATTTCCGTGTCGCAATGTACATTTAAATCATAATTATATGATTATATTAAGCTCTACAATATTTATTGCATTGAGCACTGTTTATAAAAATATAAATGCCAGGGGACTCAAAACCGCAAAACTTTGAGTCCTCATCTCCTGGATTTATATATATATATATATATATATATATATATATATATAGAATAAATAGAAAAATGTGTGAGAGGCCGCGAACTTTTTCTTTAAAGTGTATATTTATTGTTGTTGTTATTATATATGTCATGATACATTAAGTGTCCATTATGATATTTGTGACGCTACACGTGTTTCGAGTCTAAGATTGACTCTCTTCAGTCGAATAAATTTGTGGCTTTACGTATCGAGTTCCTTTTGTTTGTGATGGACAAGTTGTTGTTTTATAAATAAGTAAGGAGAAAAAAATAAGAAAATCAATAAAATAAAATAAGATAAAATCAGTAAAGTGGAGTGGAAGAATCAAATATACATTTTACATTTTTAAAGTTCAGTGAGAAAGTTAAAGGTATCAAGAAGTGTTCGTAGTAGTAATTTGTTGGAAAGAGTCTGTATGTATGTATGTATGTATGTATGTATGTATGTATGAGCGTTTGATTGGTAGAAATGTTTTTGGATGGAGAAGAAAAAGTAAAAGGAATCAGCACACGAGAACGAAAGAAGAGGACGAGGTACCACGCGACCTTATGTCCGGGTCGACTTGACTTTCTGCCTTGTTACATTTTAGCTTGTCGTCTCTCCTGTTCCAATGTGACTGTCTGACTAACGCTGACCGAAGTATTTATAGCCTTTACATTTTTCATACTGGATCGCGAAGTCTTTATGGTCTTGCAAATCTCTTCCATTGGTCAGAAAATCAATTTAACATCTACTGGCGAAATCTGGTTTCGACTTTTTCTTTAAACACATCGTCAATCCTTTTTCTGTTTGGGAAAAACCAGGATTTCACACGTCATTTTGAATTTTTGTAAAAGTGAAGAAGAAAGTTGATTTTAATTCTTAATTTCCTATCCACTACATATTAACATCAATACGAGATATCTATATAGCTCCTGATTAACAGTTGAGCACTTTCGCTACATAAATAACACTTCAAAATCTTTTAGCCTCGATTACACCCTAAAAACATACCGATTTCATCACTATCCACAGACAAGCTAAAATTATTCGAAAAAGTAGAAAGCTTCATAAAAAATAAATGTGCTTTTCATTTCAGGGAAGCACGTTTCTATTTAACCAAATAATTTATCACAAATACCACGCTGAAAAATACAGTTTTACAAGAAAAAATGTATCACGCAACACAAAGAACGAGACGACTTCGAGAAAAACTTAACATTGACTTCCGTAAACAACAAAATACCTTTAAAAACTAAATTTAAAAAAATAAATAATATAAACAAAATAAACAAAAAAAATTAAAATTAAAATTAAACAATTCAAATGAAGTATTTATCACAGCGGACAAAACTAGAAATTTATACGAACCAAATCCCATTAAATTTATACGAACCAAATCCCATTAAATTTATACGAACTCAGTCCCATTAAACACAAATGATTAAAGGACAACGCAAGTAAAACATAGCATGGTGCAATGGTCAGCAAGTTCGTCTCGCTAGAATCATTATAACTGAGTAGTGAGTTCGATCCTCACTGGATTCCCCCTACATTTGGCCGTGTGTTACATCTAAGCTACGCTTAGAAAATCACCAGGTTTGGGAGTCGGACGCAGGGCTAAAAACCATGCCCCACAAAAACAGTTTGTTACGGAAACAGCAAAAACGCTGCCCTACACACCATTGTGTGTAACGGAAAAGTTTTATAACTAAAACATATACAAAAACGCTTAAATCAACAGAACACAATATTAATAAGGAAGCTACAACAATCGTCCCGAAATTAGACCCTGAAGACTTAATACTTTGCATCACTAAATCACAAACATCTATATCTATAAAAGTGATGAGGGTGAACATTGTGTAAGTATTTGTTTGATAGACTCTACTTAGCGTCTGCATTTTGGGGTCTAGCTCGACGTAATTTGCGCTCAGATGTAGATCAAAATTTTAGAACGCTAACGACACCTTGAAATTTTTCAGAAAGCCAAAATTAGGGGTAGAAAAATAGATATTATCATCCCACAAAGTCAGGGATCAGTTTCTGTATTGATTATAATATAGAATAGATCACCTCACTTTATATATTATATATCTATATGTGTTGCCCCTCCCACCCTAATCCAATAGAGACATTCTACATTGTTATCTATATCTATAAAAGTGACGAGGGTGGACTTTGTGTAAGTATTTACTATATAAATTCATCATGTTTTTTATTCTTATTATTCTTTAAACTACCCGAGTGAAACCGGGCTAAACTGCTAGTCTATATCTATAAAAGTGACGAGGGTGGACGTTGTGTAAGTATTTACTATATAAATTCATCATAGGGTTTTATTCTTATTATTCCTTAAACTACCCGAGTGAAATTGGCTAAACTGCTTGTTTATCAATAATAGACGCCAAGGACAATTCCAGAACAAACCCATCATACAGACTCATTGGTAAAAATAGGTAAAGCACTACTAGAACGAATTAATTCACAACTAAGGAAAGAATTAGGAGTAATTCAGAGGAAAAACTAAAAAATAACAATATAGACTAAAAACAAACATAATTGCTAATTTATGCAACTATATATAAAATAATTCTACCTTTTTATAACGGTGTGGGGACGTCGATTATGTTTGTTAAACTAGCCTTGTGCCAAACACAACCAAAGTTCCTAAAATTTTCTATTAACCGGAAGTTTAAAAGATAAAACTGTCTCTTTTGTATAAATAAATGAAAATTTATTTATCGAGCAGATTAACATCCAATTTGTATGTATGAAATGATTAAACTGTGAAAATGTTCCAAAAGAAAGTTAATTCAGAGTTTGTTTTATCGAAATGTGATTTGTGCTGAAAAAGGTAAGTCTATGTTTCGCTGAGTGTATCAACAATTAGTAGTAACGTCTTTCTTTTTGTGGACAAGAAGAAGAAGAAGAAGAAGAAGAGATAAAGAAAAAAGCATGAGAGAGAAATTGAGAGGATGTGAATACGGATCGCAGGGGCAGTTGTGTTCTTGTGACTGGTGTTGACTATCTGTTCTCTGGTCGCTTGTTTCTGACTGACCTACCGAGAACGTGAATAAGTAGCCCACTCAATCATGTGATCGGACTCGAATGCATATATATATATATATATATATATATATATATATATATACTAGCAGTATAGCCCGGCGTTGCTCGGGTGTAATGAAAGCTTTAAAACTAATCCATGGTCCTGGAGCTCAGACTCAGCTTAAAGAATATTTGTGTGAAGTTTGGTGAGAATCGGATAAAAATTGTGGATTTGTATAATATACAGACAGATAAACAGACACACACATAAACACCTTGCCTTTTATATATATATATATATATATATATATATATATATATATATATATATATATATATATATATATTATCGGTTTTCTGCACTATTCTAAGAACTACAACCTTGAAACTTCTGAATATCGTTTCATATGTCTTTGTCTATGAGTGTATCAAATTTGATTAAAATCGGACCACTCCTTCTGTAACCCTATTTTTTCGATTATCGATTTTCGATATTTATCGGGAGTACCTCGACACAAAACCTAGCTAAGAACACTCGCAGACGCTTATAGTACAACTGTGTAAATTTTCAAGAAAATCGGTTCAGCCGTTTCGGAGTCTATAGGTAACGGATACACACACACACACACAGACACACACACACAGACAACTTTTCATTTATAAATAAGTTTAGATTTGAAGTAGATACTGTTTTTGTTTTTGATTTTTTTTTGTTTGACTTTTTTTTTTTAATTAAACAGAACTGGATCTAACGTGTCTTAACTCCTTCGTAATAAATTTCGTAAATAAATTCTTTGTCAACACTATGATACGAAAACAGAGCAGATATTAATATTTTGAGAAATTGGGAAATAGATGTGTGTAAAAGCTCGAGTCGTACGTGATCTAATGGTTAAGCCACGTTAAATATAATGATGGTTTCTGCTGGGGGGGGGGGGGGGCGAATCCTTCCAGAGGACGATTGTTTTTTATAAAAATTTCTCGATTATTCAGGCCTGTAGATGCAAATATACAGTTTAATTACAAAACACACACACACACACACACACAAAAAAAAAAAAAAACAATGTCTCTACCCAAATATAAGTATCCATAAAAAATAATGTTTAAACAAATAGAAATTATATATATATATATATGCTCAGATGAACTTAGCTCACTGGTTTCCCCCATACATGAATTTGCTCTAGCCACAAGATTAGCAACTAGGTCCCACCCTTTTACTGTAAAACCAATAAATGGTAAACGCAAATTCTACTCCAGCAGCTTTTTTTCTCGCACTTCCTGTCTGTGGAATTCCCTTCCGTTTACTTGCTTTCCCGACATCTACAATCTCCAAGAATTTAAATGTAAAGTCAATAGTCATCTCCTATCTCACTAACTTGCTTCCTCTCTCTCTCTCTCTCTCTCTCTCTGTCTCTCTCTCACTCTCTTATGTTTCTTTCATCGTCCACTCCGCTCTCAGCAGTATTTTCATCCTTCTCCTACCCTCTCCCTGACATCCCCTGTAACCTCTCACTCTTTCTCATAACTTACCTTCTATATAACCCCCTATTCATCACAGCTCATCAGTACGATTAGACAGCCGATTGCTTTTTACACAGGATTGAAACCCGACCGGATTGGCGTTAGTCTGTGATTCTACCGCTGAGCTACGGGCGCTCGGTAGAAAGAGGCAGACTTTTTAGCGTGTATATTATCATTATACACGACCAATAGCTGAGAGCGTTCTAATTCATTGCTGAATGAACGATGCGTAGATGTCAGAGTAGCTACTGTTTTTCAAAGTCTACCATTCTTATATATATATATATATATATATTATTTGTTCCGTATCCTAAAATTCTGTAGGATTTGGATGTATATTTTATCCGTGTGTGCATGTGTACACATATATAAACTGAGATATGTTAGCGGGAAGAAATACATTTTCTTATTGAACCAGCAAATCATGCTGAGATGAGAAAGGCCGGACGTCGTGTGTCTTGTTACTGACTGAAAAGCCTCGTCTTTGCGACGTGCAGCATAAAAATGAGTGCGAATTGCCTTATCGTGGACATCAAAGTCAGCGATCAAACAGCTCAGTTCGACCGAGACATTCGATATGACTGCAATTGCCAGGCAGAAATGCCTGTGATATTCAACAATATTTCCCATCGCTTTTTACTATTAAACCTCTTAAAAGGAAACAGACTTAAATGAAGATATTCTAGTGGCAAATAAACAATCTGTATGTAGCACGAAAGAGTGAAGTTTGTTTATCCAATATGCGAAAAATAATTGTTCATATGATCAGTTGGTGGAGAGCCTGGCGTGAAAATGCTAACAGGACCCCTTTGTTGGCAGATTTAGGCAATACGTCATTGAATATTCATTTTTTTCTTTTTTCTGGTGGGGGTGATGTGGGCTGGATCTGATCCTGACAGGGTGAAAAGAGGGACAGGAAAAACAGCGCCTGATATACTTGATGAGCTTGAGCAAATGTATGGCAGAGCAGGTTTTGGAAGAAATAAGAAAACAAAATGTATTAATAGCTACAAATGACAGGAAGATGTGGAGGGTTTACGTCCTGAAGGGATATCTATCTAAACTTACTTATAAATGGAACTTTGTCTGCGTGTGTATGTCTGTGTTTGTGTCCGTTACCTATAGACTCCGAAACGGCTGAATCGATTTTCTTGAAAATTTACACAGTTGTACTATAAGCCTGCGAGTGTTCTTAGCTAAGTTTTGTGTCGAGGTACCCCCGATAAATATCGAAAATCGATAATCGAAAAAATCAGGTTATAGAAGGAGTGGTCCGATTTTAATCGAATTTGATACACCCATAGACAAAGACATAAGAAATGATATTCAGAAGTTTCAAGGTTGCAGTTCTTACAATAGTGCAGAAAATTTGATATCGATACCAGGAAACCAAAATTTGATTTACATCCATTCATTTTTCTTTCAGTCTACGGTTTCGCTTTAACTGGAAACAACTATTGCTTTTTAATCTTTCGTGCCATCGTCCAAAGAGTCTGAGCTACAGGACCATGGATTAGTTTTAAAGCTTTCATTACACCCGAGCAACGCCGGGCTATACTGCTAGTGGCACATAAATGAAGAAGAACTGTGGTGCCCAAAATATAGTGTTCAATGACGGATGACCTAAATATGCTAGCAAAGGTGTTCAGATGCGTTGGTCAGACACAAAAGAAACTACAAAAGAGGACAGTGAAAGGAAAGCAAGAAGAAAGGACTAAGCATCAATTGATACGGAATGTTTCGTTGTCAGCAACAAGAACAATCCAACATGCAAACTACAATTTGGAGACACCAAAAACAAACAAGTACAACAATTTAAATATCCTGAAAATGTTTTAATAGAGGACAAAAAGTTAGACACCGAAACCCGAAAGTGTATTAGGATAGTAAAAGTTACTTCCAAAAGCTAAGCAAAGTATTATGAAACAGGAAAATGTTATTACAAAACAAAGAAAAGGGTACTTAACTGCTACATAATATCAGTGAATGACACTGAATGCCAGACCATCTCCGCACAGACGAAGGCGAAAATTGAAAGAATAGAAATGTGGTCCTACAGAAGGATACTGTGAATATCTTTATTTATTTATTGTTTCACTCCAAACAAGGCAGTACCGCCACTGGTGCGCAGGGGGCTACATAAGAAAAGAGTGAAAGTTTAAGGAGAGCAAAGAGAAAGTCGAACCGGTTATAGGGGGTGTCGGATGTGAAGACAGGGTAGAGTGAAAAAGGAGAAACAAGATAGACGGGGTGATGGAGAAAGGACGAAAGAAGGACTAAAGTCAAGTAGATAAGAGATGGAAACTGAACATGCGAGCAACGATGAAGTTTTAGAGAAAATGAAAACAAAAAGGACGCTTATACTTAACATCAGAAAGTGACAGTTGAGATATTTTAATGAGAAAAGTAGGTTTAAAAAATTTAACACTGACAGGACATATTGAAGGTAAGAGGCATAGAGGACAACAATGCCGAGGCTAACTAGCGAACTTGAGTAAATTGATGACAGTACAGGGTTTAGGGCAGGCAACAAAAAGACCAAATTTACTATAAGCTACAAAGGACCGGAAATTATGGAGAAACATGATCATCAACATCCTGGGACACGATACACCGGAGAAGTAGATCAAGAAAAGAAAGAAAGAAAGGGTCAAGCAGAATAAAAGTGTATAAAACAGATGGAAATTAATTTATATGAGATAATCCTCTGGCATAAAAATGGAATGAAGCGAATCTAAACTTATTTATAAATGGAACTCTGTGTGTGTGTGTGTGTGTGTGTGTGTGTGTGTGTGTGTGTGTGTGTGTGTGTGTGTGGTGTGTGTGTGTGTGTGTGTGTGTGTCCGTTACCTATAGACTCCGAAACAGCTGAATCGATTTTCTTGAAAATTTACACAGTTGTACTATAAGCGTCTGCAAGTGTTCTTAACTAGGTTTTGTGTCGAGGTACCCCCGATATTTATCGAAAATCGATAATCGAAAAAATCAGGTTATAGAAGGAATGGTCCGATTTTAATCAAATTTGATACACTCATAGACAAAAACATAAGAAACGATGTTCAGAAGTTTCAAGGTTGCAGTTCTTACAATAGTGCAGAAAATCGATAATATATTTATAAAAGGCAAGATGTTTGTGTGTGTGTCTGTTTGTCTGCCTGTATGTCTGTATTTTTTCAGCCCTTTTATTTTAGTTTTTGCTTCGGGTTTGGCTCTAAGTAGGTATAATTGTAGTTCTTAGTCTCAGCCATGATGCCATTTACTCAGAGGACTTATTTAGCCTTCAAAATTCAGTTTACAACGAAAAAACTTACTTGATATCGATACCAAGAAATCAAAATTTGACTTACATCCATTCATTTTTCTTTCAGTCTACGGTTTCGCTTTAACTGGAAACAACTATTGCTTTTTAGTCTTTCGTGCCAACGTCCAAAGAGTCTGAGCTCCAGGACCATGGATTAGTTTTAAAGCTTTCATTACATCCTAGTCAATTCAAAAGGGTTCGGTTTAACTATCTCACTTGCTGTCTATTATGGTATGAAGGTTGACTTCCTTACTTTGCCTGATTCACTAGAAGCAGCAACGAAAGTAATAATCAGAAAACAACCGGAAGTCCAAGAACTTATAAAAACGCTGATCGAGCCCTATTTGGGCCCTTTTCATCTTTCCTTCAAAGGATTACCCACAACACTTGCTACAAAAGACATGCGGCTTGTCCTGCTAAGTAGACCAGTAGGAACTCCTGGAACAAGCGTAGAAATTTCCCTCAATACGAGGCACCTATCCAAAGGAAAAAACTACTCACAACCCTTATTGTTCCTTGGCATGTCGGTAAACTGCATCCGGCAGCAAAACCGCTGATTGGGAGGTTGTGAGATGCATTGAACCACCTCTTAATTGCTGTTGTGCCCAGGTCCACTCTGACCCGGATTGGTAGCACCTGTTACGGTCACAACTATGGGCAAATAGTTAACCCCAAACTGGGGTCAAAACACTGAAAATATAAAATACACTTTTATAGAAATATATACATAAATATAGACTTTTATAAAAAAAATATACATTTTTGAAGGAAAAAATATTACCAACAATACATGTTTGAAGAAAAAGATACTGCCATAACACATTTTTAAAGGAAAAAAAAATTGAATACCAAACTAGAAGACATCTTCAGTATTCTAAAATAAAAAAGAATAAAAACAAAAAATTCATTAAAATCTGACTAAATCAACCTTCTCACTATAACCGAACATTAAAATAAATACCTTAAAACCCCACCTTTTGCCATAAAATAACCCACAGAGGTTGATAAACCGCAAAAATAAAATCAAACTCAAGCAATCCTTATTGCAGAAGACACGTATCAATCCTAGCAGTTTGTTGCCATTTGTACGACATTTCGGCTGTTGTATGCTCCAGCCTTCTTCAGCTGCTAGGAATTTCGAACCGAACCCTTTATTCCAATAACTGGGGTATATCTTCATTCCTTGTGTAAAGCGTCGATTGGAAGTCATGTCATGAGTTATCTCCCTCTAACTGCTGTAGCCTGGGGTGATAGGTGACCAGATGTAAGGGGTTATGTGGTTGCAGAAATTGTCTGACAGCCATGACGGGGTCTTCCTGCTTGTGTGGAACGGAGCAGAGTTTTCAGAAAGTGTTCCAGCAACTACCCTCTTGACCTAGAACAGCTCTAGCTCCTTAAAGTATTTGATGTAGGTCCCCGTGTTGAGTCTGAGGCCATGTGAGAAGATTAATGGAGGCATAACGCTGCCATTACTCCAAACACCTTCATAATCACCATTAGACTCATCTAACTCTTTCCTAATCCTTATCACTGTCCTCAGATTGACACCGAAATGCACTGAAATATTCATATTGGAGCTTCCGGTACGAAAGCCATGTCATACAGCATGTCGTTTCCAAATTTCTGATGGAATGAATTGCGTTATGGTGTGTTCTTCTTCTCACACGCGGTACCCAACTGACCCTACTATACTGTTAAATCGACAAAATACAAAAACAAGCAGTGCGCATGCGCGAAATTAGTGATATAAAATGGAGGCAATTTATTTTTATTTTTCATGTCTGATATCCACCCAGAACTGAAGTTAAAAGCCTTTCATTACGTGAATCTATCAATTCTTCTTCTTCTTCTTCTTCTTCTTCTTCTTCTTTTTCCTCTTCTTCCTCTTCTTCTTCCTCTTCTTCTTCTTGTTCTTCTGTGGCTAGCCTGTCTACTTCTTAAATTCTTTGTGAAGTCGCCAACTTATTGTATTAGCTCAACTAGAACCACCATCGATAAACAAGGCGACGGTAGCAAAACAGGTAAAGTTGGAAATAACACACACACACACACACACACACACACACACACACACACACATATATATATATATATATATATATTTCGATCGCGGCCAGAAGCAAGTGGATGTCTAACCACACTGATGAACTGTGATACAGCGAAATAGGCTTGTATGTGGATGACGAATATATTATGCTCTCATTACGACTGAGCTCTCTAGAGAGGAAAATTAAAAATACCACTTCCGTAATTTATGCATTATTCTTCAGCGATGAATTGAGTTCTTTCGGTGACTGGCGTGTGTATACACTGCTTATATACAATACGTTAAAATTTCCCTTCTCAGATTCCATGCGCTTAGGAATTAGCGACTCCGACTGACACCAAATCTGTGTGTGTGTGTGCTTGAGTGTGTGTGTAAGAGAGAGAGACAGACAGACAGACAGAGAGAGAAAGAGAGGGAAAGCGAGAGAGAGAAGAACAAACAAAGAGGTAACCGGTGTTCGGAAGAAAGTTCGGGAATGATCAAAGATAGGAAGAGGCGAAAAGGGGAAAAAACGAGAACAGAAGTGAGGAGAAATTGTTTTACCTGTCGGATAAAAGAAGTAAACAAAATAAAATGGCGAGTGGATAAAAAAGACAAAAAAAAAACAAAATGGTGAAATTAACATCTATGATAACACTGAAAAAGTAATACGATTCAAAATCCTTAGATGGAAAAATTAGAATTTACTAATTTCCGTCTTATAATTCATTCATTTTTCGTTGCTTTCTCTCTCTTTTCCCACATCATCATTCTACGACCGTTAAACTGCTGTAAGTTAAATACGAATTTGCACGAAATACTAGATTGGTAACTAGGTCCCACCCTGTTACAGTGAAACCGATAAAATGCAACCGTAACTTCTACTCCAACAGTTTCTTTCCTCGCACTTCCCGACTGTGGAATTCCCTTCCACACGATTGCTTCTCCGACGGCTACAATCTCCAGGAGTTTAAATGTAAGGTCAATAGACACCTCCTAACACACTAACCTGCTCCTATTCTATCAAACACTCTTCCCATCTGCCCAACTCTCATCCTCGGTGTCCTTACTCATCTGTCACCTTCCTCCTGACATTCCCTATGTCTAACCACTCCTTCTCTTGACCTTCCCCTATGTAGCCCCGTGCGCAATAGTGGCAGTGGAATGCCTTGCTTGGGGTGAGATGATTTAAAAAAAAAAAAAAGTTAACGGTCGTAGATTAACAATCAGGAAATGGCAATAAATCATCTAAGTTCATATCTATATCTATAAAAACAGGATTTCACACGTCATTGTGAATTTTTGTAAAAGTGAGGAAGAAAGTTGATTTTAACATATTAACATCAATACGAGATATTTATATAGCTCCTGATTAACAGTTGGGCAGTTTCGCTTCATAAATAACACTTCATGGACATAAAATCTTTTAGCCTCGACTACACTCTAAAAAAATACCGACTTTAACACTATCCACATACAAGCTAAAATGATTCGAAAAAATAGAAAGCTTCATAAAAAGAAATGTGCTTTTCATATACACGCTTTGGGCGATCATGTCTCGAAAAAGACATGACTGGCTGGGCAGAAGATTATCCCGCAGTAGGTTGACATTACTTTCTGTGGTAGACTGGTTACCAACCAAGGCTATAGAATCCAATCTGTCCTATTATTTAACCCATAACTGGAGAGAAGAGACGGATTAATACTTTTCCCAAGGGTATTTGTGCGTAAGTGAATGCAAGGAATTCAACTGGAATTAGAACTCGGCACCCTGATTTGTTGTTCCGAGTCGATGTCCACTGCACCACAACGCACATTAGACGACGTCGAGAAAAACTTGACTAGTTTAGTAAGAAACATTGACTTCCGTAAACAACAAAATACCTCAAGAAATAAATAAATAAAAATAAAACATATAACTAAAATAAACAAAAAAATAAAAAAATAAAAATAAACAATTCAACTGAAGTATTTATCACAGCGGACAAAACTAGAAATTTATACGAACCAAATCCCATTAAATTTATACGAACCAAATCCCATTAAATTTATACGAACCAAATCCCATTAAATTTATACGAACCAAATCCCATTAAATTTATACGAACCAAATCCCATTAAATTTATACGAACCAAATCCCATTAAATTTATACGAACCAAATCCCATTAAATTTATACGAACCAAATCCCATTAAATTTATACGAACCAAATCCCATTAAACACAAATGATTAAAGGACAACACAACTAAAACATAGCATGGTGCAATGGTTAGCAAGCTCTTCTCGCTAGAATCATTATAACTGAGTAGCGAGTTCAATCTTCAATGGGTACCCTCTACTTTGGGGCCGTGTGTCATGTCTAAGCTACGCTTAGAAAGTCACCAGGTTTGAGGGTTGGGCGCAGGGCTAACAACTCTACCCTATAAAAAAAACAGTTTGTTACGGAAACAGCAAAACTCTGCTCTACACACCATTGGGTGTAACGGAAAAGTTTTATAACTAAAACATATACAAAAAATTAATAAGGAAGCTACAACAATCGTCCCGAAATTAGACCCTGAAGACTTAATAATTTGCATCACTAAAGCACAAACATCTATATCTATAAAAGTGACGAGGGTGAACGTTGTGTAAGTATTTGTTTGTTTGATAGACTCTACTTAGCGTCTGCATTTTGCGGTCTAGCTAGACGCTAGTTTTGCTGAGATGCAGATCAAAATTTTAGAACGCTAACGACACCTTGAAATTTTTCAGAAAGCCAAAATTAGGGGTAGAAAAATAGATATTATCATCCCACAAAGTCAGGGATCAGTTTCTGTATTGATTATGATATAGAATCGATCACCCCACTTTATATTATCTATATCTATATATGTTGCCCCTACTTCTCCCACCCTAATCCAATAGAGACATTCTACATTGTTATCTATATCTATAAAAGTGACGAGAGTGGACGTTGTATAAGTATTTGCTATGTAGATTCATCATATATTTTTTATTCTTATTATTCCTTAAACTACCCGAGCAAAACCGGGCTAAACTGCTATGTATATTTATAAAAGTGACGACGGTGCATGTTGGGTAAGTATTTGCTATGTAGATTCATCATATAAATTTAGTTAAACTGCTGTTAGTTTGTTGATGTGCACGGAAAATAACTTTTGGATTAAAGGTTTCTAAAAAACGAAAATCCTAATTATTGCCCAATAATAATAATAATAATAATAATAATAATAATAATAATAATAATAATAATAATAAACTCAGAGTAGATAAAACGAGAACAAAGAATGAAGGATAGACCGGTGCAAGGATAAAAAAAATATAACCAAAAAATAATGTGAAGCAAGCCCTAGCAAAACTCCAAAAATGGAAATGCCTAGGAAATGACAAGATACCCAACTTTCGACTTTATCATGTGTCATCAATTCATAAAACTCTTACCTAAACTTTATCAATTCTAATTAATAATCCTAATGAAATTCCAGAATGAATAACTGAAGGTATTACCTCCTACCAAAAACGTGTGAAACAGATAATCAAAAAATTATAGGCCAATAACATGTCTGCCTACAACATGTAAATTGATTAGTTCTGTTCTGAAAATTTGTACTTACTTTTTCCTTGATGTAAACAAGATTCTTCCTCTGTAAAAGAATGGATTTCATAAATAAAATGATCCTGGAAAATGTCAGAAAAAATAGAAATCTCAGCAAGTTTGAATAGATTAACGTAAAGCCTTTGATAATGTGCCACACTCATAGATTCTTAAGGCTTTGGAAGTGCACCAAGTCTTTTAAGTAATAGTCACTCAGTCAGTCAGTTAAGTGCCGTACGTGATACACGCTTTGTGCGCTCATGTCTCGAAAGAGACATGACTGACTAAGCAGAAGATTATCCTGCAGTAGGTTGCCATTACTTACTGCGGTAGACTGGTTGCCAGCCAAGGCTATAGAACCCAATCTGTCCTATTATTTGACTCATAGCTAGAGGGGGAAGAGACGTATTATATTATTAAGTAGTAATAAGTGGGGGATCAGTTTATTACTTCATAAAAATATAAAACGGATTCCCCACTTTATGCCCAGTAGAAGCTTTAATCATGTTTTCAACTATTATATTCAGTCAGTCAGTTAAGTGCCGTACGTGATACACGCTTTGGGCGATCATGTCTCGAAAGAGACATGACTGACTGGGAAGAAGATTATCCGCAGTAGTTTGCCATTGCTTTCTGCGGTAGACTGGTTGCCAACCAAGGCTATAGAAATCTATCTTTCCTGTTATTTAACCCATAGCTGGAGAGAAGAGATGGATTAATATCTTTTCGAAGGGTATTTGCGCGTAAGTGAATGCAACGAATTCAACTGGAATTCGAACCCGGCTTTTCGATTTCTCATTCCGAGCCCGTATCCACTACACCACAACGCACATCAGTGATAGTAAATTTCCTTAAATATAGTATGAACCTGTGGAAAAACTTATTTTTTACTGCCACTTCCTATTGTTTGAATATCCGACAAGTTTTCATGGATTCTGCTCCGACGAAGTTAATTCACTGGTGCTTCCGCCACCAGAATTCACAGGGGCAACCCGACTAGCAACTAGGTCCCACCTATTCACAGTTAGATCAAGTAAATGCAGCCGACAATTCTACTGCATCAGCTCCTTCTCACCTGTGGAACTCCCTTCCATATACTTGCTTTCCTGACAACTACAAGCTCCAGGAATTTAAATGCAATGTCAATACCCATCTCTTATCCACTTGACTCCAGTTATTTTTACATCACCCTGTATATCTTTTCCTTTCTCTCTACCTTCGCAATGTCTTCACACCTGTATTCCCATCTTTCGTTTCTCCTTTCTCTAACATCTCCTGTAACTGGTTCGTCTTTCTCTTCCATCTCCTCCTGTCTAAACTTTTAATCTTATGTAGCCCACTGCGCATCAGTGTTAGTACCGCTTTGCTTGGGGTTAAACAATAAAAAAAATATCTTTCAAAAAGACTCCCTGTCTCCCCTTCTGTTCTGTCGTTTCTTAAACCCCATTTCGCATGAATTAAACAGTAATAACTATAGATCAGTCAGTTAAGTGCCATACGTGATATACGCTTGGGTGATCATGTCTCGAAAGAGACATGACTGACTGGAAAGACAAAATAAAAAAGAAACTACATGGATTTTATCAAATTCTTTGCTAAAGACGGTAATGATTTGAAGGATCTCCTTAATACTTAATATTGTTTCAGTGACGACGTAGTTATGGATTTCGGTTTAAATAAATGTACAAATGTAGCCTTCAAGAAAGAGGGATTTGCAGAAACACACCCAATAGATCTCGATTTTGTCACAAAGGTTAGGGACCTGGAACAAGAAGGGGCCTGTAAATACCTAGGAGTCAGCGAAGGAGGTAGAATACAGCATAACCAAAAAAAGGAGAAATTAAGAAAAGAATACGACAAGAATGTGTGTCTGTTGCTAAATATCGATTTGAATTTACAAAACAGAATATCAGCCCTAAACACTTTTACTCTTCTTGTGGCGCAATACATTTTCAATATCCTTAATTGGGATATTCTGAGAACCCTAGAAGTTATGCCAGGATTCGTCATCGGAGGCCACAATTTAAACAACCTAAGGTACGCAGATGATACAGTGCTAATAGCAGACACAGAAAGAAAACTACAAGACCTCCTACAGAAGGTAGCGGAAGAGAGCGATAAGAAAGGACTACAAATAAACTGCAAGAAAACCGAATGCATGGTCATCAGTAAAAAAAAGGGGGGGAGCCCAAAATGCCAAATACAGATGAGGAATTCTAAAATCAAGCAAGTACATAAATTTAAATGTGTTCCAACAGAAGACGGAAGGTGCGACAAAAAGATCCGAAGTCGAATTGGCATGGCGAAAGAAGCATTCCAGAAGTTAAGTAAAGTATTAAGAAACAGGACAGTGTCGCTAGAAACAAAGAAGAGAGTACTGGATTGCTATGTGATGTTAGTTCGTCAATATGGCAGTGAATGTTGGACAATATCTTCGAAGATGAAGGAAAAACTTGAAGCAGCTGAAATGTGGTTCTACAGAAGGATGCTGCGGATATCATGGACCGAGCATCTGAGCAATGATGAGGTGTTGGAAAAGATGGGGACGAAAAGGAAATTAATACTGAAGAACAGGAAGAAACAGCTAAAGTTCCTGAGACATGCAACGAGAAAGGAGGGCTTGGAGAACCTAATACTAACAGGCCAGATAGAGAGAAAAAGATATAGGGGAAAGCAGCGGATAACATATTTGAAAGACCTAATCAGGTGGATGACGGAACAAGTGCTGCATGGTGTATCAGGAGAAAGCGTGCTAAGAGCCACCAGGGATAGGGAGATGTGGAAAGCCATGGTCGCCTACGTCCTGAAAGGGTATGGCACATAAAAGAAGAATTGGGTTATAGTTGACAATGGATATCAAAACGAGAAAGCTTCTTATTTGCCATCGCATGCATCATTCTGAGGCGGGTGTTGATTGTATGTGCCCAGATCCGAAGGAGGTAGAGGATTAGTTCAACTATAACTGTCTTACAAAATCACAACAAACGGTCTTCGAAGGTACCAGGAAATTACGGAAGGCTGGATGATGATCTCTCTCAAAAAAACATGAGAGAAATAAGACACTTTATTTAATAATAAAGGAAGCATTCATAAAGGGAATTTCAAGTGAGTGAAGAAGAGCAATACTTGTGTTCTGCCTTTTACTCATTCTTATGAATTGAGAATATCCAAGAAATTTAAATGTTGCTGATTCTGCTCAATATAATAAGCAGAACATCTAATCTATTAAAAGAAACCACATGATGTAGCCAGTCATTTTCACAATGTCTCATCTGATCAGTTGTAGTTTGTAAATACTCAACTGAGCATGAAATGCACAAGAAATGTCAATTTAATCTTGTAATTTAAGAATGCACAAGGATCGATAATATAAATTGGTGCATATAACGGCTTAATCAATTACATAATGCCGAGCTAATTTTTGTCTGTACTTGTACTATATATATATATATATATATATACTAGCAGTATTGTCCGGCGTTGCTCGGGTGTAATGAAAGCTTTAAAACTAATCCATGGTCCTGGAGCTCAGATTCTTTGGACGTTGGCACGAAAGACTAAAAAGCAATAGTTGTTTTCACTTAAAGCGAAACCGTAGACTGAAAGAAAAATGAATGGACGTAAGTCAAATTTTGATTTCCTCGTATCGATATCAAATGTTTTTTTCGTCGTAAACTGAATTTTGAAGGCTAAATAAGTCCTCTGGGTAAATGGTATCATGGCTGAGACTAAGAACTACAATTATACCTACTTAGAGCCAAACCCGAAGCAAAAACTAAAATAAAAGGGCTGGAAAAAATACAGACTTACAGGCAGATAAACAGACGCACACAAACACCTTGCTTATATATATCTATATATTATCGATTTTTTGCACTATTGTAATAAATGCAACCTTGAAACTTCTGAATATCGTTTCTTATGTCTTTGTCTATGAGTGTATGAAATTTGATTAAAATCTGACCACTTCTTCTATAATCCGATTTTTTCGATTATCGATTTGCGATATTTATTGGGGGTACCGCGACACAAAACCTAGCTAACAACACTCGCAGACGCTTGAAGTACAATTGTGTAAATTTTCAAGAAAATCGATTTATCCGTTTCGGTGTCTATAGGTAACTCACACACACACACACACACACACACACACACACACACACACACACACACACACACACAGACAAAGTTCCATTTATAAATAAATATATATATATATTCCCTGCCACTTGAACTTTCAAATAAAACATCGTTACAAGAGCGTACTTCAAAAGAAAAACGGTAAAAGGTAAAATCAGTTATTAAAAATCGCCTGAAGACGCCACTCATGGTAGAAACCTAGGTCGCGTAATAACTCGTTTACAAATGGAAAATATTCGAAAGATCTACAATATAATTGTATGAAACACTTTTTAATACAAATGTGTACTGCTCTGTTATGACAAAAAGTAAGTATTAAATAATCAATATATATATATATATATATATATATATATATATATTCAACTGAGGATGAAATGCACAAGGAATATCAATTCAATCCTGTAATTTAAGAATGCACAAGAATCAATATTATTAACTGGTGTATATAACATCCTAATCAATTACATAATGCATAGCTATTTTTGTCTCTACTCGCACTATATATATATATATATATAGTCATCCGCAGACAGATCTTCTTCGCTGTATAACAGCTCATCAGTACGGTTAGACTCCGATTGCTTTTAACCCAGGATTGAAACCCGACTGAATTGGAGTCATTCGGCGATTCAACCTCTGAGCTATGGGCGCTCTGTAGAAGAAGGCAGAATTTTTAGCGTGTATATTATCATTATACACGCCCAATAGCCGAGAGTGTTCTAATTCATTGCTGAATGAACGATGCGTAGTTGCTAGAGTAGCTACTGTTTTTCAAAGTCTTTCATTCCAAGTATGTTATTATCCAAGTATGGCAATTATGTGGGAAAAATAATATCGCCAAAAATATCTCCCAGTGCTTTGTCGGCACAGCTCCCCCTGATGGGAAAAATCTTTCATGTTGTCTCTGCATAGTTGCTCCTCGATCTCACCAATAGGCCTTATTATCTCTTCATTTAGCAGCTGAATTGTTGTTGGCTTGTTGACATGCCGGCATCGGCCTTACTTTTGAGATGAGTCCAAAGGAAGAAAACTGAAGGCGTCAAGTCGCACGATCGTGGTGGCCAGTTCACATCACCGTTTCAAGAGATGACGCGACCTGTGAACTTCTCTTGCTTGAACGTGCATTTTCGTAATAGGCTTCGTTAACTTTAACACGTTGTTCGATTTTTAACCTTTTTATAGTTGAAATTGCCAAAGACTGAAGTTGTTAAAGCTGACAGAAATTGAAAAAAAAAATCATTAGAAGCTTAATCTTAATTTACATTTAAAATCGATCCAAGTTATTATATATATATATGTTCCAATAACTTGGAACGATCTCGATTATTAATGAAATTTTAAAAGAATTGTTTTCAATTTTTTTTAATTATAATTATTTGTAAAGTTTCAAAAATATTTTCAAAATATTTCCAAGACTTGTAAACGTTAGGTTGGTACGTTATAAAGTGAAGACTATATTTACTAATCGTATTTTTGAAATAATTTTTTGTGTGGGTATTTGAAATTTTTTTGTATGGTAATTTCCATGTGTACATTAAAAGAACATGTTTCAGGGTTTCTTCCCGTCATCGGAAAAAAATGTGTACAGTAATGTCACTTGTAATCGCCATACACTTATCATATCTCGCATCTGGCGAGCTGTCAGCGCACTTCAGATACAGCGGACATTAAATTTGCTAATTTTCCAAAAATGATTTATCATAGATGTATATTTTATTTTTGCAAGATTTTTAAAACCGAGAATTAACTTCTGTTTACAAATGTGTCGATCGCTCAAAAATTATATTCCAATCAACGTAATTTCTGTTTGAAATACGCCAGCGTATTTTGCTTACTGGAAATGGCGAATTTAATCATTTAAACATTTAATAATTTAATCATTTAAACATTTAATAATTTAAACTGGAAATGGCGAATTTAATCATTTAACTTCCAATGAAAATTAAAGTAAAAGTTTGAAGAAAACTTCATTTTTAAAAGTTCATTTTAAAAGTTAAGTATTGAAAATGAGTGGAGGTATTTAATCTAATATACTTGAATCCAACTGGGTGTCATAATGGGTATATTTGTCTTTGTATATTTGTACCCCAATTTGGGATGGAGGCAGGTCTGTTAATAGATTGCGGCTCAGATTCGGAAACCCAAGTTCGAATTCCTGTTGAGTTCATTACATTCACTTACGTGTTAATGCCCTCTGGAAAGGTATGAATTTCTCTCTTCTCCGTCAGCTATGTGTAAATAGCAGGACAGACTGGTTTCTTTAGCATTGTGTGGCAACAAGCCTAGAAGAAGGAAAAACTCTGAATTCAAATACAAGCCTGGTCTAACCATCTGCCGCCGTGTGGGTTCTGCTACCTAAATAGGTTTAGGCGAGAATAAGGTAGCTTAAAAGACAGATCCACCTCGGAGAAAGAAACTGTCTACACCCCCCACACCCACAACTTCGAGCTGCAACAAAAAATAATGAACTCTTCAAAATGCGTTTAATGATTTCAACACTGAAACACGGCACAGCACCTTGGATTGAGGTCTGAGTTTGAGTTTTGTTTAACGGCATATCAACACCTCTGTGGATCATTTAACGCCAAAACGGTGGGGTTTTAAGGTATTTTATTTTAATGTTCGGTTATACTGAGAAGGTTAATTTAGTCAGATTTTGATGAAAATTTTTTGTTTTTATTCTTTTTTTTTTATTTTAGAAAACTGAAAATGTCTCCAAAAATGTGTCATGATAATAATTTTTTCTTCAAACATGTATATTTTTCTATAGAAGTCTACTTTTATGTATATATTTCTATAAAAATATATTTTTATGTAGATATTTCTATAAAAGTCTATTTTTATACTTTCGTAGTGCTTTGATCCCAGTTTGGGGGTTAACTATTTTCCCATGGCTGTGACCCTGACAGGTGCTACCACTCCAGGTCATGGTAGACCAACAGCAATTAAGAAGTGGTTCAATGCTTCTGACAACCTCTCAATTAGCGGTCTTGCTGCCGGATGCAGTTTACCGTCATACCAAGGAACAGTAAGGGTTGTAAGTAGATTTTTTTCCCTTGGATAGGTGCCTCGTATGGAGGGAGATTTTTATAAAAGTATTCTTATGTATATATTTCTATAAAAGTCTGTTTTTATACTTTCATAGTGTTTTGACCCCAGTTTGGAGGATAACCATCTGCCCATAGCTGGAACCCTAACAGGTGCTACCACTCCGGGTCAGGGTGGACCTGATAACAACAGCAATTAAGAGGTGGTTCCATGCTCCTCACAACCTCCCAATGAGAGGCCTTGCTGCCGGATGCAGTTTGCCGTCATACCCAAGGACCATTTGATTTAGGACTATTCACCAATCGTACTTTGAACGAAACGACCCCAGTTGGTGGGTTGCACATTTATTTGTCACCTAGCTGGCACGTTTATTCTCTAACTTAATAATAAAAATAATGATAACAGTAGCGTCATAGCAGTAGTGTAATGTGCATAAATAAACTTTTGATTTGTGGTCCTTAACAAGGAAAGTACTTTTGATGCCGGTCAGGATCAAAGTGTAGTATCTGTTCTTAGATATTCATTTCCTGCCCGCAATGACCAGCTAAGATTAGCTTTTGACAAGCAATGATCAGCTAAGACAAGACTCATACCATGTTACCGCGTAAGCGGACGCTAGGTAATCTTTAACCAATGGCCTGAGCATATGCTCTCAGGTTCCCCACGTTAAAAATTGACCTTGTGTCACAACTCGCTCCAGTGGGGGAGTAGCGTAAATATCCAGGTTACTTATCATCAACTGGTTGCAAGCGTATTTCTATTGTTTTGTGAATAAGTCTCATTTTTTTTTTTAAATATTAATGAAGGTTTTTCCATTGTTTTCTTTTTCGGGTTTGATTTCAGGTTCCTTCTGAAATCTTCTCATTCTCTTTTGCTTCCAGTAGAACCTTGCATCGTCATTGTTGTTTGGTTTGGGGTGAATAGATTAAAGAAGTGAAATAAACGAGAGAAAATATTATATCAAGCAGATATTTAAAGTTCTCTTTAAGAAAAAACGAACGGTCAATATTTGCTTCTGATTAAAATGTTAAGTAAATATTTTTTTTTACACTATTATCGATAAAATCGGAATTAATGAAAATTGTTTAAGAAAACATCAACGATACAAATTGTTAAATCTGTGCTTAATTTGTTCCCAGTATGTTTGCCGAGATTAAATCTGAACGGTTTACTGCCACTGTTGTGCAGGGGGTTACATAGGAGGAAAGTTATGAGAAATAGTGACAGGTTATAGTGGGTGTCAGGAAGAGGGTAGGAGAGAGATGAGAATACTGATGAGAATGGAGTGGACGGAAAAAGGAGCATAAGAGAGAGGGTGCAAGTAAGTGAGATAGAAGATTACTATTGACTTTACATTTAAATTCTTGGAGATTGTAGCTGTCGGGGAAGCAAGTAAACGGAAGGAAATTAAAAATCTGGGAAGTGTGAGAAAAGAAGCTGTTGGTGTAGAATTTGCGTTTACATTTTATTGGTTTCAGAGTAAAAGAGTGGGTCCTAGTTGCTAATCTTGTGGCTCGAGTAAATTCGTATATAGGGGTCACCAGTGAGCTAAGTTCATCTGCGCAGAAGCCGTGAAAGTATTTGTAGAAGAGACACAGGGAAGCCACATTGCGCCGGTGAGAAAGTGACTGTATCTGTGCAGACAAGTCGGGATCAAAGATAGAAAATACACCAAAGAAAAGATTATATCAAGCAGATATTCAAAGTTTTATTTTAAAAAATTAATGAACAATATTTGCTTCTGGTTTAAAATGATAAATATTTTTTGTTGTCTTTTTTTTTATATATATATTATTATCGATATAATCAGATCTAATGAAAATTGTTTAAGAAAACATCGACGATACAAATTGTTAAATTTGTGCTTAATTTGTTCCCAATATGTTTGCTGAGATTAAATCTGAACTAAGCATTTTATGAGGTTTATTTACGAGCTTTGAAAATAAGCAACCGTTCTGTAGTCAGCATTTCAAAAGATTATGGTCCACATTTACAACTACCTCCCTTGTAAAAAAATATTGACATTTATCTATTTTTACGGGACGCTTGTTTCTTTGGCGTGGTCACTTTCAGTTTAATTGGAAAAAAAATCCTGGCTTCAAACTGAACACCGTGTAATATGACAAGGTCAAAAATTTATATCCCAACGAACCAGTTCCTCACAAATGAAAAGAACGGGACATGGTCGTGCTGAGAAATATTGATAATACCGTCAGTCAGTCAGTTAAGTGCCATACGTGATACACGCTTGGGCGATCATGTCTCGAAAGAGACATGACTGACTGGGCAGAAGATATTCTATCCTGCTCTTTAAACTATAGCTGAATGGAAGAAGAGATGTATTGTATTAATCAGTAGTAATTAGTGGGGATCAATTTATTACTTCATAACAATGGAAAACCGATCCCCCACTTTATGACCAGCAGAAGACTTAATCATGTTTCCAACTATTATATTCAGTCAGTCAGTTAAGTGCCATACGTGATATACGCTTTGTGCGATCATGTCTCGAAAGAGACATGACTGACTGGGCAGAAGATATTCTATCCTGCTCTTTAAACTATCGCTGAATGGAAGAAGAGATGTATTGCATTAATCAGTAGTAATTAGTGGGGGATCAATTTATTACATCATAACAATGGAAAACCGATCCCCCACTTTATGCCCAGTAGAAGACTTAATCATGTTTCCAACGATTATATTCAGTCAGTCAGTTAAGTGCCATACGTGATACACGCTTGGGCGATCATGTCTCGAAAGAGACATGACTGACTGGGCAGAAGATTATCCCGCAGTAGGTTGCCATTGCTTTCTGCGGTAGACTGGTTGCCGACCAAGGCTATAGAACCCAATCTGTCCTGCTATTTAACCCATAACTGGAAGGAAGAGACGGATTAATACCTTTCCCAAGGGTATTTGCGCGTAAGTGAATGCAAGGAATTCAACTGGAATTCGAACTCGGCTCTCCGATTTCTCATTCCGAGTCGATATCTACTGCGCCACAACGCAAATCCTACGTTAATACCGTAGACATAGTAAATGAGGAAATGTTCTCGCGATTTATTAAGGTGAGAATATTTTGAGGACCCTAGAAGTTATGCCTGAATTTATCATCGGAGGCCACAATTTAAACAACAAGGTACGTAGATGATACAGTGCTGATAGCAGACACAGAAAGAAAACTACAAGACCTCCTACAGAAGGTAGCTGAAGAGAGTGACAAGAAAGGACTGGAAATAAACTGCAAGATAGCCGAATACATGGTCATCAGCAAAAAGAGCAACCCAATATGCCAAATACAAGATGGAGATACTCGAATCAAGCAGGTACAAAAATGTAAATACCTGGGAAGTGTTACAACAGAAGACAGAAAGTGTGACACAGAGATCCGAAGGCGAATTGGCATGGCGAAAGAAGCATTCCAGAAGTTAAGTAAAGTATTAAGAAACAGGACAGTGTCGCTAGAAACAAAGAAGAGAGTACTGGATTGCTATGTGATTTCAGTTCTTCAATATGGCAGTGAATGCTGGACAATATCATCAAAGATGAAGGAAAAAACTTGAAGCAACTGAAATGTAGTTCTACAGAAGGATGCTGCGAATATCATGGATCGAGCATATGAGCAATGATGAGGTTTTAGAAAAGATGGAAAGTGTAACACTGAAATACGAAAGTAAATTGGCATGGTGAAGGATGCATTACAGAAGCTAAGTAAAGTATCAAGAGACTGGGAAATTTCACTAGAAACAAAGAAAAGGGTATTAGATTGCTATGTGACGTCAGCCCTTCAGTATGGCAGTGAATGCTGGACAATATCATCAAAGATGAAGGAAAAAACTTGAAGCAACTGAAATGTAGTTCTACAGAAGGATGCTGCGAATATCATGGATCGAGCATGTGAGAAATGATGAGGCCTTAGAAATGATGGAAACGCAAAGGAAATTAATACTGAGCATCAGGAAGAGACAGCTGAAGTTCTTGGGACATGCAATAAGGAAAGAGGGCTTGGAGAACCTGATACTAACAGGCCAGATAGAGGGAAAAAGATATAGGGGAAAGCCACGGATAACATATTTGAAGGACCTAAAAAGGTGGATGATGGAACGAGGATTGCATGGTGTAACAGGCGAATGTGTGCTAAGAGCCACCAGGGATCGGGAGACGTGGAAAGCCATGATCGCCTACGTCCTGAAGAGACAGGGCACGTAGAAGAAGAAGATATATGCCAACTGATAGATAGATAGATAGATAGATAGATAGATAGATAGATAGATAGATAGATATGAACAGAATGGGATAGATAGATAGATAGATAGATAGATAGATAGATAGATAGATAGATAGATAGATAGCATATGTCTTCTTCTTCTTCTTCTATGTGCCCTGTCCCTTCAAATATTATAATTTGGATATAAAGTGGGGTATCAAATCTATATTATAATCAATATATAAACTGATCCCTCATCTTGTGGCCATGTTAATTTCTATACATCTGTTTCTAGATTTATGGGCTTGAGCTAGTGGATGGCAGAGCGGGTTTTGGGTGGTGTAACAGGAGAAGGCGTTCTAAGAGCCACCAGGGATAGGGAGACATGGAAAACCATGATTGCCTTACGTCCTGAAGGGACAGGGCACATAGAAAAAACTTAGATGTGGCGCAATGCCTTAAGTATAGGGTACCCTATGAGGATTGAACTTACGATTCAATAGCTACGATTTAGTAAGAGAAGCGTAGATGTGACACAAAGCGGAAAATATGGAGCCCCCGATGAGGATTGAACACACTACTGAGTTGCTGTGATTTAGTAAAAGTTTCGATGTGACACAAGGCTGAAAATATGGAGCACCTCTTTTGTTATCATTTCATCCCTAGCTATGGTGCACCGAGAGCTACGCTTGGAGAAAAAAAAAGGTACAGAGTATGTCGAAGAAAAGATGGGTGGGAGTCATTGTAGTTTACTTTTGGAGATTGTATCTCTTAGAGAAGTATGCAAATGGAAGTGCGTTCCACAAACGGGAAGTGCGAGAAAAGAGACAGAGTAGAAGAGACGATTACATTTAACTAGTTCGACGGTAAAAGGTTGAGACCTCAATGCCAATCTAGTAGCATCAGTCAATACATGCGCTTAAGATACCAGGTAAAAAATTAATCGGAGCAGTTGCCATGAAAACACTTGTAGAAAAGACAGAAGGAAATCACACTCCTCTTCGGCCTTTGAACAGGAGTAGAGACTTATCCCTTGTTTCCTGTTTAGGGCTAGGTTTCAGTCCCTTCTAAGGTCTTCTTCAGGTTAGAAAAGAACAAAATGTACTAACGCTTGTTCTCTCCAATGTTAATATAAGTTCAGTCAGTATTTCTGACCATGATGACAAACTCTATCCGGCAGCAAGACTTATGATGGGAAGATTGAAGGTTTTGAGGAATGTCTTAATTGCTGTTGTTCCCAGTCCCACCTTAACCCACGATGGTAGCACCTGTTAGGGTCCTAGCTATGGAGAAATAATTCCTCATAGGGCATTTCAGGCCTTATCGTCCCTTCTCCTCGACAGTGTGTCACTCATAGGGCATTTCAGGCCTTATTACTCCTTCTCATTGACAGTGTTTCACTCATAGGGCATTTCAGGCCTTATCATCCCTTCTCCTCGACAGTGTGTCACTCATAGGGCATTTCAGGCCTTATCACACCTTCTCCTCGACAGTGTGTCACTCATAGGGCATTTCAGGTTTTATCATCTCTTCTCCTCGACAATGTGTCACTCATAGGGCATTTCAGGCCTTATCATCCCATCTCCTTGACAGTGTTTCACTCATAGGGCATTTCAGGCCTTATCATCCCTTCTCCTCGACAGTGTGTCACTCATAGGGCATTTCAGGCATCTTTTCTCTCCGACCCCATGTCGGAGGGAACAGATGATAACGCTTGAAATGCATTATAAACGACGCCCTGTCGATGACAAGAGTTGATAAACCCTGAAAGGCACTATAGGAGACACATTGTCGGGAAGAAGAGATGATGAACTAATTCTAGACGCGGTTCCCTACCATTTAACTTTTGTTCTGCCTTGGTTGTTTGACTCGTATTTCCTAGCAATGAATCACTTAATTATTTTCCGAATACCTTAATATATACTTTTTTCTCTCAGATGTAATTTTCATGAGTTTTGCGAATACCTAATTCGCTAAAGATTTATTAGTTCATGTTATGGCAAATGAAACGAGAGACGCTCACCGTAATAAAATGAACACGACATAATCGCTGGGTCGGAAATTGGATTTAAAATTGAAATGGCGAACGACCGGATCTATAGATATTAATGGTCTTCACTTCATCGATAAGAAAAGACATCTCGTTTGTGAGGTGGGGAGGGGGGTTGAAGAGCATACGCTACTTACTAAGTATATCATCATCATCATCATCATCACCGCAGTTCGATGACCAGGTTTTATCGGGTAATCGTCGCGCAGGTGAGCAGATCACTCTACAACCTTTGGTTTGGAAATTGGAATTCACTTAAGCACAAATACCCGTGGGAAAGGTATTAATTCCTCTCTTCCCTCCAGTCATGGGTTAAATAATAGGACAGATTGGGTTCCATAGCCTTGGTCGGCAACCAGTCTACCGCAGAAAGTAATGTCAACCTAATTCGGGATAATCTTTTGCCAAGTCAGTAATGTCTCTTTCGAGACATGATCGCCCAAAGCTTGTATCGCGTATGGCACTTAACTGACTTCTACTGGTCATAAAGTGTGGGACCAGTTTTATATTGTTATGAAGCAATAAACTGATCCCCCAATAATAACTACTTAATAATATAATACATCTCTTCCCCCTCTAGATATGAGTAAATTAATAGGACAGATTGGGTTCTATAGCCTTGGCTGGCAACCAGTCTACCGCAGAAAGCAATGGCAAACTACTGCAGGATAATCTTCTGCCCAGTCAGTCATGTCTTGAAAGAGACATGATCGCCCAAAGTGTTTATCACGTACGGCACTTAACTGATTGACTGAATATAATAGTTGGAAACATGATTAAGGCTTCTACTGGGAATAAAGTGGGGGATGGGTTTTATATTGTTATGAAGTTATAAACTAATCCCCCGCTTATTACTACTTAATAATATAATACATCTCGTCACCCTCTAGCTATGAGTCAAATAATAGGACAGATTGGGTTCTATAGCTTTGGCTGGCAACCAGTCTACCGCAGAAAACAATGGCAACCTACTGCAGGATAATCTTCTTCTGCCCAGTCAGTCATGTTTGAGACATGATCGCCCAAAGCGTGTATCATGTATGGCCCTTAACTGACTGACTGATTCGAATTCTAGTTGAATTCATTGCTCTCACTTATATGCAAATACTCTTGGGAATCAATCCGTCGCTTCTCACTCTAGTTTTGGGGTAAATAATATGACTAAGTGGGTTCTGGTTGGTTGGCAACCAGCCTAACGCCGAAAGTAATGGGAAAATCTTTTGCCCAGTTAGTCATGTCTTTTTCGAAACATGATCGTCAGAATCCCAATCACTTGAAGAATGTCGGTGCGTACAACGGTTGAAAATGGCAATAAAGATGAGGACAACAGCTCGAACAATGTAAATTACATAAATAATTACAATACCTCATCTCAGAAATATAGACAAATTTATTGCTCTTTCTGCCCACTAAAGTCTTCTCATTCTCTTTTGCTCCCAGTAAACACCCTGCATCTTATCGGTATTGTCTCCTTGCTTGTTCGAATTCCAGTTGAATTCATTGCATTCACTTACGCGCAAATACCCTTGGAAAAGGTATTAATCCGTCTGTTCCTTCCAGTTATGGGTTAAATAACAGGACAGGTGGATGACAGTTGCGTGGTGTTACAGGAGAAAGTGTGCTCAGATCAACCAGGGGTAGCGAGACGTAGAAAGCCATGATCTCCTACGTCCTGAAAGGACAAGGCACATAGAAGAAGACGGAGTAAAATTGTGCGCCTCCGTTCGGGGTTGATAGGCGTTGTTATTAGTATTATTGTTATTAATAATAATAATAATAATAATAATAATAATAATAATAATAATGAAGGCAGTAAATACAGACAAGATTTACAGTTAGTAGATTCTGTAGAAAAGCAAAACAGAAGCCAAGGACCAACTATTGCGGCAAAAAATATGAACATGAAAGCCAAAGATAAAGCTCTTGAACAGATGAAACAGCGCTGGCAAGACAAACCTCTGCATGGCCGATATCCAGAACGTGCCAATAAATCCAATGTTGACAAAGTTAATACTCATCGATGGTTACGTGCATCTGGATTAAAGTCTGAAACTGAAGGCTTTATTCTTGCAGCACAAGACCAAAGTCTTTTCACTAGAAACTTTCAGGCAAATATTATGCATAATAATATGGATCCAAAATGCAGGTTTTGTGATAAACACCAAGAAGCAATAGACCACCTAATCTCAGGCTGTTCTGTGCTTGCCCCAAATGAATATAAAAATTGCCACGATAGAGTTGGGCAATATTTACATTGGACAATGTGCAAACCTTATGGAAAATCTGTAAACAAACACTGATATGAACATCACCCAGCACCGGTTACAGAAATAGAAGATGTAACCATTCTATGGGATTACACCATCTACACAGACAGAAAAATTGAAGCAAACAGGCCAGACATTATCGTTAAAAACCAGAAAGAGAAAACTTGTCTATTAATTGATATGGCTTGTCCAGCGGATTGTAACATAGCAACCAAGGAATTTGAAAAACTGTCAAAATATAAAGACCTGGAAATTGAAATAGAAAAATGTGGAAATTGAAAACAAGAGTTGTGCCAGTGATAGCAGGTGCACTTGGAATGATAAAAAAATGGAACAAAACAACACATTGAAAGAATGCCTGGAAACCCCAGCTTAAGAGATATACAAAAAAATGTCTTATTAAGTACAGCCTACACACTAAGGAAAACTTAATCTATGTAATGCTAGGGATGATAGGGAAGATAGAAAAACATGAAATGGGGTCATAACAACACGCCACGACCTGCCTTAGGTCTCCCCGCAGACTTGTTTGGTAGTGAGACCAAGGCAGAAATCGAAATATGATGAAAAATGACATAATAATAATATGGTTTATATATGCAAATTATATACCGCTAATTCATATATGCGTATGTTAATATAGGTGAAAGGATAGGCCAAAAGAGTGCAACAACAGAAAAAAGAAGAGAGAATTGTATTTGTAAAGAACAAAGAGAGATTTTTGGGGAACAGGTAGACAAGAATAAACGCTAGGGAATCACGTTTAATGGACACGTAGAAAATTCAGTTGGACTCTCAACGCCGGCAACCAGTTGAACAGGTCTTTGAGGCTTGGCATCTGCTTCACCGCATGTCATGACCAGAAACTCAATGACTGACCTATACAGCTTTTGTTGACCAACACTCACTCTGCTACTTTGGGAATGGCCGATATTTGCTCTCGGCCTTTACACACTGTTTGTCTATTTAACGCTATTAGCAACATTAAAACACACACAACAAACTCATTGTAGACTTCGACAGACAGACACACACGAGCAAATGGATTCGTTTCTTGTGTGTGTGTAGGATTAAAGAAAAAGAGAGAAAGAGAGAGAGAAGCAAAAAAGAGAGAAACATGGTGGAAGAAAATGGAAGGGCAGAGGAAAAAAAGAGGAGAGTTCGTGGAAAAGAAAGAGGTGGGTAAAGAAAAGAAAAGAAACAAAAAAGACAAAAAAGTAAAAAGAAGGAAGAGGAACTGAAAGAAAAACGAAAAATAGGTAAGAGTCATTAAAAAGAAAGAAAGTATGGCTGGCAAAAACAAATGAAAAGTAGAAAGAAAAGAAGAGATACTAGATTAAAACAAAACAGAGAGTCAAAGTTCGAATTCCAGTCGAGTTCATCACATCTATTTATGAGCTAATACTTTTGGGAAATGTATTACTCGGAACGAGAAACCGGGGAGCCGAGTTCGAATTCCAGTTGAATCCATTGTATTCACTTACGCGCAAATACCCTTGGGAAAGGTATTAATCCGTCTCTTCCTTCCAGTTATGGGTTAAATAGCAGGACAGATTGGGTTCTATAGCCTTGGTCAGCAACCAGTCTACCGCAGAAAGCAATGGCAACCTACTGCGGGATAATCTTCTGCCCAGTCAGTAATGTCTCTTTCGAGACATGATCGCCCAAGCGTGTATCACGTATGGCCCTTAACTGACTGACTGATGTCTCTTCCCCGCACATACTCCGTGAACTATGCATAAATAGCAAAACAAAATGGGTTCTAAAGCCCTGGTTGACAACCGGGCTAGAAAGATGACAACTCTGAATTTAAAACATTAGGGAGGTTTGTTTGGGAAAAGTGTGGCATCGCTATGTACCAGCCACCTTCATTCGGCTCTTCCTTAAGGTGTGGCCGGTTTTTGCACAAGTTTTCACTCCTATAATCAAATATACGAGTTGTCTCTTTTTGTTTTTTCTAAGTGAGTTATTCGACCTCATACTTAAAAAAAATGACAAACAATACCTTCATATATATATATATATATATATATGGTAGACTTTGAAATCCAATGTTGACAAAGTTAATACTCATCGATGGTTACGTGCATCTGGATTAAAGTCTGAAACTGAAGGCTTTATTCTTGCAGCACAAGACCAAAGTCTTTTCACGAGAAACTTTCAGGCAAATATTATGCATAATAATATGGATCCAAAATGCAGGTTTTGTGATAAACACCAAGAAACAATAGACCACCTAATCTCAGGCTGTTCTGTGCTTGCCCCAAATGAATATAAAAATCGCCACGATAGAGTTGGGCAATATTTACATTGGGCAATGTGCAAACATTATGGAAAAGCTGTAAACAAACACTGGTATGAACATCATCCAGCACCGGTTACAGAAATAGAAGATGTAACCATTCTATGGGATTACACCATCTACACAGACAGAAAAATTGAAGCAAACAGGCCAGACATTATTGTTAAAAACCAGAAGGAGAAAACTTGTCTATTAATTGATATGGCTTGTCCAGCGGATTGTAACATAGCAATCAAGGAATTTGAAAAACTGTCAAAATATAAAGACCTGGAAATTGAAATAGAAAGAATGTGTAAATTGAAAACAAGAGTTGTGCCAGTGATAGTAGGTGCACTTGGAATGATAAAAAATGGAACAAAACAACACATTGAAAGAATCCCTGGAAACCCCAGCTTAAGAGATATACAAAAAATGTCTTATTAACTACAGCCCACACACTAAGGAAAACTTTATCTATGTAATGCTGGGGATGATAGGGAAGATAGAAAAACATGAAATGGAGCCATAACAACACGCCACTACCTGCCTTAGGTCTCCCCGCAGACTTGGTTGGTAGTGAGACCAAAGCAGAAATCGAAATATGATGAAAAATGACACAATAATAATAATAATAATAATAATTATTATTATTATTATTATTATTATTATTATTATTTAAAGGTCATATATAGTAGGCGAATGTGCTTGAGTAGACTTGCATGCATTTACAACAGTGAAAATAATGTCAACCCGTTTAGAAATTGAAATTCTTAATAAAGAAAATTATAGCTCCCGAGAGAAAGAAGACATTCGAAATCTAGAAATGAAGTTGACTGCGTAAAAACAAGTATTAAAGAATTTTACCTTCAAATATAACGTTTATAGTAATTACGAATAATGATATAAGACTTAAAATCCCTTAATTTTTAATATGAAATATTAATTTTTAATATGAAATTATATATATATATATATATATATATATATATATATATATATATATATATATATATATATATTGTAAGAAAGTTATGGAACATGCAGGTTTTAAACTTACTCTTCATGCATTTACTTTTATAAAGAGTGCTCGATACAACGTAGAGCTTTATATTGTAATGGTTGTTATTCATTTACATATCATATTACCAAAAACAAATCGTTTTCACCATTTATTTTTCATTTCAACTTATCACCAGATGAGGAGCAAACGTAACTCCGAAACGCGAAGATTTTTGTGTAGTGATAATATGCTTTTATAAACCATTGTAACAAACATTACAATATAGATAGATATGAACAGACTGAGATAGATAGATAGATAGATATGAACAGACTGAGATAGATAGATAGATAGATAGATAGATAGATAGATAGATAGATAGATAGATAGATAGAGAGAGTACTTGGTATATAAGTCAGGTAAATTCCGATAGAGACGCACTCCTAAGAACTTAAATTTATTTGTTAAATTTATATATTTAATTTAACAGAGTAATATAATTTAGAAAAAAAATTAGATATTCTACAATTTCATGGGTAATACGTATTTCGCCGCCGGAAAAAAGGCTATCTTTTGGGTTTGACGAGCAGTCTTTTTTTTTTTTCGCTTCGAAATACGTATTTTTGTGGGGGTTTGATATAAGTATGAGTTTTATTCACGTATAGTCAGGTCTCGATTGAAAACTAAATGGGATATGATTTAAATATTAATATTTATAATTTGTAATTATATAACCTAAACACAATAATATAAAAAGCCACTACTCAGATTTTCATTTGATAATACAATCATCATATTTTATCATCTTATATATATATATATATATATATATATATTAAATAACCTAAAGAGCCAACAAACCTACCAAGGTTTCACCTAACCGGATCTTCAGGGAAGGTTGGCTTTTGGTTATTTGCTTTATCTGCTCTGCTTAGGTATTGACCACTTTTTTGTTATAGGTCACTTGTCTCGGGTTTTTTCTTTGGTCTACGTACTACGTTGTGCGTTGTGGCGCAGTGGATATCGGCTCGGAATAAGAAATCGGAGGAACCGAGTTCGAATTCCAGTTGAATTCCTTGCATTCACTTACGCGCAAATACCCTTGGGAAAGGTATTAATCCGTCTCTTCCCTCCAGTTATGGGTTAAATAATAGGACAGATTGGGTTCTATAGCCTTGGTCGGCAACCAGTCTACCGCAGAAAGCAATGGCAACCTACTGCGGGATAATCTTCTGCCCAGTCAGTCATGTCTCTTTCGAGACATGATCGCCCAAAGCGTGTATTGCGCATGGCACTTAACTGACTGACGTACTACCACTTACTGCTTAGCTCTTTCTTTTTTTACAACCATTTTTTTCCTTCCGCGTATATACTCAGAAGGTTTTTCGAAACGAGCATAGTGATAAGTTTACAATTATATATATATATATATATATATATATATATATATATATATATTTGTAAACTTATCACTGTGCTTGTTTCGAAAAACCCTCTGATATTAATTGTTCTAAGGAAAGAAGTTAGAATTTTTGTTATGGTGTTCGCCTGTTGGTGGGTGGTGTGTGTGTTGTATGTTCCTCAGATAATGGGGCGCATTCGGATATACAAGTTTTGTGGGCTTTAAGAAAAGCGTAAAGGTTTGATATTCTATGGTGATATTCTATCAGTCAATACCACAAATTGTTTTCATTTTTCATTCGTCGACTTATCCCCTTCTTAATATTTTGTGCTTCGGAAGTTAGTGTCATTACCGTTGAGGAGTGAGTTCACTTTTTTCTATGTATTTATTCTTGTTCACGATATCTCATTGCAACCCATTATCTCAGGAACAGATATATATATATATATATATATATATATATATATATATATATATTATATATATATTTATATATATATATTTATATATATATACATATTTATATATATATATCTTATATATATTTATGTATATATTTTATATATATATATATTTATATATATTTATATGTATTTATATATATATATATATTTGTATATATTATATATATATATATATTTGTATGTATATATATATTATATATATATATATATATATATATATATATATATATATATATAATATATATATATGTCTTGCATGAAAAAATACAGAAAATCATTGGCAAATTGAAAAGAAAAATAAATGAGAAATGTAAAAGAAAATAAAAATAATAAAAAAATATATATATATGTTGTGTGCCTATATATTTGTGTGTATATATATATACACATACATACATATATATATATATATATATATATATATATATATATATATATATATAAACAATAATTATGTGTGTATATATATATATATATACACACATATATATATATATATATATGTATATATAATGGAATTTCTAACGATTTTGCTTTCTTCTTCCTCTACTCCGGTTAAAAGTTCCAACTACGAAACTCGTATGGATATACGGCCTTATATACACAAAGGTTTGTCTCCCATTTCCTCATTGAGAAAATTGCGCATGCGCTCGGGCGTACATTCCGTGTTATGACCCAGTATATTGTGTAAACTAAGAGTTAAATGCTTTAAGATAAAGAAAACGAACGCTATTCCTTATTGTATTTCTACCTGATGCTGTTTTGGTAATATATAAAAAAAAAAACTTCATATAAGTTTAAATCTAAACACACGAATATACCCACTGATAAGCAGTTTTTATAATTCTTACTTTCGTTTTTTTTTCTTCTTCTTCTGCTGTTCTGTCTAACAAAACTACGCAATCGTGTCGTCGCCATTTTAGTTGACGCTGGGCTTTAGGCCCAATAGACGTTACAAGTTGTTGGCAAACGTAAGAGTGGCTGGAGGATTGTACATTTGGTTTTCTTTACGACAGTTTGTAATGGTGGACGTTTTGGACTTTTAGCTACAGAAATATGGAAGCCAGCGAGAAAGTAATTTGGATAGAATCTACACTCCTGATTTTCATCTACCTACCGCTGATTAACAGTAAGTAAAAATATGTATATATTTCTCATGTACTATTCTATATAGAAAAGGTCATGAAGATTTCGATTTTCACTTTATGCAATTCGACACATTTTTACACAAACCTTTTTTTGTATTTTTTTATATTAATGATTTCATAAGACCTTCAATAAGATTCTAATGTATTTTAAAACACAAAGTAATTTTAGTGGTAAAATATATAAACAGTATTATTAAAAATCACTAGGATATTTTCTTTGGAACTATCCCGTTAGAGTCACATCGGTAAATGAAAGTAAAAAAAATCATTATCAATTAGAAAATAAGGATAAATTTATAAAATAAACGTATCCATAATAATTGGATAATAATTATCTCAATGTGCGTTGTGATGCGGTGGATATCGACTCGGAACGAGAAATCGGGGAGCCGAGTTCGAATTCCAGTTGAATTCCTTGCTTACCTTCACTTACGCGCAAATACTCTTAGGAAAGGTATTAATCCAGTTGTGGGTTAAATAGCAGCAACCAGTCTACCGCTAAAAGTAACAGCAACCTACTGCGGGATAATGTTCTACCTAGTCAGTCATGTCTCTTTAGAGACATGATCGCCCAGCGAGTATCACGTGTGGTGTCACTTAACTGACTGAATTAATAAGGATGTGTGGCTCGGAGCAAGAAATCGGAAATTTATGGGTTAAAAAGCAGAACAGATTTGGTTCTATAGCCTTAGTTGTCAACCAGTCTACTGCAAAAATTAATGTTAACCTAATGCGAGAAAAATATTCTGCCCAGTCAATCTCGAAAGAGACATGATCACCCAAGCGTGTATCACGTATGGCACTTAACTGACTAATAGATTTTAATTTTTTTCTTGTTTCTCGGTTTTCTCGATTTAATTTTTAAATTTTAAAATCTGATATAATAAACATGAAATATTAGTGAAATAAAACAATTCGTTGCTTCAATGCCATCGAGTGCGACTTACAAAAAAAATGTGTAGATTGTCATTTGCTTTGAAAACACCTTAAAAAAAGACAAGATTATGATTGAATATTTATTAATTTTTTATTCTACTGTTGACGTTTCGCTCATTATGAACATCACCAGAACCACAAAAATAAAAATAAAAATATTGTAAAAAAAAAGAAATAATAATAATTCCGGCTAAAAAATAGTGAATGCATATAATTAATAATTATTAAGTTGTTTATTAAAACGAAATTAAGTCAGAATTTAATTTAACATTGACCTATGAAAAAAATCTCTGATTTATTCACAAATATTTATTTTATTCACAAACAGCTATTTGTAATTTTATAAACCGTCAAATTTTCTCAAATGTTTTAAATTAACCACGGCGTTGTTAAGTAACGAGTTTGGCATGGTAAACGAGTTTTACTTAACTGTTCCAATGATTCTAGTGATGTTCTAAATGAATGAAACGCTACCAAAAGAATAAAAAATTTAAACATACAAGTGGTTTTCATATACTCCGTCTGACATGTTTTGTTTGGATATTTTATCACAGTTGATATCGTAAAAGCATAAAAAATTTGATGACATTTTACCATGTAAAGCTTCTGCTCTCCTTGTGGATCAGCTGTATTTCCTTCCAAGTAGCCATTTGTACAAGAAAAATAATTTTTTCAGGTCATGAGAGATAGAATATATATATATATATATATATATATATATATATATATATATATATATATATATATATACATATATATAAACTTATTTATAAATGGAACTTTGTCTCTCTGTGTGTGTGTGTGTGTGTGTGTGTGTGTGTGTGTGTCCGTTACCTATAGACTCCGAAACGGCTGGACCGATTTTCTTGAAAATTTACACAGTTGTACTATAAGCGTCTGCCAGTGTTCTTAGCTAGGTTTTGTGTCGAGGTACCCCCGATAAATATCGAAAATCGATAATCGAAAAAATCGGGTTATAGAAGGAGTGGTCCGATTTTAATCAAATTTCATACACTCATAGACAAAGACATAAGAAACGATAATCAGAAGTTTCAAGGTTACAGTTCTTACAATAGTGCAGAAAATCGATATAATATATATATATATATATATATATATATATATATATATATATATATATAAAAGACAAGATGTTTGTGTGCGTGTCTGTTTATCTGCCTGTATATCTGTATTTTTTTCAGCCCTTTTATTTTAGTTTTAGCTTCGGGTTTTGCTCTAAGGAGGTATAATTGTAGTTCTTAGTCTCAGCCATGATACCATTTACTCAGAGGACTTATTTAGCCTTCAAAATGCAGTCTACGACGAAAAAAACTTATTTGATATCGATAACAGGAAATCAAAATTTGACTTATAGTACAACTGAGTAAATTTTCAAGAAAATCGGTTCGGCCGTTTCGGAGTCTATAGGAAACGGACACACAGACACACAGACAAAGTTCCATTTATAAATAAGTTTATATATATATATATATATATATATATATATATATATATATATATATATATATATATAAGAGAGTGATAGAGATAGGTAAGCGATAAGAAGGAAATGAATAAAGAAATGAAAACACTAAGAAGCAATTTTTATGGAAATAACAATATTATATATCAATTTTGTTCAAATCTTTAAAAGAAATTTAAGATGTATGAAATTTAACTTGTTATTTTTAAATCTGGTTTGATTTGAGGAATGTTATTACAGAAAAATAATTTCTGCTATTTCACTTAGACTGAAGAATATGTTTTTTTTTGTTTTTTTTAATAGCATAAATCTTTAATTTCGGAAAACTATTTCTAAAAGTTAAGCTTATGTTTTCAACATAGCAAATATTCATTTTCAAATCCAAATATAATTCGAATGAATATTATATTACATAAATGTTCTTTTCCCCTTCTTTTAACAATCTTTAATAAACATGTGTATTTTTTTTTTTTTGTTGAATAAATATTAAGGATGCAGAATTTATTCATGTGACATTATAAAGAAAAAAGATCTTGTGCCGAGACGATATATCATCACTGGCACTCAACAAGTTTAACCAACGATGTTTCATAGAAAATAGAAACAAAAAGAACATTTATACTTAACATCAGGAAGGTACAGTTAAAATTTCAAAGGTTACATAATGAGAAAAGAGTGCTTAGAAAATGTAATACCCGTAGAACAGATGGAAGGCAAGTGGCACAGAAAAAAAACCTAGAGAGGTGTCCTGGGCATGACGGTAAACTGCATCCAGGAGCAAGGCTTCTGATTGACAGGTTGTGAGGAGCAGTGAACCACATTATAATTGCTGTTGTTCTCAGGTCCATCCTGACTCCGAGTGGTAGCACCTGCTAGGGTTCCAGCTATGGGCAAATAGTTAACCCTCAAACTGAGGTCAAAACACTATGAAGGTATAGAAATAAACTTTTATAGAAATATATCCATAAAAATAAACTTTTATAGAAATATATTTATAAAAATAGACTTTTATAGAAAAATATACATTTTTGAAGGACAAATATTACCAACAATACATTTTTGAAGAAAAAATTATTACCATAACACATTTTTGAAGGAAGAAAATTCTCAGCAAAACATTTTTGAATAAAAAACTAGAAAACATTTTCGGTTGTCTAAAATAAAAAGAATAAAACAAAAAAATTTTCATTGAAATCTGACTAAATCAACTTTCTCACTATAACTGAACATTAAAAAATACCTTAAAACCCGATCTTTTTGGCATTAAATAACCCACAGAGGTTAATGTGTCATAAAACAAAACTCAAACTCAAACTACCTAGAGAGTTTGAGTAAATTCATAGCGGAGGAAAGTTAACAAAAATCAATGTTTATAAAAGCTGTTGGTTGGTTGTTTTGTTTTTATGGCATATCAACCTCGGCGGGTCATTTATTGCCAACTAAATTTTATTTATTTATTTATTGCTGGTAATACCTTTTTCAACAATTTATTGTTGTTTTTTATATAAGTTTTGTGTCTAGTAATACTTTTTTCGTATATCAAGATTCATTGGGATTTGTTTTTAAGGGCAGTGTCCCCAAGTCCTACCCTGTTATTTAACCCATAACTTGAGGGAAGGGACGGCTTAATACTTTTCCGATAGGTACAGTGCTTAAGTGAATGCAGGGTATTCAACTGGAATTCGAACTTGGCCCACCGATTTCTTTTTCCGAGCCGATATCCACTGCACCACAACGCACATCCGTCACAAAACGTTTACAGCACCTGGTATTCCCAAGCGGTCACCCATCTAAGTACTGACCAGGCTCAACGTTGCTTAACTTCGATGATCGAGCGAGAACCGGTGTATTCAACGTGATAGGCCGTAAGCCGGAGTGTATATTGGATTGTACATTTAACAGCGTCTACTCTGAACTTGAAACTTAATCACTAAAAATCAAAAGAATTGTGTATATATGTTTATATGGGCATTTGTTCTTTCTTGGTGCGAGAAACATACACTTAATGTATCTTGGGTTGTACATTTAACATTTAACATTTAACATAAACTTTAAACTTAACTCAAAAACGAAGGATTTGCGTGTTGGAGTTTTTGGGTACTCTTGTATACTAGTGAGCCAGCCATGAGCTGACTCATTTGATAGTTCACAAATAGAAGAATTAACCAATCAGAAGGTTCAAAATATTTAATGCGACGTGTATATAGGCGACCATATTTTCCCGAGTATTGGCAATATAGTCCGATTCAGTAGAGTGTCTGACTCGTGAGTGTTAATCTTTGACGTTGTTTCATTGAACAGATTACGTACTGCGCTATATTCTATATTCATAAATTATGGTGGACTTGGTCAACATTGCGGAAATATGTTTATATGATATTTTGTCCTTGTTATGGAACTCAACCTCAAAGTTTGTAAGAGTATTTTTGATGCATCCTATATATATATATATATATATATATATATATATATATATATATATATATATATATATATATATTCAATATATATTCAAACGTGCTGTCTATGAATTTTTTTTTTTTGATTTTTCAAATTTCCGAATTGGTTGTTTTATGTTATCAGTGAATTTGCCAAACTCCATAAATATTTTTATTTTATATTATTTATATTATTTTATATTATTTTATATTATTTATATTATTTTATATTATTTTCTATTATTTATATTATTTTATATTATTTTATATTATTTATATTATTTTATATTATTTTATATTATTTTATATTATTTTCTTCCCAATTATTTTCAATTGCTGCTACATTCGTTTTCAAGGTTTATTATGTGTATTTTTACGCAACTTCTTTTTTCTTTTTTGTTCTATCATCTTCACTTTTGATGGAACCAATTTTAAGTCACCCAACGTGACGTAATTTAAACGAATTTAAACTGAATGTTTTATGTGTATATTTTTTTAATATACACATTTTAAGGTGCCTTATTTAATACTGTCTGCTTCTCTTTTATTGCAACAGCTTATTGAATTTTAATATCTGTGGCCTGCATATATATTTAAACATATATTTTGAATGTTTCTTTAAACATGAACTTTAAAATTTTATTAAAGAGGCAATCTGTTGCGGAGTAGTTTTCCCACTGAAAGTTATAATCGTGCTATGTCGGTTGCTAATCGACTTAACGCACCCAAAATGTTAGGAACTTGGTAATCTTCGACTGAAAGCTGACTCCTTAGTATTCAGCTAACTGCCGTCTAAATCACTATATGTATTAATTTTATTATCTGTTCTTGTATTCTTCATATCAGAGATTGCTTTGTTTTGATAGGTCTGTTCTGTCTATGTAACAACGCCTCCCTGATTTAGGAGGTTTGGCTAGTCTTGAACCTTTTAAAACCTTCCAACTTGAAATGGAATTCATCACTTGAAAAGACACGGATAATGTCGAAACAAAATACCTACTTTTGTAGTGATATTATAACATATTTATATTCTATATATATATATATATATATATATATATATATATATATATATATATATATATATATATAAAGGAAAACTCAACACATCATCTAAAGTGGTAATAAATTATAATTCATTTCGACTAACTAATAAGCTCATCTCTTCAGACCACGATTTCGTTTAGTTTACATTTTCTCAGAACATCCAAAACATTTTCAAAGAAAAAGGAATTTAAGTGATATGACCCAGAATAGAAATCTTTAGTCTTATTTTGAAAGGATAAAATAAAGTTAGGAGAGAAAAAGTTCATTGGGTAGAATGAGTGACCATAAACTAAGCACCCATACTTGCTCACCCACATGCAAACGAATACATGTAAACATATATACATACATGCAAACATACGCATATACAGTGGCCTAAGAAAAGATTTTAGCCGGGTGAAATGAACTATATCAAATTTCAAAATTTAATTACTTTTGTGGGATCTCCCCTTTTTTTCTGATAATGGACTTGACTTGAGTATACATATACTCCTCCCATAATGAGATCCGTCAGTTTTCGGAGAATACCGGGACTGACCCGTAAGTTACCGAAAGATACCGAAGTTACACAGAGAATATCGCGTGAGTAGTCATAGTAACTCTGATCTCCACTCAGCCAGAATAGTATTACACGGATATATACAATTTCCAGCACGGTTTCACTTCAAAGACTTGTATATATATATATATATATATATATATATATATATATATATATATATATATATATATATATATATATATATATTCCTACTAATCGTATTCTTGAATTACTAACCTAAGTTCCAGTTGTATCTTTTCGTTTAATATAACCTATTTTTCTATCTCAAATATCTGTTTTGTTGTCCAGTATTTTGTGTGGTTCCTCACCCGGAATCCACAACAACTTGGCGACGAAGACTCAAACTCACGTATACCCCACAACAACTTTGGCAACACGAGTCACCACAACAACTTGGTGACGAAGATGCGAACACGAGTCGGCACAACAACTTGCCGACGAAGATTCGAACTCATGTATACTTCACAACAACTTAACGACGAAAATTTCGAACACACGTGGCAACAAGCTTCGAACGCGAGTCGACACAAAAACTTTGACGAGGGATTCGAACTTAACGACGAAGGATTCGAATTCAAGTCGAACACAACAATTTGCCGATGAAAATTCGAGTCACGACAAAACGCCAAACAACTCATACAGAACAACGAATAAACGCATAGTGCCACACAAGTCGACCACAAACAATTTAGTGACACTATTACAGAAAATCTGCTTGGATAACAACTTTGAAACGAAAAAAGATAGAAAGAAAAAATTTGTAAAAGGTATTTGAAAGTCGCAACACAAGATTTTTTTTACAAGATTAAATGCAAAAAAAAGCAATAGTTAAAATGTGAAACCCCTCACGGAATCAAAGCAACAAACCATGGATGACTTTCAAAAAGGAATACTAGAAATCATAAAAAGAAGTGAAGAAAGACAATTAAAGTTCGAAAAAAAAAACAAATAGAAGCACAAATTAAATTAGAGAAAAAACAAATGTAAATTCAAAAGGCAAATGAAGAAAAACAAACAGAAATTCAAAGAATGAACAAAGAAAAACAATGACAACTTCAAGAACTATTACTAGAATTGATAACACACGAGAAAGGAACAGAGAAAAAGAGGCGACTTTCTCGCAAGACGTCGTTTGGAATGCGATAGAGAGTTTTAAGTATTCTATTCATAATGTCAAAAATTTCGGGGACTATTACAGACGCTGTGAAGACATTTTTAATATTGATTGTCAAAACTGGACAGAAAAGAAAAAGTTAAGGCTATTGCTCAGGAAATTAGGTGCGTAGGAATACAAAAAATTTGTGGATTTCATTCTGCCAAAGAAGACAACCGACTTAACGTTCGATTAGGCAGTGACATGACTCACTGAGCTATTCAGCCCTAAGATTTCAGTATTTCGTAAAAGGTGGAAATGCCTAAATCTCGTAAAAGGCGAACACGAGGACTATACGACATTTAGCGCAATCGTCAACAAGCATTGTGACGACTTTCAAGTAGCAGAGCTAACTCCAGACAAACTTAAATGCCTAATATTGGTTCAAGGATTAGTCGCTGCTAAAGACAACGAAAAGAATGCTTACCAAGCTTCAAAACGAATCTGGTTTAACGCTGCAAAAACTATCAGAAGACTGCCAAAAATACCTAAGTATTAAAAAAGACAGTAATGATATTAAAGGATCGGAAGTCTCGCATATTCGTAAGTTAAACAAAACTTTACGTTTTTCATTCTCCCCAAAAGAATTTAATGACAAAATGATATAAGACAACTAGTGACAGAAATCAAATAAAGAATAACCCCCCACTCCATTAAATATGGATTGCACTGGGTTAGAGATTGTCGGTTCAAATATAAGAACTGTCTAGCGTGTGGGAAAATGGGACACAAGGCAGCTGACTGCAGAAACAAAAACAGTCTAGTAGAGTAAGCTCTAGTAGAGTGGACTATGAAAACAAACAAAACACTAGGAAATATGTAGAACTTGAAATATTAAATAAGAAGATCAAACTACAGTTAGATTCAGGTTCTGACTTAACGACTATCAACCTACAAACATGGAGGAAACTGAATAGGCCGACCAGGATACACACAAAAAAATCGCTAAATCTGTCACAGGAAAACGGATCAATTTCGAAGGCGAAACAATCGTGAATGTGAAATTTCATGGAAAAACCAAAAAACTAAAAATATGCGTTATAAAAAACATAAAATCTGGTAGGCACGCACTGGATTCAGAAGTTTGATGTATGGGGTATATTCATTGATTCTTGTATGAAAACAGAGTGTGAGCCGACAGAAGCTACGAAATTGAAAGAACCAATTTCCAGAGGTATTCCCAAGCGGTATAGGACGATGTAACAAATTCGCAGCAAAAACCAAGCTAAACAGAATGTTCAGCCAGTATTTATTACACCCATAGTTTCATTCAAACCAGGTGAACGGGTTTACTTCAGAATGTTCAAAATAATATAGCACATTAGTAACCTGGAACAATAATAAACAGACTAGGAAATTTTATGTACACAATGCAAGGAGAAAAATTTAACTATAAGATACACATAAACCAAATACAGAAAAGAACGATTAAAGAGCCAAACTCGTCAACCTCATAAAACGATAACGCGATAAAAGAAATATTTGAAGCCTTTGAGAATCATAGAACACAAGCGAAAAAAAAATTTGTAACTACCTCAAAAAAAGAAGCTAAGGAGGGGGTGTTGTGGGATCTCCCATTTTTTATGATAATGGACTCGACTTGAGTGTACATATACTCATCCCATAATGAGATCCGTCAGTTATCGGAGAGTACCGGGACTGATCCGTAAGTTACCAACGATACCAAAGTTACACAGAGAATACCTTGTCAGAAGTCATAGTACCTCTGAGCTCCACTCAGCCAGAATAGTATGACACGGACATATTAATTCTTCACTTCAAAGACTTGTATATATATATTCCTTACTAACCGTATTCCTGGATTATTAACCTGCGTTCCCATTGTATCTTTGCGTTCAATATAACCTATTTTTCTATTTTAAATGTGTTTTGTTGCTAATTATTTTGTGTGGTTCCTCACCCGGAATCCACAACAATTATGTAATCCAAACTCGAAATAAATAAACAGCGTGGGCGGGTGAACGTGTGTGTGCGTCTTTGCGCACGTCAATGGGTGTACAAGTGTGTATATATGTATATGTTTGTCACGACAACAAATTTTCTTTCCAATTTTCCTCCCATCTCTACAAAAATCCACACGCAGCCCTACATATAGCAAGAGCGTGAAACCCAGGGTCACAAACTTCCAACTTTCTATATATATATATATATATATATGGAGAGTCCATAATATATATATATATATATATATATATATTATGGACTCTCCCGTCGATTTCGACATATAAATGTCTAACTCAGTTAGACTGCCACACAGAGAATTGTTTAGAGTGTTGAAGGCTTGTGTAGCACCATCCACACTTTTTGGAACTGCGGATAACAAACAATCGGTGCAGAAGTTTGCCACGGATCGCGTGAACAGCAGACCTCAGATATTTAACCCAGGAAATGGACGGATTAATACCTTTCCCAAGAGTACCAGTTCGTAAGTGAATGCAGCGTATTCGACTGGAAATCGAACTCGGCTCGCCGATTCCTCTTTCCAAGCCGATATCCACTGCACCACAACGCACATCCGTCAGTAATCGCTTACGGCAGCACCTGGTATTCCCACACGGTCACCCATCTAATACTGACCAGGCTCAACGTTGCTTATCTTCGGTGATCGAGCGAGAACCGGTGTATTCAACGTGATATGACCGTAAGCTCACGGTCATATATATATATATATATGTGTGTGTGTGTGTGTGTGTGTGTGTGTGTGTGTGTGTGTGTGTGTGTGTGTGTGTAAACAGGATGGTTGAAAAGTAACTCTCTATTTTATGTATGAACCAGGAATCCTGATCTAACATCCCGTGCCATTTTCTTTAGCTTTGGTTATAGGACCAATCTTCTATTCCAAACAAAGACCTTGAAAGAACTCGAAGAGCGAATACATGAAGATACGTCTACCATACGACAAAGATTCCAAGTAAAATCTGTTGACGCGATTCCTGGGCAACTTTAAAATCTGATCGCAAAATCTGATGCCCGTATTTCATTTTAAATAAATGCTAAACACTTTTCTCTCATATCCATTTCCTTCAGAAATTATAGTTGATAAATAAATCATAAGTACTTGAAAATGGGCAGTTACTTTTCAATCATCCTGAATATATACATATGCATACATTCAGAGCGAAATATAATTTGAAGTAATAACTAAGACTGTAATACATAAGATACTAACAATATATAAATCTTTGCCTTATCATTTGAGCATTAAAAATATATATTTCTGGAATAAAATACTATTTTCCAAACTCAAGAAAATAGTCAGTCAGTGCCATACGTGAAACACGCTTGGGTGATCATGTCTCAAAAGCGACATGACTGACTGAGCAGAAGGTTATCCCGCAGTAGGTTTCCATTGCTTTCTGCGGTAGACTGGTTGCCAGCCAAGGCTATAGAACCCAATCTCTCCTGTTATTTAACCCATAACTGGAAGGAAGAGACGGATTAATATCTTTCCCAAGGGTATTGGCGCGTAAGTGAATGCAATGAATTCAACTGGAATTCGAACTCGGCTCCCCGATTTCTCGTTCCGAGCCTATATCCAATGAATCTGTTTAATTTTCTCTGTATAACTCCACTCTGTTAATAATTTAAATGTTCTATGTTCACTGTATATTAAATGTTCATCCTTTGATAAGGGCTTATGTAAGCCGAAGACTCAGACCTGATAAAAAAAATCAACAATTACTGCGATTTCTTGTCTTTTCATGACAACACTATCAAGCTAATCAGATCATACGAAAGGATCTTACACAAAATAAATAGACAGAACTTGTCTATATTATTCAATGAAACCTGTATTAATGAAAAAATGCTGCCAAAATACACACAATATATATATATATATTCATATGCATAGGTGTGAAGTATTTTCTGTTGGAGAATGAAAGATTGTGGGCGAACGTGCGTGTGTGTGTGTCCTTGCGCGCGTCAATGGGTGTACAAATGTATATATGTATGTCTGCGTCTGTCATGACGACAGATTTTCCCCCACTTCCACAAAAATACTCGAGTATACGCAGCCCTACATATAACCATTTTTTTAAAAAGATTAATCAGTTTGTCTGACGATCGCAAGAGCGTGAAACCCAGGTTTACAAACTCACACCTATCTATATGAATATGTCAGCTCTATCACTGATATTGAGCGCTTTTAAATAAGTACCACGCATATATAATATATAAATCATATAATATACATAACAAATTGCATATATATATATATATATATATATATATATATATATATATATATATATATATATATATTAAATAACTTTAATCCAAAAGGAAAAGTAGGAAGGTAAATCCCAAAGACCAGATCCTAATTCATATTCAAATTTTAATATTGAAAATGATACAGGTGGAGAGCTCAATGTAATTCAAATTACAGCGCAAATTATAAAATAAAATAAATTTCGATGTTCAAAACTGTTGGATGATCATTTCAACATGAAATCACTAAGAGAGATTTGACATCTCATCGGCAACTAACACGTTTCAAAATGAAATAAAAAAGAAATAAAAAATGAATGTTAAGAATTATATATATATATATATATATATATATATATAGTGTATTGAGGCAGCAAATAATTTTCTAAACATATACTGTTAAATATATGTTTAGTATATGTTTAGAAAATATATGTTCAGTATATGTTTAGAAAATTATTTGCTGCCTCAATACACTATATATATATATATATATATATATATATATATATATATATAGTGTATTGAGGCAGCAAATAATTTTCTAAACATATACTGTTAAATATAAGAGACATTGTCTCTTATATTTAACAGTATATGTTTAGAAAAAAAAATATATATACAAACAATGGTCTTTAACATATCTTTATTATAATAGGGAGAATGACTCCCATGGACAACGCGAGAACCACAAATTCAAATCCTGGAACGGTCAGTTTATATAATAAGCAATTGATAATTGCATTTCTGAGATGAGGTAGTATTTACAGTATTGACATTATTCGGAATAGTGATTAGTCTGAATAATGTCAATACTGATAATTGCATATTTCATGCCTATTTTTTCATCCGACATTAATGATATGTATTATTTTTTACTGGGCACACATATTTATGTTCCTATGTAAACGTTTTTGTTTTTTTTTTACAAATCAAATATGTGTACCTGATAAAATTAACGTTTATAATCATTAGAAATATATAGCTCTACTGGCAACATCAATGGTTTTATGCAAATATCCAGTGTAGAAGTGAATGTGTCAACAGATTTCACTCGAACAAAAGCCGGCTTTGCGTTCGAAAAAGAAACCAGTTAATTTGCATCCCAAACAGTGTATTTTTTTTTATTATTACCACCACGCAATCGTCTCACTGCGCTTGTTTAGAAATTGAGTGAAAAATCCTTTAAACAAAGCACTTAACATTCCTAATCGTTTATCACCTGCAGTTGTTATATTGCAAAACATTTTCAGATTTTAATAGATTGTCTCGACGGACCTGCACAGCGAAGTGTTTTTTTACCAAACACTTGACAAAGAGCCAAATATTTTCATAATGAAAATATTTCCGAGAAATGTTGAAAGTACGGAGAATCTAAACACCTTATTTCTGAATAAAACTAGTTCACCCGTCAGAAAATTACAGTGAAGCCATTTTGAAATGTCTTTGTACTTTAAACAAACGCCTTTTTTGTTATTTACTTATTTGTACGTATATATTACCTTTTGTTTAAAGTTAATTAATATTTTATTGGCTTCAGATAAAAATCTGGACATTGTCAAACCGATTTCAGTTAAATTTTCCCTTTCAAAATTATATTTAAAAATTATAGTTCAGATAGCTAAATCTACTGATAGGAAGGTTGGGTCATTGTGTCGAGCAAACAAGTTTTTTTTCGTCTGGATTCATTTTGCACATATATAACTCTACCATTCGCCCGTGCAGTGAATATTGTTGTCATATTTGACCGGGCGCTCCTGCTATTCATCTCTGGGTACTCGACAAAATCCAAAGCAGAATCTTCAATATAATCGATCCCGACCTGGCAGCTCGACCCCAGTCGCTTTCTCACCGAAAAGACGTGGCTTCCTTCTGTCACTTCCACAAATATTTCGCGGCATCTTCCCCGACGATCTTAAATCCCTACTACCCCCTCTACACGAAGTTACTCGAGCTACTAGATTGGCAACTAGGTCCCACCCTTTTACAGTCAAAACAATCAAAGCCGTACCTTCTTCTCTATTAGCTACATCTCTCGCACTTTCCGCCAATGGAAGTGAGCTTTCCGTATACTTGTTTACCTGATTGCTACAATATACAAGAGTTTAAATGCAACATCAATTGCCATCTCTTATCTCTTTGACTCCCATCTGTTCCCCGACACCCGCTGTATCTTGTTCTTCACACTTTCGCTATACTCTCTTCCAACCAGTATTCCTCTCTTTCTCTTATTCATTTTCAGATACCCCGGTGACCTATCCCTCTTTCTTCTCTCATGTAGCCCCCACCCAGCACACCAGTAGAAATAGAGCCTCGCTTAGAGTGAAACGATTAAAAAAAATTTATCTTTAAATTGCTGTCAATTCAAAATGACGGCAGGCAGAAATAAGGTCAGCTAGATTGACACCATATCCCAGATGACTATCTGCTTATGTTTATTTCATTATTTTAAATAAGAACGTGGAAAATTTTCAATATATTTCAGTGAAATTTTCACTTTTCAAAATTATATTTTATGAGTATAATTCAGAAAAAAACAAACAAACAAAAAAACAAAGGAATAATTTCAAACCTTTTTAATAGTTGTCTATATTTCTGAGATAAGGTATTGTAAATATTTACACTATTTACATTGTTCGGACTGTTGTCCTCATCTTTGTAGCCATACACATCATTTCAGCCGTTATACGCTTTGGCCCTCTTTAGGATCTATCTATATCTCTATGTGCATGGTGGTCCAGTGGATATCGGCTCGGAACAAGAAATCGGAGAGCCGAGTTCGAATTCCAGTTGAATCCTTTGTATTCACTTACGCGCAAATACCCTTGGGAAAGGTATTAATCCGTCTCTTCCTTCCAGTTATGGGTTAAATAACAGGACAGATTGGGTTCTATAGCCTTGGCTGGCAACCAGTCTACCGCAGAAAGCAATGGCAACCTACTGCAGGATAATCTTCTGCCCAGTCAGTCATGTCTCTTTCGAGACATGATCGCCCAAGCGTGTTTCACGTATGGCACTTAACTGACTGAATGAATATAATAGTTGGAATCATGACTAAGACTTTTACTGGACATAAAGTGGGGGATCAGTTATATATTGTTATGAAGTAATAAACTAAACCCCCATTAATTACTACTTAATAATATAATACAGTTCTTCCCCCTCTAGCTATGAGTCAAATAATAGTACAGATTCGGTTCTATAGCCTTGGCTGGCAACCAGTCTACCGCAGAAAGCAATAGCAACTTACTGCGGGATAATCTTCTGCCCAGTCAGTCATGTCTCGAAAGAGACATGATCGCCCAAGCGTGTTTCACGTATGGCACTTAACTGACTGACTGACTATATCTCTAAGATGAAGTGTTGTAATTATTTACGCTATTTTCATTGTTCGGACAGTTGTCCTCATATTTGTTGCCATATTCATAACATTTCAGACGTTACACGTTTTGGTACTCTTTAGGATCTGTCAATACTTCTGAGATGAGGCATTGTAATTATTTACACTATTTACATTGTTCGGGCTATTGTCCTCATTTTTGTAGTCATATTCATCATTTCAGCCGTTATACGCTTCGGCCTTCTTTAAGATTGGTCAATACTTCTGAGATGAGGCATTGTAACTATTTACACTCGTTACATTGTTTGGACTGTTGTCCTCATCTTTGTTGCCATATTCATAACATTTCAGCCGTTATACGCTTCAGCCTTTATTTAGGATCTGTCTATACTTCTGAGATAAGGCATTGTAATTATTTACACTATTTACATTTTTCGGACTGTTGTCCTTATCTTTGTTGCCACATTCACGATGTTTCGACAATTTTACGCTCCGATCATTTTCAGGAGATTGGAATTTCGAACTAAACGTCAATGACACATGGCCCGGTGGATAAAAACGGTGGTTAGATCCAGTGAGTTGACCAAAGAGTTGTGAGTTCAATACCTAGCTACAGCAGTGGTGAACAAAACTTAGAGTTGAGTTAAAGTGTGATAAGTAACACTTAGAAGACGTATGACTTATGGAACTAGAACAATCTACACCTGGTGAAGGAAATAAAGGGTTCAGTTGGAAATTCCAATCACCTGATGAATGTCGAAGCGTAAAACAGCCGAAACGTCGGGAATTTAGAGTCCGAAAAATGTAAATATATTTAAATCTCTTTTTATAATAAAATTCACTCAGTATAAACCCTAAGAACCACGCAAGCTAGACGGTTACCGAATCAGATAATAATGGCCAATGCTAACCTCTAGGAGATTGATTCCTTGCAATATCTCAAGCTAAAGTCTTTCGGTGACATGACATGGAAAAACGATATTACATCAATTGCTGGGTCTGCAGCTAAGATAATTCGTTCACCGTGTTGTGCTGGACAATTTTTCTCACCAGAATCTATCTTACACATATATAAATCTACCATTTATTCTTGCTTTGAATATTCTTGCCATATTTGATTTGGTGCTCCTGATATACATTCAGTCAGTTAAGTGCCATACGTGAAACACGCTTGGGCGATCATGTCTCTTTCGAGACATGACTTACTGGGCAGAAGATTATCCTGCAGTAGGTTGCCATTGCTTTCTGCGGTAGACTGGTTGCCAGCCAAGGCTATAGAACCCAATCTGTCCTGTTATTTAACCCATAACTGGAAGGAAGAGACGGATTAATACCTTTCCCAAGGGTATTTGCGCCTAAGTGAATACAATGGATTCAACTGGAATTCGAACTCGGCTCCCCAGTTTCTCGTTCCGAGCCGATATCCACTTCCGGCCATAATTATTAGGCTACCCCAGTGTTTTAAAAAATGGTGTATTTCATACTATTTTTCAGTTGGTTGTTTTTGTTTTATGGCATATCACCCTCGGTCATTTATTGCCAACTAAATTTTATTTATTTAATGCTGGTAATACCTTTTTCTTTCAACAATTTATTGCTGGTTTTATATAAGGTTTGTGTCTGGCAATACTTTGTGTCTGGTAATACTTTTTTCTTTTCGTGTATCAAGATTCATTGGGATTTGTTTTTTTTAAGGGCCCGGTCAAGTTATTTAACCCATAACTAGAGTGAAGGGACGGATTAATACCTTTCCCAAGGGTACCAGTGCTTAAGTGAATGCAGGGTATTCAACTGGAATTCGAACTCGGCTCACCGATTTCTCTTTTTGAGCCGATATCCACTGCACCACAATGCACATCCGTCACTCTACGCTTACAGCACCTGGTATTCCCAAGCGGTCACCCATCTAAGTACTGACCAGGCTCAACGTTGCTTAACTTCGGTAATCGAGTGAGAATCGGTGTATTCAACGTGATATGGCCGTAAGCTTTACTTCAGTATTTATTGCCAAGTGAATAATTGTAAATGAAAATAGAACGGTTCTTTTGTTAGTACTGCACAATAACATGTGCCATCAAATGAATGTATAAATATTTAATAATTACCTATCTTGCAATTTCATCAATGAAAGCATGAAAAAAATTTAGGGTGATTCGGACGAGGTCTTCTTTGTTTTCTTGACTTGTAAAATTTTGCAAAGTAACAATAACAAAAGAACCATTCTATTTTGATTTGGCAATAAATACTACAAAATATGAAATACATAATTTCTATTAAAAACTGGGGTGGCCTAATAATTATGGCCGGTAGTGTATATGTATATATATATATATATATATATATATATATATATATATATATAGATCTATATATAGCAACTCTACAGGGTGCGATGGGTAAATTGTCGGTATTGACCTCGTAAAACTTTGCAAAGTTAGCAATAACAAAAGGAACATTCTATTTTCATTTGTCAATAAATACTAAAAAATAGTATGAAATACATCATTTTTTTTTTAAAGACTGGGGTTGCCTAATAATTATGACCGATAGTGTACGTTTAGCGATTTTTGATAAAATCCAAAGAATCTGCAATATTATTAGTTTTAAAATGGTATCTCGTCACTTTCCCACTGTTGTAACATAGTTTCTTTGTGCTTATTCTATAAACACTTTCATGGTAATTGTTCTGATGAACTTTCCTCTATGCTACTTAAACTTTATGAATGTAAGCACCGTACTGGATTGGCAGCAAGGTCTCATCATTTTAAAGTTGAAATGGTGAGATGAAACATAAGTTCTATAACAGTTTCTTCTCTCAGCTTCAGATTCAAATCTCTTTTTCCCTCTATCTATCCTGTTAGTATCGGAATCTCCAAGCCCTCTTTCCTCATTACATGTCCCAGGAACTTCATCTGTCTTTTCCATATGTTAAGTATTAGTGTCTTTTTCATTTACATACTATCCAAAATCTCATCATTGCTCACATATTTGGTCCATGGTATCCTCAGCATCCTCCTGTAGAACCACATTTCGGCTGCTTCAAACCTCTCCTCTATCTTTGAGGAGATTGTCCAGCATTCACTGCCATATCAAAGCACATAGCAATCCATTAGGCTCTTTGTTTCCAGCGAAATGTTCATGTTTCTCAATACTCGAGTCTACTTCTTGAATGCATCCTTTATCATGCCAGTTCGCCTTCGGATCTCAGTGTCAGTCTTTGCATCCTCTGTTAGAACACTTCGTAGGTATTTTTATAAAGTTTACATACCATACAGGGAAGTTCATCAGAACAATTACCATGAAAATATCAATAGAAAATTTAATGTCATTCTACAGAAGGATGCTGCGGATATCGTTGACTGAGCATGTGAGCAATGACGAGGTGTTGGAAAGAACGGAAACGAAAAGGAAATTAATATTGATCATCAAGAAAAGACAACTGAAGTTCCTGGGACATGCAATGAGGAAGAAGGACTTTGAGAACCTGATACTAACATGCCAGATAGAGGGGGAAAAGAGACAGAGGAAAGCAGCGGATAACATATTTGAAGGGCCTGAGCAGGTGGATGACAGAACGTGGTCTGCGAGAAAGCGTGCTAAGAGCCACCAGGGATAGGGAGACGTGGAAGGCCATGATCGCCTACGTCCTGAAAGGACAAGGCAAATAGAAGAAGAAGAAGAAGAAGAAGACGAAGAAGAAGAAGAAGAAGAAGTAAATCCTATGTGAGTAACATTTGAATTGCTATTTAAAATAATATGAGCAACAAGTGATGGTTTGACTATATTTCATTGTACTACACAGTTCTTGAAATTTTAGGCTCTGAATGATTGTCATTGACACATATCTCTTCTAGTCATCAGGAAAAGACGTAATAAAAACACAAAACGATAAGAACACCTCAGCTTTTTAAGGACTTGTTGTGTTTATTGTATCAGATATTATGATAGAAACCAAATAACAGAAACCATTTCATGTGGGAACTTTCAATAGCAGTAACAACTGAAATGGATCTCAAATATAACTCAAAGAGAAAATAATGACAAACTCAAGATTTTGACGTTCCACAATACTTCAAACAAAAGGTTAGTAAGGAAACCCCTATCAATAAAGGAAAGAGCTATAACAGCTACTGGGCTTGAGAAACCTATTTCCTGAGAAAGATTTTATAAACTTCAACTGAAAGAGAAAATAATGACATAATGAAGATGTTGACGCTCCACATTCCTTCAAACAAAGGGTAAAGAAGGATACTCACATCAGTACTGGAAAGAGCGATGACAGCTACTGGACTTGAGAAACCTATTTTTCTGAGAAATTGTTTTAAGACAAAGATTTTATAAACTGAAAGAGAAAATAATGACATAATCAAAATGTTGACGCTCCACACTACTTCAAACAAAAAGTTAGGAAAGAAACTCCCATCAATACTGGAAAGTGCGATAACTTGAAAAACCTATTTTCATGAAAAATTGTTTTAAGAGAAAGATTTTATGAATTGCAACCGAAATTTACACTGCCTGCTCGGTCAGTATATGCTAAATGTTTCCTTATAAGAAAATGGCTAATATTAATATCATCCCTATGATTTCACATTCTGCGTTGTTTACAAAGACGTCATTTACGTTTTCTAGTTAATTCCATCATCGTCGTCATCATCCTCTTGACTTTTGTAAACGTAGGGCGGTCGGGATGCAGAAGCCATTCTGACTCTTTTCCACGAAGGTTTATCAACGGTAACCATCAGTAGTTCTGTCGGATCTGAATTTAGAGCTTGAGTTTCGTTTAACGGTATATCAACACCTCTGTGGGTTATTTAATGCCAAAAAGGTGGGAGTTTAAGGTATTTTTATGTTCAATTTTAGTGAGATGGTTGATTTAGTCAGATTGTAATGAAAAAATTATTTTTATTTTTAAAAACTGAAGATGTCTTCTATTTTTGTATTCAAAAATGTATTTCTGGTAATAATTTTTTCCTTCAAAAATGTATAGTTTCTATAAAAGTCTTTCTTTATCCTTTCATAATGCTTTGACCCCAGTTTAGGGTTTAAATATTTACCCATAGCTGGGACCCTAACAGGTGCCACCACTCCGGGTCAGTGTGGATCTGGGAACAACAGCAATTAAGAGGTGGTTCTATGCTCCTCACACCTCCGAATCAGAGGCCTTGATGCCAGATGCAGTTTACCGTCATGCCCAGGACCCCGAACGTAGAAACCACACTCTTTTCCAAAAGTTTTATCAATGGCAACCATCAGCAGTTCTGGTACAGTCCTACCTGCCCATTGTTTGACTTTGTCCGAATAGATTTCGTGTTGGTTTCCTCTCCTACGTCCACCTTAAACGGTCTTGCACAAACTCTCGCGGCTTGTAATATGTTCAAACCATGCCGTTTGTCTCCGTTTGACATTGGCGAGAAGAGAAGTTTTCTCGCCACTGTCAAACGGAGTTAATTTTCAAACGTTCGGATTAAAGGGAAAGATTTCAAACGTTCGGATTAAAGAGAAAGATTTCAAACATTCTGATTGAAAAATAAGATTTTTGCTCCGAAATATTTTATGAGAATAGATGCAGTTCTTCCCGTAATTTTAATTTTCAATTTTAACTGGCCAAATATAATTAGAATATTTTCCTTGGGAACCCAATTATCTAAATAAAAATCTTACCATTTTCTCGCTTGACCAACAAACACAATCTCCATCAAGCATTTCTTCGTGACATCAGAAGTAAATGAACCGAATCTTAATAAATAATTTACGCGTCGATTAGTTAAAAGAATTTTACAGTTTGCTTTGTTGATACAGAGATTTTTGCTTTAATTTAAATTTATCTACCATTCATCCGTTCATTGAATATTGATGCCATATTTGGTTTGGTGTTCGTGTTATATATCTAGAGATTCTCAACAAAATCCGAAAAAGGATCTGTGATGTTAATAGTCCTAATCTTGTATCTCGATTATAGTTACTTTACAAACGACATGAAATAGCTTACTTTTGTCTTTTCTAAAACTTTTTTCATGGCAGTTGTTCCTTCCTTGAGATTACGACCGCATAAATTTAAGTAACTGGCGAGCAGATCCGACCGATTTATTATTGAAATAGCTAGATGTTACCGTAAGTTCTATTCTAATACTTCCTTTTTTTCAAACTTCTTGCCTGTGGGACTCTCTTCTGTTTCCTTGCTTCCTCGCGGTTATGGTGAAACACACCTATTCCTCAGATAAAGGACTCTCCCTCCTATATTAATGTTATAGTGAAACACACCTATTCCTCGGATAAAGGACTCTCCTCCTATATTAATGTTATAGTGAAACACACCTATTCCTCAGATAAAGGACTCTCCCTCCTATATTAATGTTATAGTGAAACACACCTATTCCTCAGATAAAGGACTCTCCCTCCTATATTAATGTTATAGTGAAACACACCTATTCCTCAGATAAAGGACTCTCCCTCCTATATTAATAAGAGTTAACAGAAAGTTAACTCGAGAAGATTTTGGGAAGTTCATAGGAGTTCTTAGAAGTTCTAGAGAGTTCTTTAGAGTTCTATCCTTCCTTCTCACTAAAATCTTCTGATCCTCTTTCACTCCCAGTCACCATCTTGCGCCTTAGTGGCATTATCTCCTTCCTTGTTGTATTTTTTTTTAAATAGGTTTGTTTTAAGAAGCTTCAGAAATAGTGATGGAAATTTAATCGCAAGTCTTTGTTTTTATTGTAAAAATACGTTTACCCGTTTTAGTACTGGACTTAGATGTTTGATAGAAAAGTTTGGTACGCTAAATTAAACGTCTTTGGCTTTCCTTTATTTTCTCTTCTATTCTTTCGGTTCACTTTCCTTTTCCGTGAAGCAACTTCTTCCCGTGAACCACTGCTCTATGGAACCGACTCCCAAGATGGTGCTTTCTCGATCACTACAATCTTAACCTTTTGAAGTCTAAGGGTTAACCGCTATCTTCTCTACGTATTTTCATAAACTGTGTCTCTTTCTCGGTAACTCCTCTGCATTGAGTGGCATCCGAGCCATATACAGTGTGAACCTCACTGTAAAAAAACATCACTTTTCTTAACTGAATCCATTTATTTTTCTTTAAAAGTTCCCAACTATTAACACCGTCCCACAAAAAAAGAAGAAAACAATTCATTGATCTATTGTATTATGTTTTTAATTGTACAGTCAGCGATCATTTAAGTGTCATGCGTGATACACGCTTGGGCGATCATGTCTCTTTCGATCCATGGCTGACTAGGCAGAAGATTTTCCCGAAGTAGATTGCCATTTCCTTCTTCGGTAGACTGGTTGCCAACCAACTGTAAATTTATGAGATCTCTACGCCAGTTTAGTCGGTCAGTTAAGTGCCATACGTGATACACGCTTGGGCGATCATGTCACGAAATCGACACGACTCACTGGGTAGATTTTCCAGCAGTAGGTTGTCATTACCTTCTGCGGCAGAATGGTTGCCAGGCAAGGCTATAGAACCGAAGCTGCCCTGCTGTTTAAATCATAGATGGAGGCAGAAGAGATGGATTCATACCTTTCCAAAAACTATTTGCACCGAAGTGAATGTAACGAACTCAACTGGAATTCGAACTCGGCTCTCCGATTTCCCATTCCCATACTGAACAGTCAGTCAGTTAAGTGCCATATGTGATACACGCTTTGGGCAATCATGTCTCAAAAGAGACATGACAGACTGATTAGATTATCTCGCAGTAGGTTGCCATTGCTTTCTGCTATAGACTGGTTGCCAGGCACGACTATAGAACCTAATCTGTCCTATTATTTGACTCATAGCTAGAGGGGGAACAGATGTATTATATTATTAAGTAGTAATAAGTGGGGGATCAGTTTATTACTTCATAACAATATAAAACTGCTCCTACACTTTATGCCCAGTAGAAGCCTTAATTAGGATTCCAAATATAATATCCAGTCAGTCAGTCAAGTGCCATAAGTGATACACGCATGGCGATCATGTCTCTAAAGAGACATGACTGACAGGGCAGAAGATTATCCTACAGTAGTTTGCCATTGCTTTCTGCGGTTGTCTGGTTGCCAGCAAACGCTATAGAACCCAATCTAACCTGTTATTTAACTCATAACTGGAGGGTTGGTTGGTTGGTTGGTTGTTTTGTTTTTATGGCATATCAAACTCGGTGGGTCATTTATTGCCAACTAAATTTTATTCATTTATTGCTGGTAATACCTTTTTCTTTCAATAATTTGTTGTTGTTTTTTGTCTAGTAATACTTTTTTTTCGAGTATCAAGATTCATTGGGATTTGTTTTTTTAAGGGCAGGGTCCCCAAGTCTACCCTGTTATTTAACCCATAACTGGAGGGAAGGGACGGATTAATACCTTTCCCATGGGTATTTGCGTGTAAGTGAATGCAAAGAATTCAACTGGAATTCGAACTTTGCTCCCCGATTTCTCGTTCCGAGCCGATATCGACTGCACCACAACGCACATCTATACTGTACAGTAACTACTTCGTTATCCATAATTCGATTTTCTGGACTTCGTTTGCCCGGACGTGAAATGAAGAGAAAAATCAAAATAATCTTTGCATTTTTCAATTATCCGAACTGAAACTTTTCTAATATTTTATCACAAACAAGCGTTTTGAGAATTTAGAAAACCATATTCAGTGTTTGATAAAATCTCTAATAAAATCAGTTTAATTAATTCCTGTTAATTTCCACGGAAAATATTAAAAAAGATGGAGGAGAATCAGAATATTGCCAATATTTAAGTTCAATCGTCCTATTCGCTGCCTATTTTCAACCCTTGAAGCAATCATTATGCATGATAAATGTTTCATTTCGTTACTCTTTCAACCGGAATCCACCTTTACAAATATATTTGCTTTAATCCAAGTTTGGAAGTTAGCAGTAGATAAATTTGAGGCTAGATTAAAAACAGACGACAGTCGTCGTCTGTTTCTTGTTTATAATGTCGGATTTTCAAACTGATTACTCAAAAGATCAAGCTTATTATATACATCTACAACCATTAGAATATTTTCTTACATATTTAAATAACCGAATAACAAAACCTTTTTCAACGAACATTAGGTTAACTTTAAAGCGGACGTTATAGAAAATCAAAAGAATACAAAATCGAATTTTTGGACCAATCAAAAGATAAGAAAATCGACAGGAGTTTTGGAGCCACTTTTTTCTGATTCGACGCTTGGATATAAATATGAGCTAATTTTAAGTTTTGAACGGAGAATAAGAAAAGAAGAAAAAAGAACGACATTTATTTTATTCGGGCTATTGTCCTCATCATTGTTGCCAGTTGTACGACGTTTCGGCCGTTGTACGCTCCGGCCTTCTTCAGATGCTAGGAATTTCGAACCGAACCCTTTATTACAATCACTAGGGTATATGATCCTCATCCCTTGCGTAAAGCCTCAGTTGGAAGTCATGAGTTATTTCCCTCTAACCCTGCAAGTTACTTGTTAAATATTCTAAATACGACCTCATCTCGGAAATATAGACAAATACTGAAGAGAGAAGAAGTCGATTCAGGACGCTCCGTTTTTTCTTGTGATCCTTCTCTCTTTTTAAGCTACTTAATCTTTCTCCTTCATCATTATTAAACAAATGTAAGAAAAGGACATCAACAGTCAGCAGCACACTGAAGCTTTGAAATCAGTCTTTCTTCTGTCATTATTTTCTTGATTTTCCTTATGCCTATACGACTTGCAATGCTATTAAGAAAAAAAAACTCTGTGCTAAAACAATTACTACTTTCTTCTAAAACTATCCGTTGCTTATATGAACTTTAATGTAAAGACTTTAATTTTATTCCTTTCGACAAAAAAAAAACTTTTTACATGCATTACTTTCACAGAAAAATCATTATTGTATTTATAGAATAATAAATTACAACTGTTTATTGTTGTACTAGCAGTATAGCCCGGCGTTGCTCGGGTGTAATGAAAGCTTTAAAACTAATCCATGGTCCAGGAGCTCAAACTCAGCCTAAAGAATATTTATGTGAAGGTTGGTGAGAATCGGATAAAATTGTGGATTTATATAAAGACATACAGATAGATAAACAGACACACACACAAACATCTTGCTTTATATATATATATATATATATTATCGATTTTTTGCACTATTGTAAGAACTGCAACATCGAAACTTCTGAATATCGTTTCTTATGTCTTTGTCTATGAGTGTATCAAATTTGATTAAAATTGGACCACTCCTTCTATCACCCGATTTTTTCGATTATCGATTTTCGATATTTATCGGGGGTACCTCGACACAAAACATAGCTAAGAACACTTGCAGACGCTTATAGTACAACTGTGTAAATTTTCAAGAAAATTGGTTCAGCCGTTTCGGAGTCTATAGGTAACGGACACACACACGCGGACAATCGTGTAAGATCCGTTCGTATGATCTGATTAGCTTGATAGTGTTGTCATGGAAAGACGAGATCTTACACAAAATAAATAGACAGAACTTGTCTATATTATTCAATGAAACCTGTATTAATATATGTATATATATATATATATATATATATATATATATATATATATATATATATATCAATTAAGTTTTTTTTACAAGTAAAGGTAATGCCTTTTGTTTGGTACAAAGGTCGTTACAAATGTTCATGGCAGCAATTGCCGAAAAGGGTTTGTGCGTATGTATGTGTGTGCGTTCGTTTGTTAGGAGTGTTTTTGAAGTTTCCGCTCAGTCCATGCGGGTACCGGTCAGTTATTAAGTGGCTCAATGAACAGTGAAGAAGAAGATAAGAGAGAAAGGAGAGGCATTCATAATACGATCGCTTGACTTTAATTATACTCGTATTTTCTCTACTGTTGATTGTTTTCTGTGTCGTACTTTTATTTAGTCTTCGGGGCTCCGAACAAGTCATTTGTGAATTAACAACCGGATTTAATTCTGGGCTTCCCATTGGACGATATACAAAATTCGCGAAAAGGGTCCGTAAAAGGAATTTGATATTTATTTATTTTTGGTTTTCCACCGGAACTTCTGCGTGGAGCGAGCCCAGTTTTGGTCATTTGCTATCTGGACCTCTGAGGGAAACATCCGGTCCCTCTCTTGCTCGGTAACACCACATTTTCAATTTTTACAAACTATAGAGGTTTTAGGCCATGTATGGCATAAGGCCAATATTGATATACTTAGTAAGAAGCCGTATAATATTAAACAAGCTATACAAGACCTTGAAGAAAGCGTTTGAAATTGTCTTTCGATTATATAATTCTTAAATTTCTTTCAGAAAATTGACTTTTCTTCTTTTTTTTTTCGATAATCCAGTTATCAAAACAATTTGAATGTTTTGAACATTTTTCAAACCATGGCTCAAGGTGGTGATTTTCTAACCTCAGCTTCGATGTGGTACAAGGCCGAAAGTATGGCTCACTCAGTGAGGATCGAACTCATTAGCCAGTTTTAATAGGTTCTAGCGAAACAAGCTTGTTAATCACTGCACCACTTCGAGGTGCCCAAATTATGTCCCAAGATGTCTGGATAACCGAATACTCAAGGATTGTATATTCTTTAAAATAGGACTTGTCTTTTGATTCAGAGAGAAGTGGGAAAGACAGAGCCTGTATGGAAGTCCAGGAGTTCAATTTTTTGCATTTTTTTATTCTATACAATTTGTCGACTTTTTGTTGCAATTCAAAAATAGCTGTACACCTTTTGTGTTCAAGGGCGTTGTTATTTAGTACAAGATCTATCTCCCCGTTTTTGAATCAGTCATTAGAAAAATAACTGAATGTAAATAGAAAACTGTATTTCATATTTAAAGAGTGTCACCCAAGTGAGTGCCAATCCTGTCTTTATGTAAATCAATGAATTCGCAATAAAAAAATACGTCTAAAATAAACACTCCTTTCAATTTTTATTCATCATGTAATTCCCTAAGATAAACAGTTGGTAGGCTATTAACTCCAAAAAAAAATAAACGATTCATGGGCTTCCATCTATTTTCATAGTCGCTTAAGATGGTTGTGTCGTCTCTACTCAATCCTTCTGAAAATGACCTAGAATATTTCCTAAGATATAAGAGATTTTCGGGTAGCGTTTTGGTTATCGGCGCCGAAAGTAAAATTGGTGAGCCAATTTCAAATTCCTGCTTAGTTAACTGCTTTTACTTTTGTCCTAATGATCTCGGGAAAAGCAAACATCCTCTTTTTTTCCAACCCCCGGCTATGATTTAAATAGTAAGGTAGACTGTTCTCCTTAGCTGTCGGTGGAATAGTATACAAAGTCTACTCAATTAAAAACCTGTGAAGGAAACAACAGGAAACCGATTTATTATCATTCTCAAAAAGTTATGCCAATCAACTAATAATAAAGAAATGAAAACTGTGGAGAGCCGTGATCGTCTAGGTCCTGAAGAGGTATGACATTTTAAAGAACCAAAATGAATGTGCAAAGCATATCAAAGGCCCCAATTTATTGATCTATTCTTTCATTTTTTTACTAACGTTCAACGAACAGAAGGCAAAAGAGCCACTCAAGTTAGAGTTAATCTGTGGACTTATATTAGCGTAGGAAAGATCAAGTCTTAGAAGTATAGAGCTGACGCAGACTTTTGAAGGGACCGAAAACCTAATCTTAAACAGAAATAAGAGACAAACATTTACTCCTGTTCAAAGACCAGGGACGGGTGTTAAGCGGACGATAAGTGAACATATCTACATCTATTGAGAAAACAAAATAAATTAATAAATAGTAAATTGAATTTAAGAGTTTAAGTAGAGACATAAGAAGTGACCTAAACAGGAAACAAGAGATTTATTTATTAAAAAGCTATTTTTTCTCCTTTGGTTTAAAAAAAAAAATTTGAGATTGTTAGGAATGGTGTAAAAGAGTGGTAGAAAAAAGGACTTGTATGGTACAGTGGATATCGGCTCGGAACGAGAAATCGGGGAGCCGAGTTCGAATTCCAGTTGAATCCTTTGTATTCACTTACGCGCAAATACCCTTGGGAAAGGTATTAATCCGTCTCTTCCTTCCAGTTATGGGTTAAATAGCAGGACAGATTGGGTTCTATAGCCTTGGTCGGCAACCAGTCTAGTGCAGAAAGCAATGGCAACCTACTGCGGGATAATCTTCTGCCCAGTCATGTCTCTTTCGAGACATGATCGCCCAAGCGTGTATCACGTATGGCACCTAAACTGACTGACTGAATATAATAGTTGGAACAATGATTAAGGCTTCTAGTGGTCATAAAGTGGGGGATCAGTTTATTACTTCATAACAATAGGAAACCGATCCCCCACTAATTACTACATAATAATATAATACATTTCTTTTCCCTCTAGCTATGAGTCAAATAACAGGATAGATTGGGTTCTATAGCCTTGTTTGGCAACCAGTCTACCGCAGAAAGCAATGGCAACCTACTGCGGGATAATCTTCTGCCCAGTCAGTCATGTCTCGAAAGAGACATGATCGCCCAAGCGTGTATCACGTATGGCACTTAACTGACTGAATGCGGTATTAAACAATTAGGATCGGTTGATCAGAAACAAAAGTGTAGGTTTAAATTTGCTAGGCCGGAGCTTCTTAACTTGGATTTCATGGATCCCCGGTACGAAGATTTAAATGTCTGGGAAGTGTTCTAACCGAAGACGGAAAGTGCGACACGGAGGTCCGAAAGCCAAATTGGCATGGCGAAGAAAGCATTCCAGAAACTGAGTAAAGTATTAAGACACAGGAAACTTTCACAAGGAAATTAATATTGAGCATCAGGAAGAGACAACTAAAGTTCCTAGGACATACAATGAGGAAGAAAGGCCTGGAGAACCTGATACTAACAGTCAACACAGAGGGAAAAAGAGACAGAGGAAAGCAGCGGATAACATATTTGAAGGGCCTGAGCCGATGGATGACAGAACGGGGGCTGAGAGACGTTACAGGAGAAAGCGTGCTAAGAGCCACCAGGGATAGGGAGACGTGGAAGGTCATGATCGTCTACGTCCTGAAAGGACAAGGTACATAGAAGAAGTAGAATGGAATCCATGCGTCGGTTTCAGAGGTGCCGTGAGGATCAGATGAAAATTAACATTTATATTCGCTATAGACCCCCTCTTCCAGTTAACGGCTTCCCACTGAAGAAAATAAAACTGTTATGGTGAAACACACCTATTCTTCAGATATTGGACTCTCCCTCTTATATTAATAAGAGTTAACTGGAAGTTAAATTTGAGAAGTTCTAGGGAGTATTTTAGAGTTCTATTAAAGTTCAGTAAAACTGCTAGGCAGTTGATATTAGTCGGCAGTTAGCCGAATACTAAGGAGCCAGCTTATAGTGGAAGATTCCTAACATTTTGGGTGCGTTATATCGATTAGCAACCGACATAGCACGATTATAACTTTTAGTGCAAAAACTACTCACCAACAGAAAGAAAATGCATCCTGCCACAGCTTGAAAGGAAACGACCACACCCACTGCTTAAAGTGCTCACCGCTCGTCATTTCTTGACCTTCTGTTGCCTCGATCTTTACCATTTAAACGTACGTAATTCCCTGCACGACCGCCGTCTTTTGCCACTTCATAAGAGCAAGTGATAATTCTTATTTTCCACGTTTTATCACGGCTTCATTCTTTTCTCATATACAGGTGAGGATTAATTGACGACCATTTCTTTCACGAGACTGGCTAGCTGGCTGAAAAGTGATATGTGTGCATCATAAAAGTGTTATGTGTGCATCATGTTATGTGTGCATCAGGGTGCAGAATGAAGAAATGCACGTACAAGTGTTGTGAAATTTCAAGTATGGAAGTATCTACTCGCCTGTCTATCTATGGAAGGCTTAGGTACTCGAAAAAGTAGGCAAAAATCATCTAAAAACCTTGATTAACCATTGATATATGTGATGATGTCCACATTGTTATTCAAAATTTGAGATTTTACTCCTATGAGCCATTAGTGTATGTAACTTCACGAGTTGAATAAATTCTCTACATAAAAATAAACCTATATATATATATATATATATCAACTCTCATCCTTCAATAACAAAGAAAAACAAAACATGTCTCTTTCCAAATACTTTTGGAAGTTAAAAAAACAAAAATAAAACTCCTAAAGTTAAATGGAAAATCCTCAAACAAGCAAGAACATCTAAATTAATAAAGGAACCATGTTTCCTTTGTCTTCAAGAAAAATTGAAACCATTAAATACATAAAAAGCAACAGACTTTTAAACCAGAGGCATGAAACCACAGTAAACTGCAAACACATTAAAAAACTAACCTTACAATCATGCTAAAAATACTACAAAAGCCAATGCTAGGACCCCTTAGAGGCGATAAATCTTTATAATATTAACAACACACTTACGTCAAATTTTACCTATTCCACACCACAAACTGTGATCTATTTTAAAGTTTTATAGAAAAAAGTCATTTCTTAAATTTAAAAATAAAGTTAAAAATACGAAATTAGCTTAATTATGAAAACTTAGTTTAAATACAGAAATATTATAAGTACAAATAAACATTAAATATAGGTCCAATCTTATTCCTCCCCACCGTTACACTTACTTACTTTCCCCTTCTACTAAACCCGAAGAATAAAGTCCAGTCATTAGTCCGTAAAGCTATACCCCATCTTCTAATGTCAAATCTGTCTACAAAATTCCCGACACTTTCATTAATCAACTACATCCCCTACCCACCCCTTTTTTCCAAATTCTAACGAACAATTTACAAAACTTATTCCCTTGTCACTAACCCCCACCAACATCCCACACACGACTCGCCAAATATAAGAAAAGTGGCTTTCCATTCCTTTCCACACCACTTCATGAGGCATTGTCATTTCAATGTCGAAAGAAAATGTACACTTTGTAGTGGATAAAAATTAGCACATGTTCTAAATTATCATTTTTAATAAATAAATATATATATATATATATATATATATGTGTGTGTGTGTGTGTGTGTGTGTGTGTGTGTGTGTGTGTGTGTGTGTGTAGTAATTTTTTTATTATAGGAGTTTGTTATAAAAACATTTTTTGGCTACACAAGAGCTGTCGTGTTTTGGTGCTTTTTCTAGCATCTCATCAGGTATTGCATAATGTAATGCTAGAAATCGCACTGAAGCACCTTGTGCCTTTTCTATAAATACTTTTAGGGTACTTGTTTTGATATACTTTTCTCTAAGCTACATAAACAGTATTAGATTGGCGGCAAGGTCTCAATCATTTTACAGTTGAAATGCTTAAATGTAACCGTAAGTTCTATGCAAAGATTTTCTTCTTGTTTATGGAACTCACTTTCGGTTTTTTGCTTTCCAGTCAACGTTGATCTTCAAAAATTTAATGACAATATCAAATTGTCTTCTTAAGTAATCTTCATGAAATATTATCTTTTCTTACTAATATGTTTATTTCTTTTATTCTCCCACATTTGCGTCTTAGTTGCTTGGGTTGAAATGATTAAAATTAATCTTTCTACACAGAAGGGACGGATGAGTCTAGTCAAATGCGAGCTTTTGTTTATAACTATAATTTAATTATACTGCTTCCCTGTAGAGACGTGTATGCTATAATGTCGTCAGGAGCAATATCGCGACTTTTGTGTGTGTAGCCACAGCATGGTTAGAATTTTGTGGCGTTTTTGTGATATTTTTCATCAGTAGATGATCAAAGTTCAATACAGTGTCAACCAGGCACAGATTGTTTACAGGAAAGCATGGGCTTCAGCAAGTGGGTGGTGGAGCGGGGTTTTGGGAAATACCAAGTAGGAAAATGTTAAGAATGACAAGAGACAAGAGCAAGTGGAAATCCATGATTGCCTACGTCCTGAAAGGACACGGCACATAATAAAGAAGATTACTGAGAAAAGACAAAGGAATAATAGTCTCTAGAGCTCATTCCCAAATTATTCCGACTAAATTCATCTGACCGATTTCAAACAGCCCAATGGAGGACTGGCTTGTAATTTTCAGCGCCTCAAAAACAACCTAGTACTCTTTCAGCATTGACCAAACATCGAGTTATCTCCAGTCATGATAAAAGTTTGCCCTTTCAAAGAGATTCCTTGATTCGAACACTTGTTGGAGCTTCAAGCTTGCAATAGATCTCATGTGCAACTCATTAATACGGGAAAATTTTTTGAATGCTCCCAACTCCAAAACATAACGTACTTCCGTCTGCCCTGGTGTCGAATGTCAAGGTTTGTTATTTGCTGTTGTTGACGTGTAAGGTTTCAAATTTGAAATGATATTTGACTGCTTTAATCACATCCATTTCTGTCTGTCATTCTATATACTCAGTCAATCTATCCTCAAAATTCGAACTAAAAGTGCTATTTTTTTAAAAGAAAGTTATTTTTTGCTATAATTGTAGCAACTATACATCATCCTATATGACAGCAAATGCTGGACAACCTTCTCAAAGATAAAGGAAAAACTCGAAGCAACAGAAATGTGGTTCTACAGAAGGATGCTGAGGATACCATGGACCAAATATTTGAGCACTGGTGAAGATTTTGAGAGAATGGAATCAAAAAGGAAACTTATATTTAACTAAAATGTGGTTCTACAGAAGGATGCTGCGGATATCATGGACTGAGCATGTGAGCAATGACGAGGTTTTGGAAAAGATGGAAACGAAAAGGAAATTAATACTGAGCATCAGGAAGAGACAACTAAAGTTCCTGGGACATGCAATGAGGAAGGAGGGCGTGGAGAACCTGATACTAACAGGCCAGATAGAGAGGAAAGCAACGGATAACATATTTGAAGGACCTGATCAGGTGAATGACAGAACGATGGTTGCGTGGTGTAACAGGAGAATACGTGCTCAGAGCCACCAGGGACAGGGAGATGTGAAGAGCCATGATCACCTACGTCCAGAAAGGACATGGCACATCAAAGAAGAAGAAGATATTTGGCATCAAGAAAAACAGATGAAGTTTCTGAGACACGTATTGCGCCTTTTCTATAAATACCTTTCTGATAACTTTTCTGATGAACTTTCCTCTGTGCCACTTAGACTTTATGAATTTAAGCGCAATACTAGATTGACGGCAAGGTCTCATCATTGATAACAGAAGGAGGGCTTGGAAAATGTGATACTCACAGGACGGCTCGAGAGACAGAGGAAACAGAGCGTGACATACATGATGGGCTTAAGCAAACGTATGGCAAAGCAAGGTTTAGTTGAAATAACAAGACAAAATATATTAAGAATTACAAGTTATAAAAAGATGTGGAGGGCATACGACATAAAAGAAGAAGTATTGTAGCACTGTCAATTGGAGCGAAAATCTCATGTTATTTGGGGATCCTTTCGTTTTTCATCATTTCAACTTACGAAATGTTTCATACTGTTCTACTTTCGAATTGCGGGGAAAATCTGAAATCGAACGCAAATCGAAATTCAACTTAAAAAATTATTGATATTCGAAAACGGAATTCGTTAGTACAAAATAGGATAATATTCGTTGGCTTTCAATAATTAGTTTATTTTTGTATCATTTGATTTGATTATTGGTTTATTTTATTTTATTTGTTCAGGAACCACTACGGGTTTCCGAGATCAGATCATGAAGTTCGTTCGTTAACTTGATACTAAAAAGTAGAATAAAACGGATATCAGGCCAGGTGCCGTTTTAAAATAACTTGCGAAAATAAAAGCACAGCCTTCTATTGAATTTTTAAAAGAATACGAATCAATGGAGACAACATAAAGGTTTGTCTTTGCTTTTTTCTTCTTCTTCTAAAAAGACACGTTCTCATTTGAGCACTGCACTGAAAATGGTAAATACCAAAAGCGAACGCACGTTGAGATACACACATCACTTTAGGTTGGCATCGAGGAAAAACATTTTGATAAAATACACAAAGATAAGTCTTATAAACTGGAGAAGCAGATCAAAATACTTTCTTTTTTTTTATCGGTATAACCCTATCCAAGGCATTAAAGCCACTAAGACACAAGGGGTTACAGGGTGTGGAAGAATTAGGAATAAAAACATTAATAGTGAAGCTGAAAAAGAAAGAAGTAATCGGGACAGGAGGTAACATTGAAATTGCTTTTCATTTTCTTAATCCATATCATCCCATGCAAGGCATTAAAGCCACTAAGACACAAGGGGTTACAGGGTGTGGAAGAATTAGGAATAAAAACATTAATAGTGAAGCTGAAAAAGAAAGAAGTAATCAGGACAGGAGGTAACATTGAAATTGCTTTTCATTTTCTTAATCCATATCATCCCATGCAAGGCATTAAAGCCACTAAGACACAAGGGGTTACAGGGTGTGGAAGAATTAGGAATAGAAACATTAATAGTGAAGCTGAAAAAGAAAGAAGTAATCAGGACAGGAGGTAACATTGAAATTGCTTTTCATTTTCTTAATCCATATCATCCCATGCAAGGCATTAAAGCCACTAAGACACAAGGGGTTACAGGGTGTGGAAGAATTAGGAATAGAAACATTAATAGTGAAGCTGAAAAAGAAAGAAGTAATCAGGACAGGAGGTAACATTGAAATTGCTTTTCATTTTCTTAATCCATATCATCCCATGCAAGGCATTAAAGCCACTAAGACACAAGGGGTTACAGGGTGTGAAAGAATTAGGAACAGAAACATTAATAATGAGCAGAAACAGAAAAGAGTAATCAGAAGGACAGTAAATAGTGATTGACATTACATGTAAATTTTTGCAGATTAAAGTTGACGGAAAAGCTTCAAGCTGGAAGGGAGTTCCACAAGTGAGAAGTGCGAGAAAAGAAACTGTTAGCATAGAACTTACGGCTCCATTTAGCCAGCCCAAATGTAAATTGATGAGATCTCGACGCGAGTCTAGTCAGTCAGTTAAGTGCCATACGTGATACACGCTTGGGCGATCATGTCTCAAAAGCAACATGACTGACTAGGCAGAAGGTTTTTTCCGTAGTGGGTTGCCATTACTTTTTGCAGTAGTCCAGCTGCAAGCTATAGAATCTGCCCTATTATTTAATCCATGGCTGGAAGAAGAGACCGATTAATATGTTTTCCAAGGGTATTTGTGCGTAAGTGAATGCAAAGAATTCAACTAGAATTCGAACTCGGCTCACCAATTTTTCGTTCCGTTCAGATATACACTGCACTACAACACGCATAATGTGCATAAATTCATATAGTCTATGGACTATGGCGAAGAGCTCATCCGGACAATTAACATGAAGGGATTTACAGTATTTATGCCATTCGGACAATTGTCCTCATCTTTGTTGTCATTTGTACAACGTTTCGGCCGTTGTACACTCCAACCCTCTTCAGGTGCTAGAAATCTGGAACCAAACCATTTGTCTATATTTCTGAGATGAGGTAGTATTTGCAGTATTTAGATTATTCGGACTATTGTCTTCATCTTTATTGCCATTCGTACAACGTTTCGGCCATTGTACGCTCCGGACTTTTTCAGGTGCTAAGAATTGTAACAGAACCCTTTGTCTATATTTTTGAGATGAGGTAGTATTTACAGTATTTACATTATTCGGACTTTTGTCTTCATCTTTATTGCCATTCGTACAACGTTTCGGCCTTTGTACATTCCGGACTTCTTCAGGTGCTAAGCATTTTAACCGAACCAGTTGTCTATATTTTTGAGAATAGGTAGTATTTACAGTATTTACATTATTCGGACTATTGTTTTCATCTTTGTTGCCATTTGTATGACGTTTGGTAACAGAGACGAGGACAATGGTCCGAATAATATAAATACTGTAAATAATATCTCATCTCAGAAATATAAACAAATACCAATGATGTGATTTATAGAAAAGACACAGAGTGGCAACTTTATGGCAGTGTGAAAATGACTGAAGCCTAGCTACCAGATCAGGGCCAATAATATTGCCAGTTCCTCTTTAGATCTTATCAAAAAGCCTAAGGTAACTAGCAGAGGTATTGAATTATATGTGGCAGCAATATTCTAAGTATGGATGAATGGTAGACTTATAGATATATAAGATCGATTCTTAAGAGAAAAATTGTCACTTACGACAGAGTGAATTGACTTTCTTAAAAGCTGACCTAGCAATGAACTCAATATAGTCTTTCCACTTCATGTCAGTTGAGAACGTTTGCCCGGGAAATCGCAATGAGTCACTGAAAGAAGGCAGAGAGGAATCTCGCAGATTATTAAGTTTTGTCTTGTTTTGAGAGCGCTAAAATTAACCAGCCATCTTTTGCCTTCAGTTAACGACGGAACACTGCTTGTAATTGTGAAATTAACCATTTCCATACAGGAAATAGTCGGCATTCATTGTCCAAGCAGTAAGTTTTATTGTCAGTTGCAATTTATAAAATCTGACTCTTGACACAGTTATTCAGTAAAATGAGCTTTTCATGTCCAATAACTGTTATCGCTCTTTCCTTTTCTGATAGAAGTTTTCTTTCTAACCTTTTCTTTTGGCTGGTACAAAAATCCAATATCTTCATCTTATTATTTTCGCTTCTAGTTACCTGCACTACCGACTTTTGTCGCTGTCTTTGGAAGACTTCGCATTATGTAGTTTTTGTTATTTAGTAAATCTCTTTGTGTTATTCCCGCGATAGTCTCTAGAATCTGGTGTAGGTGTATCCTCTTTAAAAACTAAAGCATTTATTCGCTTGGGAAAAAAAGTGGTTATAAATAGATGATAGTTTAGACATTTTTTTTTTTAATCATTTCACCCCGAGCAAGGCGGAAACGCCACTGATGTGCAGGGGGGTTACATAAATGTAAAAAGATTAATTAGAAAAGAGTGAGGAGTACAAGCTAGTTAGAAAGGAACAATAGAAAGCTGAGAAAGCAGGTGCGATGACAGATACATAGGTGGAGAGAAAGGGAAGGTTATACAGGGGAGGGGAGAGAGCTAGAGTCCAGTGGTTAGTAGATGAGTATTAACTTTGCATTTAAATTAAGGAAAGCAAGAATACGGGAGCTAGTTCCACAGGCGGGAAGTGCGAGAGAGGAAGCTGCAGGAGTAGGATTGTCGTCTGCATTTGGCTAACCTGACTGTGAATGGGTGGGACCCAGTTGCCAGTCTGGTTGCACGGGTAAACACCTGTTGAGGAGGCATCAGTGACTTAAGCTCATCCGAGCAGAAGCCATGAAAGTATTTATAGAAGAGACAGAGGGAGGCCACATTTCGACGATGGGAAAGTGGCTGCAGTCGAGTCGCCAGATTAGTACCTATCACATTACAGACTCTCCTTTGGAGCTTGTCAAGAACACTGAGGAGAACGGCAGGGGCACCTGACCATAAATGGCAGCAGTACTCCATGCACGGACGGATGGTTGACTTGTATATATGCAGGATGGATTCAGGTGGAAAAAACATCCTGGATCGACATAGTGACCCAATCTTCTTAGCAGTAGATTTTGCTATTTCAAAAATGAACTGAACACCGCTGATTACATCCAGGTTCTTGATTTGTCAAGGCTTACTTAAGAACATGACTCGTGTTTTTAGTTTATTTTGGTTTTGTGTGATTTTCTGATATCGAATAAAAGTACCTCCAGTGCAACCTATCCTCAATTCAATTTTTTTTATTTACCATACTAAATTAGTTATAACAATTGGTTCGACTCACATAGACAGCTTCACATCGACGTTTAAATTGATAAATCACAGAACTTCACTTCAGGTAGGGCAAACCAACCTTAGCGAATGATGGAAACACGGCAATAAAATTAAATACAATACGCAACTTGATAGAGGAAAACAAGGAGTTATACACTCTATCAACAAGTGTCTGACTGCCACTACCCAACCATACTTGAATTGCTTAGAACTTGTCAATTTCACATTCTGAATTTTTATCATTGATTTGATAGAATTAAAGATATACCATCACTCCAATTTCAGAGCATAGTTTCCTTTTGGAAATGTTTGCCTGAAATCTTACTTCTTGGAACACATCATGAAAAATGTTGAATTGTTGTTCAACATCATTCTTATATCAACTATGAACACCTATGTCATCAGCATCATCGTCATTACATTAGCCTCTCGAGAGGTTGATTGACTGAGTTGTTTTCATGTTTTATCAATCCTTTGTGGGCTATTTGAAGCATAATGAGTTTGAGTTTTGTTTAACGGCATATCGACCTCTGTTGGTTATTTAATGCTAAAAAGGTGGGGTTTTCAAGTATTTTTTAATGCTTCGTTATAGCGAGAAAGTTGATTTAGTCAGATTTTTATTGTTTTTATTTTAGAAAACAGAAGATGTGTTCTAGTTTTATATTAAAAACGTATTGTTGGGAATAAAGTTCTTTCTTCAAAGGTGTATTATGGCAATATTTTTTTCTTCAAAACTGTAATATGGTAAATTGTTTTTCTTCAAAAATGTATTATGGCAATATTTTTTCCTTCAAAAGTGTATTATGGCAATATTTTTTTCTTCAGAACTGTAATATGGTAAATTGTTTTTCTTCAAAAATGTATTATGGCAATATTTTTTCCTTCAAAAGTGTATTATGGCAATATTTTTTTCTTCAAAACTGTAATATGGTAAATTGTTTTTCTTCAAAAATGTATTATGGCAATATTTTTCCTTTAAAAGTGTATTATGGCAATATTTTTTTCTTCAAAACTGTAATATGGTAAATTGTTTTTCTTCAAAAATGTATTATGGCAATATTTTTCCTTTAAAAGTGTATTATGGCAATATTTTTTTCTTCAAAACTGTAATATGGTAAATTGTTTTTCTTCAAAAGTGTATTATGGCAATATTTTTCCTTTAAAAGTGTATTATGGCAATATTTTTTTCTTCAGAACTGTAATATGGTAAATTGTTTTTCTTCAAAAATGTATTATGGCAATATTTTTTCCTTCAAAAGTGTATTATGGCAATATTTTTTTCTTCAAAACTGTAATATGGTAAATTGTTTTTCTTCAAAAATGTTAGTAATATTTTTCCTTCCAAAATGTATATTTTTCTATAAACGTCTATTCTTATGCATATATTTCGATAAAAGTCTATTTTTATACTTTCATAGTGTTTTGACCCCAGTTTAGGGGTTAACTATTTGCCCATAGCTGGGACCCTAACAGGTGCTACCACTCCGGGTCAGAGTGGACCTGGGAACAACAGCAACTAAGAGGTGGTTCCATGCTCCTCACAACCTCTCAATCAGAGGCCTTGCTGCCGGATGCAGTTTATTGTCATACCCAGGACCCTTAAAGCACAATCATATTTCATGTTGTAACAATCGTTCTTTACGAGTAAATATTGCGTTAACAATTATTTTTTAATAATAGTTATATTTCCAGATACAAGTCATATTATTTAATGCATACATTGAGAGAGGAGATGTGTTCATCCCTTTCTTAAGGGAATTTATTCGTAAGTAAATGCAACAAACCTGACTTTAATTCGAACTCAGCTTACCGGTTTTTCATTCCAAGTGCTGGAGAGAAAGAGACCTGTTGTGTCGACAATCTTCGTCGCCACTGTTGTGTCGTGAGTAAGAATAAATAACTCAACAACAGGAATAGGTTAATTGTTGTATTCCGTGAAAATAGTATTTACAAAGGTTATTAGTATCCAATACAAGAATAAAGGTTAATCGTCTCAACCGTCGTAAGACGTAGTATGAGCAATGGGTACTTCCGGGTCGTCACCGAAAGTCTACGACTGACTTGTCGATACGACTGCTCGGCATACTCTATATTTAGTTGTCCCTCCCAGTAAGGGCAACATGTGACACATGGTCAGTTTTAACTGGGATTTCCGGGCTATATGGCCCGGCCAAAAAATGTCTGTCTATTTTTGACCAGTCGTGCCTCTACCCTTCGGCGGAACCACGACTGGGTTATAGCTCTCTGCTCGGAAGCAGAGAGCGCCCTCCACCCGAAGGCAGAGGGCCGACAGTGTCGTACAGAGTACGGCTGCTCGGCACACTCTCTCTACGTAGATGCCACCATTACTTTACATAGTAATGGAATAGTCCATTATAGCCGAATAGGCGCGGGCGTCCAAACAAGACCCGTTGAAGGAACTTATATTTTGAACTAGCAATTTATTCACCTTTTAAGTATATTCACGTATATTGCCTTCTTCTTCTTCTTCCCTACCCTCCCTCCCTCCCTCCCTCCCCTCTCTCTCTCTATCTCTCCCTCTCTCTCCCTCTCTCTCGCCCTCTCTCTCTCTCTCTCTCTCTCTGTCCTCTCCACTCAAAAGTTTAGTGATCACGGTTCTACACTACTTCCTTCGTTTTGTTGTTCTCGGCAATACTTGTCCTTTTTTATTTCTGTTATACTTGTTCCTCAGTCCATTTGACACACAGCTTCATTCTATTTCCCTCCAAGAGGTGGATGATCATAGATGCCTACGTCTTCCAGTTTTTTCTTACTCTCTGTAATTGTTTTTAATCATTTCACCCCAAACAAGGCGATAATGTCACTAGGACGCTGGAGGTTATCAGGGAAGCAAGGAAACGAAAGGACGTTCCACAGGCAGTAAGTGCGAAAAAAGAAACTGTTGGAGTAGAAGAGAGGTTGCATTTAACTATTTCAACGATAAAAGAGTGGGACCTAGACGCCAACCTAGTAGCTCACTTAAATTTATGTGATTGAAGTCAGTCAGTCAGTTAAGTGCCAGATGTGAAACACGCTTGGGCGATCATGTCTCGAAAGAGACATGACTGACTGGGCAGAAGATTATCCTGCAGTAAGTTGCCATTGCCTTCTGCGGTAGACTGGCTGCCAGCCAAGGCTATAGAACCCAATCTGTTCTGTTATTTAACCCATAACTGGAAGGGTATTTGCGCGTAAGTGAATGCAATGAATTCAGCTGGAATTCGAACTCTGTTACCCGATTTCTCGTTCCGAGCCGATATCCACTGCACCACAACGCACATCCTGTGATTGAAGTACAAGGGCAAAAAGAAGAGATCATAAGAGCAGTTGCCATGAAAATATTTTTCAAAAGGACAGAAAGAAGCCACGTCACGTCTTTGAGGAAGGGACTGAAGTCGAGATGCCAGGTCAGGACCGATTACATTGTAGATCCTTCTTTAGGTTTTGTTAAGAATTTTGAGGTGCACAGGAGGAGCAGCCGACCAGATACGGCAGCGGGCGAATGGTAGGTTTATAAATGTGCAAGATGGATTCTGTCGAGAAAAATGTCTAGCACGACACAATGACCCGCTCATGGATAACACACCTTTGTCTTCGTCGTCATCGTTTGTTTCTCCCTTTCTATGAACCATGTCATTTCAAGAAGTTGGCGATCATGGTTCTCCACATCTTCCTGTCTTTTGTTACTTTCCACAATACTTGCTCTTCTTATGAATCCTTTGTCTTTGTCAAGTGGGTTACTTGCTGCTTTCTATTGGGTGATTTGTTGTTATTGCTCCTTTTCAAGTCTTCTTTTTTTATTCTTTTTACCAAAACTCTTTTGTCGCACGTTCTGTTCATAATATTGTTACCGTCCGTCAGTAGAATTATATCTTGGTCACCTGAAGACATTTCTCTTAATCTGTGATATATTTGTCCAGCCTTTACTGAATAGTCATTACATAGTATATGTATATATATAGTGAACAAAACAAGTTCTAGAATTAAAAATTCAAATGCTAAGCACTGATTCATTGATTTTGTTAGAAATAAACGAATTTTCTCGAATTTACAAACTTTGCTAAACACACAGAAAATTCGTGAAATTTCACACCTCGATGCAAAATGTTTTTCGGCCAATAGAAAACTAGAAAACATCTAAAAACAAAATAGAAATGCCAGAATCACATCCGGGAGTGAATTCCAAAATTACTTTTCGGATCCCCACAAACGACATAAAAGACGGAGCAAGTTCGACCGTTGCCAGAGATGGAAATGAGACGAGCGTAATTAACACGTCTCTTGACAAACATCAAGGGATCACTATTATAGTCTCTATCATTCTCTCTCACCTCTCACCTCCTTCCTTTTCACCAGTCACTCTGGGCGATAACTTCAAAGATAATCCTACCGAACAATAAACGCACATACATACATACATACATACATACATACGTTCCTGCCTACGTACACATGAATTCATTCTTGCAACTTGCTACTACGAACTCTTGATACCCTTAGCTTTTTAATATTGATTTTCAATGAACATTAAATTCTACCAATTCGTGTTATTAATAAATTTCTATTTAAACAAACAAAAGGTATACTTTTATTCTTTCACAAACCCTCCTGTAGATAATCTTCTGATAATTCTAGATAAAACCTGTAAATTGTAAGGGGTTCGGTTACGTTTGACACGAAGCCGATTTTAAAAAACACCTTAACCATCTCCCTATTTCTACAGATAAATACGCGTGCTGTAAATATTTGGTATAATTCCATTTTCTTGTTATAGAATCAACAAACAAATCAATAATTATCGAAGCTATTTGTTCTTATCCTAAAAGATTATAGATGAACCAAACGCTGGTTATGCACGCAAAATGGCGGAAGATTGTAAAACAGCTACTAACGACTGCGAAAAGAAACTAGAAGAATGGACAAAAAAAAGTTTCTCGTTTAACGATCTCTTCAATCGGAAACTCGTATCCTTCATTCATTACAGCCATTTGTATTCTCAAAGCAGTGTGGCGAAACATTGTCATTTTACAGTCTTGTTCTCGTTTGTTCTCGTTTGTTCTCGTTCTCGTGACTTTGTTACGAAATCTTTTCATTTCGGTGTCTGTAGCAATATTGCCATTGAAGATTTTTCTGGAATTCTTTGTCCGTCATCTGTTTGATTCGAATATGTAAACTTATTTATAAATAGAACTTTGTCTCTGTGTGTGTATCTGTGTGTGTGTGTGTGTGTGTTACCTATAGACTCCGAAACAGCTGAACCGATTTTCTTGAAAATTTACATAGTTGTACTATAAGCGTCTCCGAGTGTTCTTAGCTAGGTTTTGTGTCGAGGTACCCCCGATAAATATCGAAAATCGATAATCGAAAAAATCGGGTTATAGAAGGAGTGGTCCGATTTTAATCAAATTTGATACACTCATAGCCAAAGACACAAGAAACGATATTCAGAAGTTTCAAGGCTGCAGTTCTTACAATAGTGCAGAAAATCGATAATATATATATATATATATATAAGAGGCAAGATGTGTGTGTGTGTGTGTGTGTGTGTGTGTGTGTGTGTGTGTGTTTATCTGCCTGTATATTTGTATTTTTTCAGCCCTTTTGTTTTAGTTTTTGCTTCGGGTTTGTCCCTAAGTAGGTATAATTGTAGTGCTTAGTCTCAGCCATGATACCATTTACTCAGAGGACTTATTTAGCCTTCAAAATTCAGTTTACGACGAAAAAAACCTATTTGATATCGATAGCAGGAAATCAAAATTTGACTTACATCCATTCATTTTTCTTTCAGTCTACGGTTTCGCTTTAACTGGAAACATCTATTGCTTTTTAGTCTTTCATGCCAACGCCCAAAGAGTCTGAGCTCCAGGAGCATGGATTAGTTTTAAAGCTTTCATTACACCCGAGCAACGCCGGGCTATATTGCTAGTCTTGTTAAAAAACGAACGGATTATTACAGCAACGACGTATCATAGACATTTTCACATTCTTTTAATCAGGCAGCCGGATTTTTTAAATATATTTGTTGTGGAGTCGTTTTTGCACTGAAGGTTATAATCGTGCTATGTCGGTTGCTAATCGACTTAACGTACCCAAAATGTTAAGAACTTGGTAATCTTCCAATGAAAAGCTGACTCCTTAGCATTCGGCTAACTGCCGACTAATATCAACTGCCTAGTAGTTCTACTGAACTCCAATAGAACTCTAAAGAACTCGCTAGAACTTCTAAGAACTCCTATGAACTTCCCAAGAACTTCTCGAATTAACTTCCTGTTCTTTTATTAATATAGGAGGGAGAGTCAATTATCTGAGGAATAGGTGTGTGTCCCCATAACATTAATATAGGAGGGAGAGTCCATTATCTGAGGAATAGGTGTGTTTCACCATAACAATATTACGGACCGATTGTTCTAATGAGAAGTGTTAAGATTTTTGTTCTGACTTTCGCTATTTTCTTGGGAGCCCTACCAATACCATTGTGGTTTTTAATAGACCATAAAGTATGAGTTATTTCTAGGGTGGTAAGTCATGGTATAAACCAAGCATCGGTAACCTTTTACTATCGAAATAGTTACTTTAACCGACTCTTCTATTTTAATAGTTTCTTTTCTTGCACTTTTTGTTTGTGGAACTCCCTTATATTTGCTTGCTTCCCTGATAGCTACAATCTCTAAAAGTTTAAATGCAACGTCAATTCCCTTTCTATCTACTTGATTCCCACCCATTTCTTATCATTTCTTCGACATCCCTTGTACTGTGTTCATTTCTCTCACTGTAACCCCCTGCGAACCAGTGGCGGTCCTACTTTGCTTGGAATTAAATGATTATAAAAAAAAACTGATCTAGCGAGACAAACCCTCTAACTATTACTCTACTCCGAGTTGCTCAAATCAACAAGGGTTAGGCATTTCTATTTTATCAAGAAAGTTCAGCAGACAAAATGCCAATTGATGACTATTATTTACATTTATTTTAGGTGAGGGGGTATTTTTTTTTAATCATCTCACCCCAAGCAAGGCATTCCACTGCCACTATTGCGCATAGGGCTACATAGGGAAAGGTAAAGAGAAGGAGTGGTTAGACATAGGGAATGTCAGGAGGAAGGTGACAGATGGGTAAGGATAGCGAGGATGAGTGTTGGGCAGATGGGAAGAGTGTTTGATAGAATGGGAGCAGGTTAGTGTGTTAGGAGGTGTCTATTGACCTTACATTTAAACTCCTGGAGATTGTAGCCGTCGGGGAAGCAATCGTGTGGAAGAGAATTCCACAGTCGGGAAGTGCGAGGAAAGAAACTGTTGGAGTAGAAGTTACGGCTGCATTTTATCGGTTTCACTGTAAAAGGGTGGGATCTAGTTGCTAATCTAGTATCTCGTTCAAATTCGTATTTAGGGGGCACCAGTGATCTAAGTTCATCGGAGGTATAACGGACAAAAGCTAAACTAACACTTAGACGTAAAGCTTTTCTTTTTGCATAACCACAGTCTTTCAGGCCATGAAAACTTCATTACATAAACCAAATATGTGCAACCTTTTCCGACCAGTGGGCCGCATGAGATAGGCTAATCATAAGGTGGGCTGGACTAATAAAAAGATTTTAGTAATTTTTCATTGAAAGTAAGGCCGCCATTTTCACTACAGAAGATCATACGCGTCAACATCTACCTTAAAGATGGAGAAAAGTTGATATTTTTATTTGAAGAAAATATTTTTTATATTATCATTGATGACACAATGATTAACACAACTGCTGTGAGTGATTTGTTTCAAATTTATTCATTTATAAAATAGAAAAAACATATCTTCTTAAAAGAAAAATATATTTCTTCTCCAGAGAAAAATTATATGAACGTTTCTTATTCCTAAAGTAAACCATTTTTGCACGTATGATGTTCCTTAATGAAAGTCGCCAATGGTTTAAAATGTCGAGAACGTTACCTTCAGTAAACAGTTAGAAAATACAGGTAACAGTATACTTAATCATTGTTATATACACCCTTGTTTAAATTAATTGAAACAACAGCTTTAGTTTCCTTCATTTCACCATACTGTCAGTTTTAGACCCACTGGAGTGACAGGGTGTAATTGATTTCTATTTTTTCCTCCAGATTAGGTTATTTGCAATAGTGCGCAGTAATATGAATCTGTTTTCGGAGTTTACGATGAAATTTGTTTGACCTTAAAAACTACGACGTCATTCGTGATTGCATCATATACTTATCACGCCCGGACACTATTATTTTGACTGTAGATTAGTTGTCCTATGGCCATTGTCTGTAGGGGACGTTACTCCAAGGAATCGTGCAAAAATTGTAACGCTGCACAAACACACTAGCAATCCCTTACAGAGAGATCGCGGATATTGTTGGTGTCAGCCTTTCAACTGTCAGTCATCAAGGCGAAGAAACAAACTGGAACCATTAGTCCGAAACGTAGAGAAAGACAACGCCAAGATATGACGTATACGTGATCAGAGAAAGTGTGAAAGATCCTAGGGAGACATTATTCGTTTGTTTCAATTATTTTGAACAAGGATTTAAATGGTTTAGTCGAACTGTACTCGAAACGCAACGGGAATTATTAAGTGAGGGAGGTTGCTCAGGCATTTAATAGTTATTTCCCTTTGATATCAGAATCTTTCAAATTCTTGGTGTCAGAGAGAATGTTAGTGAACACGTGAGAAGAAAACAAAACATGATTTTTTAATAAACGTTGTTTTTTTTAGCTTCAGATTAGGTAATTAGGCATCTCATTTTGTGTGTGTGTGTGTGTGTGTGTGTGTGTGTGTGTGTGTGTGTGTGTGTGTGTGTGTGTGTAAAGTTATAAATCCATCATTTATCCCCCCCTTCTAGCCATGGAAATAATAGGCCAGACTGGGCTTTCTAGCTCTGCTTGGCCACAAGTCTAGGAAAAGCCAATTCTGAATCTCCTAAACTACAATTATTGTTTTATCTTACCAGCAGTGGGGTATTGTGGGGACCTACCTACAAATGGACTCGTCCACACCTTTATATGGCTACCAACTCTGAGTGAAAAGTCACTGAGTAGTAGACTTGCATCTGCTACTATTGACACTGTCAGCTTTCTGCCTTAGGGTGGAGAGCGCTCTCTGCTTTCGGGCAGAGAGCACTAACCCAGTCGTGGTTCCGCCGAAGGGTAGAATCACGACTGGGAAAAGATAGATATTTTTGGCTGGGCTATATGGCTCGGAAGACCCACATTAAAAAGACCTTGTGTCACATTTCGCCTTAAGTGGGAAGGTGACTAAATACTGTCACTGAGTAGAAGCCACAGTGTGATTGAATGAGTGAGTCAGGACGCCTGCGAGAGGAAGTACTTTCCAGTCCACGTTTACCTTTGTAGTACGTTTCCCGAGTATTCAACCTCATATCCGAGTCCGTGTTATCTTTCTATGACCCTTCGGTCGTAACATGGGGGTAGTTGGTCAACGATTTGGCAGCCATCATGTGGGAAAAGAAAGAGCTCTTATAAAAGAAATATCTAGAAACAAAAAACCCTGTAGGTGTTAAGTTAATATCAACATTTAAAACCGGAGAAGTTAAAGCTGTAACAAATAGAATCAACAAAAAAAGAAACAGTTTTTTAAGCCTCTTTTGATTGTTTTGGCTTATTTTATTTTTAACTTCTTTTCTGTAAGGAAAAGGACAACAAATTCGACATGTCAGAAACTGAATGATGTGTAAACTTAGCAAACACTTTTGGGGGTTGATTTCTTTAGCATTTCAATAACTTAATTAGAAATCCGTTAACTTAAAAGCAAAATAAACATGGTTCAGGCATGAGAGAAGGACGAAGAAGTCATCCCTTGAATCGGAGTCCCTTAAAAGATCAACACGACATATCCTTTAACTTCAAGTGTCAGGTAATTAAATTTTTGTGTGTTTTAGAGAAAGGAGACGTTATCGGGTGCAGGAAAAACTGGTGGATATGCTTATTGCCAAATGGTAAATTAAACAAAAATTAAATCAGGAAATTTCGTCTTTTCATTATCGCGTATATATGCATATATGTATATATGTTTTTTTTTCTTTTTCATCAAAGTAGAAATTAAGGGTCTCATTGATAGAACTTTTTAAAAAGTTCAAATTAGATTTTTCCCCTGGTGGTTTGAATCACGTCTATATCCAAAAGCATCAAGTACAGTAACCTAAGTTACCTAAGATAGATAGATAGATAGATAGATAGATAGATAGATAGATAGATAGATAGATAGATAGATCTGACTAAATACAGAGATAGATAGATAGATAGATAGATAGATAGATAGATAGATAGATAGATAGATAGATGAGGAATAAACTGGCATAGATAGATAGATAGATAGATAGATAGATAGATAGATAGATAGATAGATAGATAGATAGATAGATAGATAGATCTGACTAAATACATAGATAGATAGATAGATAGATAGATAGATAGATAGATAGATAGATATGAACAGACTGTAACAGATAGATAGATAGATAGATAGATAGATAGATAGATAGATTTGACTAAATACATAGATAGATAGATAGATAGATAGATAGATAGATAGATAGATAGATAGATAGATAGATAGATCTGACTAAATAGATAGATAGATAGATAGATCTGACTAAATAGATAGATAGATAGATAGATAGATAGATAGATAGATAGAGTCTGACTAAATACATAGATAGATAGATAGATAGATCTGACTAGATAGATAGATAGATCTGACTAAATACATAGATAGATAGATAGATAGATCTGACTAAATACATAGATAGATAGATAGATAGATAGATCTGACTAGATAGATAGATAGATCTGACTAAATACATAGATAGATAGATAGATAGATCTGACTAAATACATAGATAGATAGATAGATAGATCTGACTAAATACATAGATAGATAGATAGATAGATCTGACTAAATACATAGATAGATAGATAGATAGATAGATAGATAGATAGATAGATAGATAGATAGATAGATAGATCTGACTAAATACATAGATAGATAGATAGATAGATAGATAGATAGATAGATAGATAGATAGATAGATAGATAGATAGATAGAACAGACTGTAACAGATAGATAGATAGATAGATAGATAGATAGATAGATAGATAGATAGATAGATAGATAGATATGAACAGACTGTAACAGATAGATAGATAGATAGATAGATAGATCTGACGAAATAGATAGATAGATAGATAGATAGATAGATAGATAGATAGATAGATAGATAGATATGGAAACAATGAACCATAGATAGATAGTTGAGGAATATACTGGGATAGATAGATAGATAGATAGATAGATAGATAGATAGATAGATAGATAGATAGATAGATAGATATGGAAACAATGAACCATAGATAGATAGATGAGGAATAGACTGGGATAGATAGATAGATAGATAGATAGATAGATAGATAGATAGATAGATCTGACTAAATAGATAGATAGATAGATAGATAGATAGATAGATAGATAGATAGATAGATAGATAGATAGATCTGACTAAATAGATAGATAGATAGATAGATAGATAGATAGATAGATAGATAGATAGATAGATAGATAGATAGATAGATGGAAACAATGAACCATAGATAGATAGATGAGGAATAGACTGGGATAGATAGATAGATAGATAGATAGATAGATAGATAGATAGATAGATAGATAGATAGATAGATGACTAAACTAATAGATAGATAGATAGATAGATAGATAGATAGATAGATAGATAGATAGATAGATAGATAGATCTGACTAAATACATAGATAGATAGATTGATAGATAGATAGATAGATAGATAGATAGATAGATAGATAGATAGATCTGACTAAATACATAGATAGATAGATAGATAGATAGATAGATAGATAGATCTGACTAAATACATAGATAGATAGATAGATAGATAGATAGATAGATAGATAGATAGATCTGACTAAATACATAGATAGATAGATAGATAGATAGATAGATAGATAGATAGATCTGACTAAATACATAGATAGATAGATAGATAGATCTGACTAAATACATAGATAGATAGATAGATAGATAGATAGATAGATAGATAGATAGATAGATAGATAGATCTGACTAAATAGATAGATAGATAGATAGATAGATAGATAGATAGATAGATAGATAGATAGATAGATAGATAGATATTCAAGAGCCTTGGTTAGAGGTCGTTCCGCAATTTCGAACATTCAGGTATATTTTTGAACGCGTATAAAATCACCAACATCGAGGCAACCTGTCATTAAGATCCTTACAAAATAGTTAAAGAACATATTTAAATATTAAGCTAAAATACAAATGCAGTTCATTCTTTTTCCTACCCGGTTAGCTACTTGGCTTGGAATTAATTGTCACATTCCAAACAAGACATTACGAAACATTTGCATTAAAAAGTTATTAAGATAGTTTTTAGCATAAAGTCAATAAGATATGCGTGACCGAACAGCACAGAATCAAGAGATATGCTTCATTCTACTGTAACATTTATATGCTTTGTATGTACAGTAGAAATGGTGATTTTAGTTTCAAATTATAAGTATCAAATGAATTTAAAACGAAAAAAATACGATTTGATTACATTTACCTGCACTGTCAAATGAATTCGGGGATTTAAAAACGCGCATGAAAATCTTATTATGTACTAAACTCTCAAAAAGTAGAAAACTGTTCCTTTGTAAAGTGTTGAATCGTTAAAAAAATATAAATATTCTACAAGTTATAAATAAATATCTGTAAAATATCTGAAAACACCACAAACTATATCAGGACTTATATGCAAAGATCACGCGATAGCAGTTATCGATTTATTGATCCCAGTGTTATATACCGCCGCTGGATCAGGACAAACGGCGAGGAACACGTATATATAAAAATATAATCTTATATTTTTATTCTTCGACGGTGATGTTTGTGTGAAGTAAGGAAGTAGCCGGAGAGAATTCGCACATACGAAAGAGCTGTCGGCAGTCGTGAGCCAGTCTCTGTGTCTTCAGCCAAGAATTATAGACTCGTTTTAAACTCCTCCACATTGTTTGTTTTTTGTATTTTTTGTTTTGTTATTTCCTTTTCACTTTGTTGACATTATCTACGACCGGACATATCTGTCAAACCACTCTTGTCTTTTCTTGACGTTTATCTACGGCTGGATGTATCTGTCAACCATATATTTTCGTGGCCATCACTTTTCAAGCCGTTTGTCTCTTTCGCTGGCTTTATCTATGGCCGGATGTATCTGTCAATTACATCCACCGTTCAAGGTAATATATTACACTCAGTTCTACCCGATTTTTACTCATTTTTACAGCATTTTCTCATATTAATAATACCGTAAGTGGTACAATGAGTTCATTTTTTAGATCGAATGTGTTTTTAATTTAAAGAGACATTAAATATGCCCTACTCTTTAAATCCAATATGTTCTTATATAAAATGATTTAATTATTCAATCAACACAATCAACCAGCCCTACTCTTTAGATGCGATATTTCGCTGTAACAGAGGCTCTGTATATTAAACATATCCCTCCACTATCAACCTCACCTTGTTTAACAATGGGAGTGGCGTGGTGGAAATTTATATATATATATATATATATGAAAAGATGCTAACTCGAATTCCAGCCGTGCTCAACATGCGAAGACTTGGAATAAGTCCTACTCCACCCATCGTATTGCAGACATTGCACCATCCGATTATCACTTGTTCAGATCGATGGCACATCACCTGGCTGAGCAGCACTTTCATTTCTATGAAGATGCCAAAAAATGGGTCGACTCGTGGTTAGCATCAAACGACGTGTCGTTTATCCGAATTAAAATGGAATTAAAATACTGCCAGAAAGATGGAAAAATATAGTGGCTGACGATGGACAATACTTTCAATAACATGTATATATATATATATATTAGTCATCCAAATACAAGCCTGTTTTGCTGTATCACAGCTCATTAGTGTAGTTAGACACATCCACTCGATCGATTTGGTGTCAGTCGCTACTCCCTAAGCCATAGGCGCATTGAATCAGAAAAGGGAAATTTTAACGTGTTGTATATAAGCAGTGTATACACACGTTAATCACCGAAAGAACTCAATTCATTTCTGAAGAGTAATGCATATATCACAGAAGTGGAAACTATATTTTTTAAACATACACTGTTAAATATATCTAATAGGGGTTGTTTTTGATTTAATGTAGATGGCCTCTAATATCTGTAGGTTCTTTTTAGTGCGTGTATAAATGAGAATTATTGTGTTATCGACTAAAATCTGTCTAAATTTTCTTACCTATCCTGCAGTAGGTTGCTATTGCTTTCTGCGGTAGACTGGTTGCCAGCCAAGGCTACAGGACCTAGTCTGTCCTATTATTTAACCCATAACTGGAGGGAAGAGACGGATTAATACCTTTCCCAAGGGTATTTGTGCGTAAGTGAATGCAAGGAATTCAACTGGAGTTTGAACTCGGCTCCCCTATTTCTCGTTCCGAGTCGATATCCACTGCACCACAACGCACATACTATATATATATATATATATATATATATATATATATATATATATATATATATATATATATATATATATATATATATATATATATATATAAAACTCATTTTAGGCAAGCAGATATTTTTGTCATGAAGTGTTCGATATCAAAATAATGAAAAAGCGTAAATAGAATTGATGTAGAGAATTTCCTCACTTAGCAGAGTAATGTTATTTTCTGCAGAAAAAGCAATTGACCCCGAAGAGTGAAGCCATTACATTAATTCTTTCACGAAACTTCGAAGTTGGCAAATAACACTGCTCAGCTAAAACAAAAACAGCTTCATATATATATATATATATATATATATATATATATATATATATATATATAGTAGCGAGAATAAAGATCAGAACGATGTTAAGAAAAAATCTAAATCTAAAATAACTTTTTATTTTAAAGCTTCAAAGAACATTTTATCACGAATAAAAAAGGATATAAAAGTAATTTATATAATTCCAAAAAATAAAGTTCAATAAACTTATTTTGATAAAGTTATAAGAATCATTATATAACATTCGAAAACATAGATGATCAAAAACATCAGAACGATTAAATAAATCCATAAAATTTAATAATTATTTTGCATTATTGAAAATTTTTTAGGGTAAGAATATAAAATCGGGTATTTTACTAAATTACATCGGCTCTTTGCATTGTAAACATGACGAAAAAATCTGTGACGTCATTGTAACTTAGAAAACTGATAGTCAAGTTACGTAATGAAGATAAACTCTCGATTGGTGATATTTCAAAGAGTGTGGGGAAATCTAAAAGTGTTATTGATAGAATTTTAAGAAAACTTGAGGAAACTGGGTCAGGCCTAGGAAAGAAACCACCTGGCAGGCCTAGGAAAGAAACCACCTGGCAGGCCTAGGAAAGAAACCACCTGGCAGGCCTAGGAAAGAAACCACCTGGCAGGCCTAGGAAAGAAACCACCTGGCAGGCCTAGGAAAACTACTGCAAAGGAAGACACATGGATTGGTAAAGAATAAAAAAAGGGTGCTAATGCTAACCTTGGCATTAAAATATCAAGGCACACTATTTCCCAAAGACTCAATGAAATAAATCTGAACAGTCGACTAGCCTCTACGAAACCTTACATTTCTAAAAAGAATCAAATGAGTCGATTGAAATTTGCCACTGAACACCTCATATGGACACAAGAACAGTGAGATTGTGTACATTTCAGCGATGAATCAAAGTTTAACCTTTTTGGTTGAGATGTGAGAAGGTTCGTTCGACGCAGTCCTAAGGAACGATATTTGCATTAGTGTTCTAAAAGTAGCGTTAAATTTGGTGGAGGATATGTGATGGTGTTTGGCATGATTTCGGTTGATGGTACGTGACCTCTTGTTAGGCTACACTGTAAAATTAACACAACTGTATACAAAGAGATATTGAAGAAACATGTTGTACCTAATTTGAGAACTGCAATTATCAACCAGCTGTATTCACGCATGATAACGCGCCATGTCACACAGTGAAGCCTGTTAAGGCATTTCTTTCTGAGGAGGATGTTACTGTTATGGAGAGGCCTGCGGAAAGCTCAGACATGAATCCTAGTGAGAATGTTTGGAAGTTACTAAATGAAAGAGCTAAGGAAAAGAATCCAACAAACGTCGAAGAACTATGGACAAATTTGAAAGGAGAATGGGAGAAAATATTCGTTAATGAATGCAAGACATTAATTCGCTCATGTAGCAAAAGATGTCAAGCTGTTATTGAAAGTAAAGGTTTTTCACATTAATGAATTATGAACGCTATTTTCATTTGGATATGATGTATCCATTATAATAGTATGATTTTCTTAATCGTTCTGATGTTTTTGATCATCTATTTTTTCGAATGTTATATAATTATTCTTATAACTTTATCAAAATAAGTTTGAGCTTTATATTTGGGAATTACATAATTTGCCTTTATATCCTTATTTTTTCTTTGATAAAATGTTCCATGTAACTTTAGAATAAAATGTTATTTTACATTTAAACTTTTTCTTAAAATTGTTCTGTATATCGCAAAACTTGTCTTGATTATATTCATATCCTTGCGCGCATGCTCGTTGGTGGGTGCATCTTAAGCAATGAATGCTCACAACAACTTCCCTATTGACCAACAGAAGTTAGCAAGGATTTTTTTTTAATAAAACACTATAAATAGGGTCAAATATGCAGTTTCCATAACAACTATACCAGGTAATTCGTTGGATGGTTGTTCAGAAAGGTGGGCGGATTATCACTCATCTTGGGTAAGAGAGGAGAGTGTTTCTACATTCTGTTTATACAGCAGAAGCATGTAGTTTCTTGATAGCGAGATCAACAAAACGTGATGTCCAATAGAATTCACCTGCATAAAGGACAAAAGATTCGAATGTGTACACTGAAGGTCATGTTGGTCAATTCTTTTTTCCTTCTAAGCAAATAGCTACTTCTTTTTCGTGGCTAGGCTGATAAAGAAAAGAGGACACCAGTTTTTGAGCTGAAGCCTTTTCCTCTTTGGTAAACCAATCAGAAATAGTGTTTGTTTGTCCTGTGCGTTTTAGTTTTTATGTACAAGTGTTGAAAAGCATAAAAATATGGGAAGTGGACGAATAGATTGGGGAGCTCTACTTATGGCGTCGTAAACTGCAAAGTGTATTTGAGAGTTACAAAAATAGAATTAAACCTGCTTGGTGGCTAAATTATGTTTCACCGATATGAAGCGCATTTAAAACTAGAATTTGGAATGCAGATTTGAAAAGGTAGATCTTCTTTCCTGACAACAATGTAACACGGCTTCCATCGTACAATCCTAGCGTTTGGCCTTTTGTGACGTACGAAGCTAAGTTTTAGTATATAACAAAAGCAATAAGCCTGTTTGGTATTTAAAGTAGATACTTAAGATTTGTTGGTGCTAATGGTCGCCATTTTCTGCCATTATTGCAAATATAGAGTTTTCAGACTTGTTCCTACTTGGGAGATTAACACAACCGAATCTTGCAACTAATATTGACCTTGCGCCAGAGTGACTGAAGTAAATCTATCAGTCTTTCTTTCTCTCATTTTATTTCTTGCTCTGTCTCTCCTCTTTCTTTCTTTCTTTCTTTCTTTCTTTCCTTTTTTTCTTTCTGTATCTCGCCTATTCTCTCTTATTTTCTTTCTCCTTTTCGTTCCTTTTTTTTAATCAATTCGCCCCAAGCAAGGCAAGACGGCCACTACTGCGCATGGTGTTAACGATGCATTTAAATTTCTAGAGATTGTAGCTAAAAGGGAAGCAAGTAAACGGAAGGAACTTCCTCAGACAGGAAGGATAAAAGATGAACAGGATTCAAGAAGATAGAAGATGGCAATTGACACTGCATTTAAATTTTTGGAGATTGTAGCTATAATAGAAGCAACTAAACGGAAGGGAGTTTCTCAGGCAGGAAGGATAAAAGATGAACAGGATTCAATAAAGATAAAAAATGGCAATTGACGTTGCATTTACATTTTTAGAGATTGTACCTATAAAGGAAGTAAATAAACGGAAGGGGGTTTCACAGGCAGGAAGGATAAAGGTGAACAGGATTCAAGAAGATAGAAGATGGCAATTGACACTGCATTTAAATTTTTGGAGATTGTAGCTATAAGGGAAGTAAATAAACGGAAGGGGGTCTATTAGCGAGAAGTGTGGTAAAAGAAACTGAGGAGTAGACGTGGCGTTTACATTTGACTGTTTCAACGGTAAAAGATTGGGATCTTGATGCTAATCTATTAGCACGCTTAAATTCATGTAAACAGGGCACCATGAAAAAAAAAAGCTCATCAGGGCAGTTGCCATGAAAATATTTGTAGAAAAGACAGAAGGAAGCCACGTCATATCAGAGAGAAAGTGTCTGAAATCGAGATGCCAAGTCAGGACCTATTACGTTGCAGATCCTTCTTTAGATTTTGTCAAGAACCTCGAAATGAATATCAGGAGCACCGGACCAGATATGGCAATAGTATTCAATGGACGGACGAATGGTAGATTTATAAATGTTCAAGATAGATTAAGACGAGAAAAACTTCCTGGTCCGACACAGACCTAACCTTCTTAGCAGTAGATGCATAGATTCGATATATTTGTTCTACTTCAGGTCGGTTGAAAAAGTGAGACCAAGGAGGTGTAGTGTGTTTCTCACAAGGAGACTTGTATCAGCCATGCTGACGGCTGTCTGGAAAGTTTCTCTCTGGTGGTTAAAGGAGAGCAGTTTTGTTTTGGAGGCATTCAAATTTACAAGCCATTTCTTGCCCCAGTTAACCACTGATTTGAGGTCCGTTTCAAGAGCAGTAGCCAGGTTTACTTTGGCATTCATGGCAAATTTTCTATTAAAATATACTATCAGCTATAATAAACCACTTTCTAAGATCGATAGTAAGCGGTGGCTTCGAGCGACTTAAGCATGTGATTCTTGGCAAGGACGAACAGTCTTCTAATTACAAACAAAGAACTGTGCAAAAGAAAAGAAACCACATGACTTAAGGATTTTTGACAACTAAAAGAAGTAGCAGAAGTAATTCGAAGAGAGAACATTGACATAGCTGGGGCTACATAACTAAAAAGATTCTACCGTGTTTTTTTTTCTTATAATTGTTGTGTGATCTCCCCTTTTTCTATGATAATGGACACGACCTGAGTATAAATATACTTCTGTCATAGTGAGAGCAGTCACTGATTCGAAAGTTACCAAGAGATACACAGAGAATACCGCGCCAGTAGTCATAGTAGCTCTGAGCTCCACTCAGCCAGAATAATATTACACGGATATACCATTTCCAGCACGGCTTCACTTCAAAGACTTGTATATATATATATATATATATATATATATATATATATATTCCTTCTTCTTCTATGTGCTCTGTCCTTTCAGGACATAGGTGATTATGACTTTCCACGTCTCCCTATCCCTGGTGGCTCTTGGCACGCCTTCTCCTGTTACACCATGCAACACTCGTTCCATCATCCACCTGATTAGGTCATTCAAATAGGTTATCCGCTGCTTTCTCCTATCTCTTGTTCCCTCTATCTGGCCTGTTAGTATCAGGTTCTCCAAGCCCTCCTTCCTCATTGCATGTCCCAAGAACTTCAGTTGTCTCTTCCTGATGCTCAGTATTAATTTCCTTTTCGTTTCCATCATTTCCAAAACCTCATCATTGCTCACATGCTCGATCCATGATCTTCGCAGCATCCTTCTGTAGAACCACATTTCACTTGCTTCAAGTTTTTCCTTCATCTTTGAAGATATTGTCCAACATTCACTGCCATATTGAAGAACCATCACATAGCAATTCAGTACTCTCCACTTTGTTTCTATCGAAATTTTACTGTTTCTTAATACTCTACTCAGCTCCTGGAATGCATCCTTGTACTTTTTGATCTCAGGAATATAAATGTATAGAAACTGATGTGACCACAAAGTGAGGGGTCAGTTTATATATTGATTGTAATATGTAATTGATCCCCCACTTTATATCCAGTATGCTTCTATAGATCCACATTTCGGTTGCTTCAAGTCTTTCCTTCATCTTCGAAGATATTGTCCAACATTCACTGCCATATTGAAGAACCGACATCACATAGCAATCCAGTACTCTCCTCTTTGGTTCTATTCCTTACTAATCGTATTCCTGGATTATTAACCTGCGTTCCAATTGTATATTTATGTTCAATATAACCTATTTTTCTATCTCAAATATCTGTTTTGTTGTTCATTATTTTGTGTGGTTCCTCACCTGGAATCCACAACAACTTGGCGACGAATATTCGAACTCACGTATATTCACAACAACTTAACGTCGGAAGATTTCGAACTCACATACACAACAACAACGTAGCAACAAAAAATTCGAATGCGAGTCGACACAACAACTTGCCGACGAAAACTTCGAGAGTCACGGCAAAACTCGAAAGAACGCATATAGAACAACGAAAATAAACCATAGTGCCGCACAAGTCGACCACAAACAATTTGGCGACGAAGATTTCAAACACAAGTCGCCACAATTATAGTCATAGGCATATATGCTGACGACACTACAGTTTACTCTCGCCTCGATCTGCCGAGGCTGACAAAGCAAACCTCGCTGCCGAGCTTGAAAAGGACCTCCAATCTGTGGTGGACTGGGGTAAGAAATGGATCGTTAATTTTAATGCTTCCAAAACGAAGCTGCTATTTATTAACCACCACAGACAATCCTACCCCACCCATTAATATGGATCAGGCTAGTCTCCCTGGAAGTAAAACACCGCGACTCCTCGGGTTAATGCTCATAACAGACCTCAAATGGAATGACTATACAGAATCCATAGCTAAATCCGCTGCTAAGAAAGTCGGTTCTCTGTGTAGGGCCAGGAAGTTTATTCCGCCTGAAACAATCCTGCACATATACAAGTCTACCATCCGCCCGTGCATTGAATACTGCTATCATATTTGGTCTGATGCTTCTCGTATCCACCTAGGGGTCCCTGACAAAATCCAATAGAGAATCTGTAATGTGATCCATGCCGACTTGGTAGCTCGGATACAGTTACTTTTTCACCGGCACAATGTGGCTTCCCTGTATCTCTTGCACGGATTCTGCTCAGATGATCCTATCTCACTGGTTACCCCTGTATATGAATTTACTCGAGCCACAAGATTAGCAACTAGGTCCTACACTTTTTCTGTGAAACCAATAAAATGTAAACGTAAATTCTACTCCAGCAGCTTCTTTCCTCGCACTTCCCGCCTGTGGAATTCCCTTCCGTTTACTTGCTTTCCTGATAGCTACAATCTTCAAGAATTCAAATGTAAAGTCAATAGTCATCTCTTATCTCACTAACTTGCATCCTCTCTCTCATGCTCCTTTCTCCGTCCACTTCACTCTCATCGGTATTCTCATCCTTCTCTTACCCACTTCCTGACACCCTCTATAATCTGTCACTCTTTCTCATAACTTTCCTCCTATGTAACCTCCTGCTCAACAGTGGCAGTAAACTGCCTTGCTTGGGGTGACACGATTATAAAATTAAAATATATATATATATGTCAGGAAGTGTGTAAGAGAAGGATGAGAATACCGATGAGAGTGAAGTGGACGGAGAAAGGAGCATGAGAGAGAGGATGCAAGTCAGTGAGATAGGAGATGACGATTGACTTTACATTTAAATTTTTGGAGATTGTAGCTATCGGGGAAGGAAGTAAACGGAAAAGAATTCTACAGACGGGAAATTTGTTTTTTTTAATCATTTCACCCCGAGCAAGGCAGAAATGCCACTGATGAGCTGGGGGCTGCATAACTGTAAAAAGATTAATTAGAAAAGAGTGAGGAGTACAAACTAGTTACAAAGGAGCAATAGAAAGCTAAGAATGCAGGTGCGATGACAGATACATAGGTGGAGAGAAAGGGAAGGATATACGGGGGGAGAGAGAGCTAGAGTCCAGTGGTTAATAGATGAGTATTGATATTGCATTTAAATTTCTGGAGGTTGTAGCCGTCAGGAAAGTAAGAATATGGGAGCGAGTTCCACAGGCGGGAAGTGAGAGAAAAGAAGCTGCAGGAGTAGAATTGTCGTCTGCATTTGACTAACCTGACTGTGAATGGGTGGGACCCAGTTGCCAGTCTGGTTGCACGAGTAAACACCTGTTGAGGAGGCACCAGTGACTTAAGTTCGTCCGAGCAGAAGCCATGAAAGTATTTATAGAGCAGACAAAGGGAGGCCACATTTCGACGGTGGGGAAGTGGCTGCAGTCAAGCCGCCAGATCAGTACCTATCACATTACAGACTCTCCTTTGGAGCCTGTCGAGAACACTGAGGAGAACAGCAAGGGCGCCTGGCCATAAATGGCAGCAGTACTCCATGCACGGACGGATGGTTGACTTGTATATATGTGTGAGAAAAGAAGCTGCTGGAGTAGAATTTGTGTTTACATTTACACAAAAGATTAGAAAGGAGACCCCATTAATACTGAAAAGAGCTGTAACAATTGAGAGTTGTTTTCCTGAAAAATTGTTTTCCTAGAAAGAGCTTATAAATTTCAACTAACAGCAAAACTGTCTTCTCGATCAATGAATGCCGAAGCTTTCCTCATAAGAAAACGGCTTGCATTATCATTACCATAAGAAATGGTTCTTTTCATGGAAAGTCTTCTGACGAACTATATTCCTTAGTTCCACCAGTTCTAATCTTCAAAGAGCCTCTATGCTCTGCCCATTATAACGAACCACCCTAATTTCATTCGTATTTTGTTGGAGAGATGAAAGTTCCACTCGTGTAACTTCAACCTACGAACCGCTGATCGTTCAATCACTACATACTTAACCTGTTCAAGTTTAAGATCAACCGTTATCTTACCTCTTACTCTGCAACTCCCTACCTCGAGTGGCTCTTAGGCCTTGTACAGGATGAACATCATTGTAAAAACGTTATTCTCAAGTATAATGCTAGTTTTTGTTATTAGTTTTTTTTTGTTTTTGTTTTTTTGCAGAAAAATGTAAGCTTACACTAAACATTTTTGTTCAATGACCGGTTACTCTATAAGCAGACACTGTTTTTCTAGTGGTGTTAAAATTCATGCAAAAATTTCAGAGGTGGTACTATATATACTATCGGCCATACTTATTAGGCCACCCCAGTGTCTTGAAAAATTATGCATTTCATACTATTTTTTAGTATTTATTGCCAAGTGAATAATTGTAAATGAAAATAGAATGGTTCTTTTGTTAATACTGCACAATAACATGTGCATCAAATGAATTTATAAATATTTAATAATTACCTATATTGCAGTTTCATTAATAAAAGAATGAAAAAAAATTGGGTGATTCGGACGAGTTCATCTTTGTTTTCTTGACTTGTAAAATTTTGCAAAGTAATAATAACAAAAGAACCATTCTGTTTTCATTTAGAATTATCCACTAAAAATAGTATGAAATACATTATTTCTTTAATAAAAAAAACTGGTGTGGCCTAATAATTATGGCCGTAGTGTAGTTGGCATATACGCGGGCATATACGATATTTTTTGTATTTTTGTGTTTCTTTTCTTGCAGATAACTTAGCTTCAGGCGTCAGCACAAAGGAAAATATTGCTTGTTATGGAAACTATCACAATTTTGTGGAACTGGAATGTGCAGATACGCAGGTGATTATTAACGTGACCCAGGTGTTATTGGGTGCCAAACCGGCCGTGAAAAACTGTCCAATGACGACTAACACAGACAACTACAAGGAAGAGTGCTGTCGACAAGAAAGAGGAGATTGCATGATCGCCACAAGCAGCCAGGTAGCTAGTCGGTGCCTTGGTCTTAACTCTTGTAAAATTCAAACAATCTGGACGTTGCTGAACGATGTTTGCCAGCCAAATGCCTACCCCCGATTCACCAACTTTATGAGCGTGCGATATCAGTGCGGAAACTACAAAGATAAGCGTAAGTTTCATTTCTATTCGTTTAAGATTACACACTGGCGAACAGACCAATGATTTTTTTTTTTATCGCAGTTTGTGCGTCGATTTACGGCAGTGAGTAGACGGCGATGATTGAAATTAAAAGAGAGGTTCTTGATGTAAATCGAGCTAACATCAAAAAAAAATGTCTGGCGCTGGAGATGTGATGGAATGAAAGTTTTTGGCTTACGAAGTTCAATTTGATTTTTCACAAAGCCTTTGAGTTATTGTAGCTCACTCGTCCAGAGCAGCTGATTCGTTCACCCAGACTCCTCGGAAACAAAAGATCTGAATGAAACATCTATTGCCGCCGACTGAGCTACGATGGCCTAATCATTTTGTGAAAGATAAAGTTGAACTTTTGAAACCAATATCTGTATTCTAAGAAATCTTTTACTGCTATATTATATTGCTGATTTTTTTACTTTTTAATATTTTTTGTTGTTTTGTTACATCAGTAGAAATCTTGTAAGAAGCACTATTATCTGCATTTATTCATATACGCTACCAGCCATAATTATTAGGACACCCTAGTGCTTTTTAAAAAATTATGTATTTCATACTATTTCTAGTACTTATTACCAAGTGAATAATACTAAATGAAAATAGAATGGTTCTTTTATCATTACTTTGCAAAGTTTTTCAATGCAAATAGAGACAATTTACCCATCGCACTCTCTAGATTTGCTATATATATATATATATATATATATATATATATATATATATAGACAATACCGCCCATAATTATTAGGCCACCCCAGTTTTTAAAAAAAATGATGTATTCATAATATTTTTTAGTATTTACTGCCAAGTGGATAATTCCAAATGAAAATAGAATGGTTCTTTTGTTATTATTACTTTGCGAAATTTTACAAGGCAGCCAGGAAGCTTTTGCTTCGGTATTCCAATAAGAAGAGACTAGCATGGGGAAGAGAGCGCAAAAACTGGACACCAGAACAGTTCATTTGATGCACATTTTATTGTGCAGTATTAACAAAAGAATCATTCTATTTTCAGTTAGAATTATCCACTTGGCAATAAATACTAAAAATAGTATGAAATACATAATTTCTTTTAAAAACTGTGGTGGCCTAATAATTATGACCGGTAGTGTATATGTATATATATAGATATATTTATAGCAAATCTACAGGGTGCGATGGGTAAATTATCGCTATTGGCCTTGTAAAACTTTGCAAAGTAACAATAACAAAAGAACCATTCTATTTTCATTTAGAATTATCCACTTGGCAAAAAGTATTAAAAATAATATGAAATACATAATTTCTTTTAAAAAAAACTGTGGTGGCCTAATAATTATGACCGGTAGTGTAATTTCGTTATTATTAAATATAGAATTAAAAACTATTTTATTATTAATTTCGGCTAATTTCACCTCTATTTTCATAGTAAACGTTTTTCTGGGAACTTTACTCAGGCCGTCGATCTACGGTAATGAATAGACAGACCAGGTCGGAAGTTAAATCTTCGGCAAAAATCAAACGTACGTCGGTAAAGTTTGTAAACCTCGGGCTGCTTTACGGCCAAACTAAGATAATTTTACCAGTTTTGTTTTTGTTTTTTTTTTTGTTTTTTTTTTGTTTTGTTTTCATTATTATTAAAAATGACTATAGCTCCTTTGTTATAAATAGTTAGGTTGGTTAATTTAATTACATATTCGAACTTTGGGGACTATTTAATATCGCAGATAAGTATTAAAGTACAAATTTCATAAGGAATTAATACATAGATAGACAAATTCCTGTTGACACTGACTCCAGAAAATATACAGTGGGTGGACAAATAATGGAAACACTGAAATTTAAAGCAAATTTATTTCAATATGGCGTAGAACCAGTTTTGGCAGTAATTACAGTTTGAACTCTGCGTGGGATTGACTCGTACAAAGTTTGAATTGTTTCCAAAGACATTTTTATCCATTTTTCAGCTAAATCAGTTTCTAGATTTTTTCAATGATGAGTAGAAGATATCGACTCCTCGCTTGTTTTTCTAAAATGAACCATAAATGTTCAATGATGTTGAGATCTGGGGGAATGTGGTGACCAGATAAGACGTTCTACTTCACTAGAATGTTTCTTGTGTCATTCAGCTACAACTTTAGTAGTATAAATGGGTGCATTATTATCCTGAAATATAGCACTTCCCTCCAGAAACAGTTCCTAGAACCTATGACAAAGTTGATCCCTTAATTATATAGTCCTGACTGTTGATTTTAATAAACTTATTTAAATAATATCTGTAAAAAAACAATAATTTTAACAAAAAAAAATCAAATATTAAATAATCAAGCATAAAACTAGACAGGCTTTTGACAATTTAATCAAATTTTCCAAATTATGCTATTATGGTATTAGGTGTGTCCATTATTTTGTCTACCCCCCTGTAAATGTATCCGTCTTATGTTAAAGTAAAAAAATGCAGGCATGAGCCCGGTAGACACTGAATCAAAATTTATATATGGGTAGTAATGGTTAAGTTTGTTGATTTTACAACATAACACTTATTTAATGTCGAATTTTGTATGAGGAACTCAGTGAAAACTAAAACACTTTATTACTAAAAATTCATGAGATTAGTTTGTTAAGTAATATACGACGAAGAGACGTCCCATCCCAGTGGGAATAAGCTTGTTTCATTGAATAGTTTCATTAATCTAAGTCATTGTTGGAAGCGAGGTCGCTGGAATACGACAGATAACTTACAATGAACTCTCTGTCTATCTCTCCTCTCTGGCTCTTCTTCTGCCCTTGTCATCTCTTTTAAGTTAAATATTAAGTCAGACTTCTACCGACCGTTATTTTCTGAATTGCTGATGTAATGTATTACATTGAACGGCGGATGTAATTGACAGATACATGCGTCCGTAGATAAGTTCAACAAAAAAGTGACAATTGACTTGAAAGGGATGGACCGGCGGATGTGATAGACACATACATCCGGCCGTAGATGAAGTCATCAAGTGACAACCCGAAAATGCAAAAATGCGTGGGTGAAGATGTGTGGTCATGTGGGTCGCGTGGGAGTTTTATGACTATATAAAGTTTAGAATTTGGGCTGAAAAAAAAAAGATCTCTACTGGCTTCTAACTTTCAACGGCCCCTTCGTGTACGTGAACTCTGTCTCTGACTGCCCTTTTACCTCACACAAACGTCACCGTAAGGAATAAAAAACTAAGATTATATTTTTACATTTACGTCCATCCGGCAGCAAGGCCACTGATTGGGAGGTTGTGAGAAGCATGGAACCACTTCTTAATTGCTGTTGTTCCCACGTCCACCCTGGCTCGAAGTGGGAGCACCTGTTAGGGTCCCAGCTATGGGCAAATAGTTAACCTCCAAACTGGACTCAAAACAATATGAAAGTATAAAAATACACTTTTATAGAAATATATACGTAAAAACAAACTTTTATATACAAATATACATTTTTGATGGAAAAAAATTTATTGCCATAACACCTTTTTGAAGGAAAATAATTATTACAAGCAATACATTTTTAATACAAAACTAGAAGACATCTAAAATTAAAGAAATAAAAAATTTTCATCAAAATCTGACTAAATCAACTTTCCCACTATAATCATTCAGCTGAGTGCCATACGTAATACACGCTTTGGGCGATCATGTCTCTTTCGAGACATGACTGACTGGGCAGAAGATTATCCCGCAGTAGTTTGCCATTGCTTTTTGCGGTAGACAGCTTGCTGCCCAAGGCTATAGAACCCAATATGTCCTATTATTTAACCCATAACTGGAGGGAAGAGATGGTTTAATAACTTTCCCAAGGGTATTTGTGCGTAAGTGAATGCAAGGAATTCAACTGGAATTCGAACTCGGCTTCCCGATTTATCGTTCCGAGTCGATATCCACTGTACCACAACGCACATCCTTCTCACTATAACCGAACATTTTTAAAAATACCTTGAACCCCCACCTTTTTGTCATTAAATAACCCACAGAGGTTGATATGCCGTAAAACAAAACTCAGACATACATACGTGTTCCTCGTTGCTTTCCAGCGGTCGTTTATAACACTGGTTGATCTCATCGTGAGTGTATCAAGGACGAGATAAACAGTAGTCCATCCCTTTTCAGGGCGTTGACCGCAACCAAACTTCCGCATAATTCGTGGTTCGTCTTTAACGAATGCTCGTATAAAGCTTCTCTGCCCTGACCGGTGACTTCTAGAAATACATACACACAGTTATATCCTGTTGGTATCAACCTCTCAACGTCGACTTGGACCGTTGTCCATGTTGTTGAACGTGGAGCCTAACGGGAGAGGAGAGATTAGTTTGATAAGAAAGACCGAATCGGATCAGAAATACTACAATCTTTTAACTTTATATGTTTATTTGTTTTGCGCGTATAAATTAACATTGCTTTTTATTTTTTTATGTAGGAAATGACAGTATATATATATATATATATATATATATATATATATATATATATATATATATATCAAATTAGGCTTAATTTGACTTCATTTAGACTGATCGTCATTCGTGGTCGAGAGGTCTAAGTCTCACTATATATATATATATATATATATATATATATATTATACAGGTTTCATTAAAGATGATAGACAATGTATTATCATTAATTTTTTATATAGTTTTTCATGTGTATATTTCTTTTCTTTTCGGAACTCAAATTATATAAGAATTGTCCAAAGGTTTTCTTCTTTCGAGCACTTTCAGCTATATCTTTAGCCATCATTAAGAATTAATTTTGTTTTATTTGTACATAAACATGTAAAGTTTATGCATATAGAGTCTTGTGTATGTTAAGTTCCCAATTAAAAATAATGGAGGCATTACTAATAAAAAAAGAAAAATCCTATACTTAATACCATCAATTATGAGCAGGATAACAATGTGCTTACTGTGTTTGGAACATAACATAGTATTTATGAGTTTAGAAGAATACATGTTTAGTCTTGAAAAATATTGCGTCACCCGTGATTGCCTCAGATTTTTATCACGCCTTGACACTATTGTATCGACTGTCGATTAGTTCTTTTACGGCCATTGTCTGCAATTGAATTTACCCCAAGGAAGCGTACGAAAATTGTAACGCTGCATAAACACACTGGCAAGCCTTACAGAGAGATGGTGGATATTGTTGGTAACAGCCCTTCATCTGCCAGTCATGCCACCAAGACAAAGAAACAAACTGGATCCATCAGTCCAAAACGTAAAGGAAAATGCAGTTGGAAAAGAAAAGCAATGACAAGAGACGACATATACGTGATCATAAATAGTGTGAAAGATCCGAGGAAGACATTATTCATTATGTTTCAACTAATTTGCACAAGGGTATATATATATATATATAGTCATCCGCAGACAGATCTGTTTCGCTGTATCATAGCTCATCAGTACGGTTCGACATCCGATTGCTTTTTACCCAGTATTGAAACCTGACAGATTCTACCTCTGAGCTATCAGCGCTCGGTAGAAGGAGGCAGATTTTAGCGTGTGATATACCATGTATTCATACGCCAGTAGTGATGCTAGAATAGCTACTGTTTTTTTCAACATCTACCATTCTTGCAGAGTATTCAATCCGGGTGTGAGAGCGTAAATAGTCATCCGCAGACAGATTTGATTCTCTGTATCACAGCTGATCAGTACGGTTAGACATCCGATTGCTTTTACCCAGGATTGAAACCCGACAGAATTATCGTCAGTCGGCGATTGTAGAACACTTTTGATCAATGGACGCTTGGTAGAAGAAAGCAGACTTTTAGCTTGTGATATACCATATATTCATACGCCAGTAGTGAAAGTGTTCTAATTCATTACTAAATGAACGATGCGTATATATATATATATATATATATATAGTGTATCGAGGCAGCAGATAATTTTCTAAACATATATTGTTAGATATAAGAGACAATGAATGTCTATTATGTTTAATAATGAGCCGTTCTAAACATCGTATCAGACAGATTTTAGTCAACAATACAATAATCCTCACTCATACACACAGTAAAAAGAACCTTCAGATATTGGAGGCTATCTACATTAAATTCAAACAACCCACACTTGATAAAATCACATTTAAATCTGGTCACAACACATTACATTGCATTTAAATATATGGTTCTGTTATCATTTCGAGCTATCACGCGCTGTAACGTCATAGAACCGCTTTACAAATCTACGAACTGCGTTTGCTATTTTTTTGATAACTGCTATCGTTGCTTAGCAAATTTTTATGTCAACACAAGATAAAATCGTCGCTGATGGTGAATTTTTTTTATATTAATGTCCTTGTAACTTCTCTGAAGATGGCTCATGTGCGCCGAAAGCTTAAAACCAACTTATTAAAATATTATCCAAATGTTAGAGAATTTTTGTCTTTATTTTCACCTGAAGTTAAAGCCAAAATGCGATGTTTAGAACGGCTCATGATTAAACATAATAGACATTCATTGTCTCTTATATTTAACAGTATATGTTTAGAAAAAATGTATATCTAAACTTATTTATAAATGGAACTTTGTCTCTGTGTGTGTGTGTGTGTGTGTGTGTGTGTGTGTGTGTGTGTGTGTGTGTGTGTGTTACCTATAGACTCCGAAACGGCTGAACCGATTTTCTTGAAAATTTACACAGTTGTACTATAAGTGTTCTTAGCTAGGTTTTGTGTCGAAGTACCCCAGATAATATCAAAAATCGATAATCGAAAAAATCGGGTTATAGAAGGAGTGGTCCAATTTTAATCAAATTTGATACACTCATAGACAAAGAGATAAGAAACGATATTCGGAAGTTTCATGGTTGCAGTTCTTACAATAGTGCAGAAAATCGAGAATATTTATATATGTATATAAGTCAAGATGTTTGTATGTGTGTCTGTTTATCTGCCTGTGTGTCTGTATTCTTTTTTCTTTTTTAGCCCTTTTATTTTAGTTTTTGCTTCGGGTTTGGCTCTTAGTAGGTATAACTGTAGTTCTTAGTCTCAGCCATGATACCATTTACTCAGTGGACTTATTTAGCCTTCAAAATTCAGTTTACGACGAAAAAAACTTATTTGATATCGATACCAGGAAATCGAAATTTCCCTTACATCCATTCATATTTTTCTTTCAGTCTACGGTTTAGCTTTAACTGGAAACAAGTATTGCTTTTTAGTTTTTCATGCCAAAGTCCAAAGAGTCTGAGCTCCAGGACCATGGATTAGTTTTAAAGCTTTCATTACACCCGAGCAACGCCGGGCTATACTGCTATTATATATATAATCTAAATCAATAAAAAGGTTTGAAAAATGTTGAAAAAGACCAATCCTCGAGCTGCATAGAAAGAAGGTAGGCCAAGCCAACAAAGATGATGTCAGCAATACCACTAGATGCTTTCGCTTTTATCTCTAAATCAACACAAACATAAAAAGAAGGCCAGACATTCAAGTTTCATTTGATGCGATAATTATAAACACGGGGCCTATTTGTTTGGCCATCAACGCAGCGGTTAGGGTTAGAAGCCAGGTGTAAAAAAAAAGAAAAAAAAAGAAATACAGAAATAAATTTCGAGTGCCAACTTTTATCGCTGACAAAAACCAATATTTCTACTTTTTATTTTACTCCAATAGCTCTCTAGTCAAATCAATTTTGGTAATTACAAATGTTATACTTGGACCTGATTAATAACAAAGTTTTTTTTTTCCACGGTTGACAATATTATACTAAGTTTATTTTAATATATCAAACCCTTAAGTCACAGTTTCTCAAGCATTTTACTTAATACATTCTTTGTAATAAAATTTCATTTCCATTCACTTCTTGTCACTGTCCAATGAACACTGATATTGAACAGCCGACCTCGGGTGTCCCAACACACAAACACACACAATGATACTGAACAGCCGACCTAGGATGTCCCAACACACAAACACACACAATGATATTGGACAGCCGACTTAGGGTGTCCCAACACACAAACATACACAATGATATTGGACAGCCGACCTAGGATGTCCCAACACACAAACACACACAATGATATTGGACAGCCGACTTAGGGTGTCCCAACACACAAACATACACAATGATATTGGACAGCCGACTTAGGGTGACCCAACACACAAACACACACAATGATATTGGACAGCCGACTTAGGGTGTCCCAACACACAAACATACACAATGATATTGGACAGCCGACCTAGGATGTCCCAACACACAAACACACACAATGATATTGGACAGCCGACTTAGGGTGTCCCAACACACAAACATACACAGTGATATTGGACAGCCGACCACGGGTGTCCCAACACACAAACACACACAATGATACTGAACAGCCGACCTAGGATGTCCCAACACACAAACACACACAATGATATTGGACAGCCGACTTAGGGTGTCCCAACACACAAACACACACAATGATATTGGACAGCCGACTTAGGGTGTCCCAACACACAAACACACACAATGATATTGGACAGCCGACCTAGGGTGTCCCAACACACAAACACACACAATGATACTGAACAGCCGACCTAGGATGTCCCAACACACAAACACACACAATGATATTGGACAGCCGACTTAGGGTGTCCCAACACACAAACATACACAATGATATTGGACAGCCGACTTAGGGTGTCCCAACACACAAACACACACAATGATATTGGACAGCCGACTTAGGGTGTCCCAACACACAAACACACACAATGATATTGGACAGCCGACCTAGGATGTCCCAACACACAAACACACACAATGATATTGGACAGCCGACTTAGGGTGTCCCAACACACAAACACACATAATGATATTGGACAGCCGACCTAGGGTGTCCCAACACACAAACACACACAGTGTTATTGAACAGCCGACCTGTACCCCCGATAAATATCGAAAATCGATAATCGAAAAAATCGGGTTATAGAAGGAGTGGTCCGATTTTAATCAAATTTGATACACTCATAGAGAAAGACATAAGAAACGATATTCAGAAGTTTCAAGGTTGCAGTTCTTACAATAGTGCAGAAAATTTGATATCGATACCAGGAAATCAAAATTTGACTTACATCCATTCATTTTTCTTTCAGTCTACGGTTTCGCTTTAACTGGAAACAACTATTGCTTTTTAGTCTTTCGTGCCAACGTCCAAAGAGTCTGAGCTCCAGGACCATGGATGATTAGTTTTAAAGCTTTCATTACACACGAACAACGCCGGGTTATACCGCTAGTATAACACTATTTTGACATGTGAAAAAATGATAATGTAATAATTATTGTTGGAAGAGAGTAGAGCGAAAAGGGAGAACAAGATACAGTGAGTGTCAAGGAAAAGATGGGAGTCAAAGAGATAAGAGATTACAATTGATGTTGCATTTAAACTCTTGGAGATTATCGCTATCAGGGAAGCAAGTATACGGAAGGAAGATCTACAAGCAGGAAGTACGATAAAAAGAGTAAAAGTGACTGCTACATTTGATTATTTTGACTGTAAAAGAGTGGGACCTAATTGCCAGTCTAGTATCTCGAGTAAATTTGTGCAAAGGAAGCAACAGGAAGCTAAGCTCGTCGGAACAGAAGCCGTAAAAAATATTTGCAGAAAAGATAGAGGGAAGCCACGTGTCGTCGGCGAAAATAAGTGTTCATTTTAATGTGTACACGTGTTTGAGTTTCTATTTTTTTAATCATTTCGCCCCAAGCAAGGCATTCTACTGCCATTGTTGCGCAGGGGGTTACATAGGGGAAAGGGATGAGAAAGAGGGGTAGGTTATAGAGGGGGTGTCAGGAAGTGGGTAAGAGAGGGATGACTGTGGCTATAAAGTGAAGGATCAGTTTATTTATTGATTGTAATGTAGAATTGATCCCCCCCACTTTATATCCACATTATGATAGTATAGAAAATATTTTTTTATAATCAACTCACCCAAGCAATGCATTCTGCTGCCACTCTTGCTCATGGGGTTACATTGGGGAAAGTGATGAGAAAGAGGGGTTAGTTTTAGGAAATGTGAGGAGGAGGATAATCGACGGATGAGAACAGCAAGAATGATGGTGGGGCAGATGGAAAACAGAGCTTGAATGAATGGGTGCCAGTTAGTGAGATAGGAGATGTCTATTGACCTTACGTTTAAATGCCTGGAGATTTTAGCTATCGGGAAACAAATATATGGAAGGAAATTCCACAGGCGGGAAGTGCGTGAAAAGAAACTGTTAGAGTAGAAATTGCGGTTACATTTTATCAGTTTCACTGTAAAAGGGTGGGACCTAGTTGCCAGTTTAGTAGCTCGTGTAAATTCGTGTAGACAGGTAGAGCTAAGCTCGTCGAAGCAGAAGCCATGAAAATATTTGTAGAAGAGACAGAAGACAGCCACATCTCTTCAGCGAGAAATTGGCTGGAGTTTAGCTGCCAGGTAGGGATCGATTACATTGCATATTCTCCTTTGGATTTTGTCGAGAACCCCGAGATGAATACCAGGGGCTTCCGACCAGATGTGGCAGCAGTATTCAATGCACGGACGGATGGTAGTTTTCTGATATCTTTTTTCTTAAATCATTGTTTTAAATTTTCTCTTATTTTTGCGCATGAATTTATTGCTAATTCTTGATATTACGCTTAATGGAAGTCTTTTCCCGCGCGGGAAATTGAACAGGAATTTTTGGGACTGATGATTTTCTAAGAATTTAGATATTGGAAATTATACTAAATTAAAATTTAATAATTTAATTTAATTTCTTTTCATTAACTGAGTAGATAGGTTTATCTATCATCCAGCCCGAACTTTTGAACAGGAGCAGAGGTCCATCCTTGTTCCCTGTTCAGGATATGGTTTAACTGGTTCTTGCTTTCATTCCTCTACCAAGACCGCAATGATTTAACTGTTTTAGCATTTTGGTGATTGGCCTAGCCAGTTGCTGTGACTTTCCATTGTGAAGGTACCGGGTTGGCAATTTGCTGGTTGATACTACCAACTGGTCATTAGGAGCGCGAACGCATTGATAGCGCGTAGAGAGGCTGCTCTGATCAAAAATCGCTCAGTTGCGTCTCTGTCCTCGAAGATAGAGTGCGGCTCAGTTGCGTCTCTGTCCTCGAAGATAGAGTGCGGCTCAGTTGTAGCTCCGTCCGCGAAGACAGAGATGCATCTGAAAAAAGTATACTGTGCCGATGCCTGGTCCCGGGGAATAGTGTCCCGCGGCCGTGCCACCCCATTGCAGCAGAGGGGTGGTCGACCAGGTGCCCCTCACCGGAGCCGGCGGTTGAGGGTACCAGGGAATTTTTGTTCCTTCGCCCGTCTGTAGGCGGTGTCACATCTCGCTCCAGTGGGGGTGTAGGGTAAATATACTTACATAAATTACTGTTATGTGTAGTGGTGAAGTGAATGTCGGATCGGAACGAAAAATCGGAGAGCCAAGTTCGAATTCATTTACCCACAAATAACCTTAGGAAAAGTCTCTTCACCCTCCAGTTATGGGTTAAACAAAACAGATTGTGTTCTATAGCTTTAGTTGTCAAACAGTCTCCCGCAAAAAGATAAGGCAACCTACTGCGAAAACATCTTCTGCCCAGTCAATCATGTCTCTTTTGAGACATGAACGCCTAAGCGTGTATCGCGAATGGCACTTAACTGACTGACTGAATATAATAGTTGAAAATATGATTAAGGCTTCTACTGGGCATAAAGTGGGAGACCAGTTTTATATTGTTATGAAGTAATAAACTGATCCCTCACTAATTACTACTTAATAATATAATACATCTCTTCCTCCTCTAGCTATGAGTTAAATAACAGGACAGATTAGTTTCTATAGCCTTGGTTGGCAACCAGTCTACCACAGAAAGCAATTGCAACCTACTGCGGAATTATCTTCTGCCCAGTCAGTCATGTCTCTTTAGAGACATGATCGCCCAAAGCGTGTATCACGTATGGCACTTGACTGACTGACTAAAGTAGGAAATTCAAGCATAGAAAATAACGAAACTGCTGTCAACCATCACAGGCAACCTCTCTTTCCCCCCATAAGCATGAACCAAGCGAGTCTCCTTGAAAGCAATATACTACACCTCCTCGGCCTTGCCCTATCTTTCGACCTCAAGTGGAATCATTACATTGCGTCAATAGCTAAATCTACTGCTAGCAAGGTTGGGTCACTGTATCTGTCCAGGAGTTTTTTTTCCGCCTGAATCCATCTTGCACATATACAAATCAACCATCCTTCTGTGCACAGAATACTGCTGTCATATATGGTCAGGCTTCCCTGATATTCATCTCAGTGTTCTCAATAGGCTTCAAAGGAGAATCTGTAATATGATAGGTCTCGACTTGGCAGCTCGACTCCAGCCACTTTCTCACCGGTGGGATGTGGTTTTCCTCTGTCTCTTCTACAAATATTTTCATGGCTTCTGCTCTGACGAACTTAAGTCACTGGTGCCCCCACCACAAGAATTTACTCATGCAACCAGACTGGCAACAAGGTCCCACCCATTTACAGTTAGATCAACCAAATGCATCCAACAATTCTATTCCACTAGCTGCTTTTCTCGCACTTCTCACCTGTGGAACTCCCTTCCATATACTTGCTTTTCTGACGGTTACAACCTCCAGAAACTTAAATGCAATGTCAATTCCCATCTCTTATCCACTTGACTCCAGTTCTTTCTACATCACCTTGTATATCTTGTTCTTTTCCTTTGTGTCTACCTTTGCAACTGTCTCCACACCTCTGTTCCCATCCTTCTCTTGCCCTTTCTCTGACACCGTCTGTAACTAGTCCGTCTTTCTCTTCACTCTCCTACTTTCTAAATTTTCACTTTTATGTAGCCCCCTGCGCATCAGTCGCGGTACTGCCTTGCTTGGGGTGAAACAATTAATCTGTTCATATCCTTCTCTTGCCCTTTCTCTGACACCGTCTGTAACTAGTCCGTCTTTCTCTTCACTCTCCTACTTTCTAAATTTTCACTTTTATGTAGCCCCCTGCGCATCAGTCGCGGTACTGCCTTGCTTGGAGTGAAACAATTAAAAAAAAAAAAAGAAAATGTGTTGGTGAAAATGTTGTTTATACAGAAATTTTAGAGACGTGAAAGAATATTTACAGCTTCTCTTTTCGTAGAACGGTGATTTGGTTCGTTTAGAAAGAGTTTAATTTCGTTGACGCCACTGACAACGAGAAGGCTTCCATTATTGGCTAAATACAATAAATTGATTTGAATTTCAATTGCTATGTGTCTTGCATAATGAAAAAGGACATATGCAGTGAGCAAAACAAAAAAAATCATAAAATATTCAACTGGACAATAAATTTTGCTCAATTCCCTCGATAAAGAGACCACGAAAACGATCACTTGTTTTTTGGTTGTTTTTTTGGTTGTTTTTTTTTTTTCTGTTTCTCTGAAAATTACAAATCTCACTTCGTTGCTAGAACAGAAACTAGCATTAATTCAAAAGAAAGAAAGAAAGAAAGAAAGAAAGAAAGAAAGAAAATGTGTACAGACTCTTAGAAGCAAGTTCGATTATTACTGAGTGGCTCATATTTGTGTAAGCTAAATGCTTTTTGGTGCTGTGGATATCGGCTCGGAACGAGAATTCGGAGAGTCGAGTTCGAAATTCAGTAGAATTCGTTACATTCACTTACGCGCAAATACACTTGGGAAAGGAATTAATCTCTTCCCCTTCTAGCTATGGGATAAATAGCAAAACAAATAGAGTTCTATAGCCCTGGTTGGTAAAAGAGTCTACTGCAGAAAATAATGGCCATCTACTTCGGGAACATCTTCTCTCTAGTGAGTCGTGTCTCTTTCGAGACATGATCGCCCAAGCGTTTATCACATATGGCACGAATAAGAATAAAATGAGAAAAAATCAAAGGCGAGAAAAGCAAGGAAAAATGAAGTAAGAAAAAGCGAAGAAACAAAACTAATGAGGGAAAACGAAAAAATAAAGGAAAAACAACAAAGAAATTAAAAGAAAATAGAGAGAAACAAAAAGAAACGGAGGCAGTGTAAAAGGATGGTGAGGGTGGGGAAAAGAGAAAGTGAGAGAAGACATGAACGGCGGTAATAACGAATGAAGCTGAGAGGCGGAAAGAGACCGAAAGACGAAATGAACGGCGTTAATAATGAATGAATTTTAAAGGTGGAATGAGAGAGAGAAGACATGAATGGCGGTAATAATGAATGCATCTGAGAGGTGGAACGAAAAAAGAAGAAATGAAAGGTGGTAATAATGAATGAATGTGAGATGTGGAAAGAGAGAGAGAGAAGAAATGAACCGCGGTAATAATGAATGAAGGTCAGGTGGAAAGAGAGAGAAGGAAGAACTGAACCTCGGTTGTAATGAATTAAATTGAGAGGTTGAAAGAGAGTGACAGAAGAAATGAACGACGGTTATAATGAATGAAGGTGCGAGGTGGAAAGAAAGAGAGAGAGAGAGAAGAAATGCAGGGCGGTCATAATGAATAAAGCTGAGAACTAGAAATAGAGAGAGAGAGAGAGAGAGAGAGTGAAGAAATGAACCTCGTTTATAATGAATAAAGCTGAGAGGTTGAAAGAGAAAGAGAATAAATGAACCTCGGTAATAATGAATGAAAGTGATACGGGAAAAGAGAGCGAGAGAAGAAATGAAGGCCGGTATTAATGAGTGAAGGTGAGAGGTGGAAAGAGAGAGAGAGAAGGAATGAATGGTGTTAATAATGAATGAAGGCGAGAGGTAGAAAGAGAGTGGGAGGAGAAATGAAGGCCGGTATTAATGAGTGAAGGTGAGAGGTGGAAAGAGAGAGAGAAGGAATGAATGGTGGTAATAATGAATGAAGGCGAGAGGTAGAAAGAGAGCGAGAGAAGAAATGAAGGCCGGTATTAATGAGTGAAGGTGAGATGTGGAAAGAGAGAGAGAAGGAATGAATGGTGGTAATAATGAATGAAGGCGAGAAGTAGAAAGAGAGTGGAAGGAGAAATGAAGGTCGGTATTAATGAATGAAGGTAAGAGGTGGAAAGAGAGAGAGATGAAATGAACATCGGTTATAATGTATGAAGGTGAGAGATGGAAAGATAGAGAGAGAGAGAAGAAATGAACGGCGGTAATGATGAATGAAGACGAGATGCGAAAAGAGAGCGAGGAAAGTGAACGACGTCAATAATGAATGATGAGGTGAAGTGTAAAGAAAACGGAAGAAAAAATAATCCTCGGTAATAATGAATGAATGTCAGATGTGGAAAGTGTGCTAGGAAAGAAATGAACGGCGGTAATTACGAATGAAGTTGGGAGGTGGAGGGAGAGAGAATAAATGAAAAGCGGTAATAATGAATGAAGATGACAGGTGTAAAGAGAGAGAAAGAGAGAAGAAATGGTTTTTCAAATTTGATCTTCAGATGGCTATATGCAACCGTAAGTTCTATGCCAACAGTTTCTTCTATCGCGCTTCTCGCTTGTGAAATTTTAGTTAGGCTTTTAGCTTCCCTGGCAACGTTAATATTCAAAAATTTAAGTGCAATGTCAATCTCTCTCTCTCTCTCTCTCTCTCTCTCTCTCTCTCGTTAATAATATATCTCCTCATATTCTCTAACTTTTTAGTAAACCCTTGCGTCTTAGTACTGTTATTAGATGCGTTATTGAAATGATTAAAAAAGGTCACAAAGAATTCGAAACGATCGACGATCGACCTCCAATGGAGATCCTTGTGCAGGGTGCTAAGATTTTTACTTAAAGGCCTAATGAAAATATAGAGAGAAATTTGGTGCGCGCTGTGGTTTCAATCCTAGTGACGTCATTGCTTACACATAGCAACGCCAGTTGTAAAACAAGGGAGTTAATGTGTGACCATATATAACTAATGTCCATTAAAAACTATTTCTCTAATTTATTTACAGCTTCTATAACATCTATCACAACGAGGACCTACCCGACAAGCAGCACAATTAAAAGTACCAGCTACTCTGGAACACCGAGTAAGTATAGTAAGTATACTTCTTTTATCTAAACTTATTTATAACTGGAACTTTGTGTGTGTGTGTCTGTGTGTCCGTTACCTATAGACTCCGAAACGGCCGAACCGATTTTCTTAAAAATTTACAGTTGTACTATAAGCATCTGTGAGTGTTCTTAGCTAGGTTTTGTGTCAAGGTACACCCGATAAATATCGAAAATCGATAATCGAAAAAATCGGGTTATAGAAGGAGTGGTCCGATTTTAATCAAATTTGATACACTCATAGAGAAAGACATAAGAAACGATATTCAGATGTTTCAAGGTTGCAGTTCTTACAATAGTGCAGAAAATCGATAATATACATATATATATATATATATATATATATATATATATATATATATATAAGGCAAGATGTTTATGTGTGTGTCTGTTTACCTTTCTGTATGTCCTTTATACAAGTCCACAATTGTTATCCAATTCTCACCAAACTTCACACAAATATTCTTTAGGCTGAGTCTGAGCTCCAGGACCATGGATTAGTTTTAAAGCTTTCATTACACCCGAGCAACGCCGGGATATACTGCTAATATATATATATATATATATATATATATATATATAGATAGATAGATAGATAGATTGATTGATTGATTGATTGATTGATTGATTGATTGATACTTATTTTCTGGTCATTATAGGGTTAGACCATTACACATTCGTATTAAAAAGTGTTCGATACAATTATATTGTAGAACTTTTGAATATTTTCCATTTTTAAACGAGCTATTTCGCTATCCAGGTTTCTACCATGAGTGGCGTCTTCAGCCGATTTTTAATAACTGATTTTACCGTTTATCGTTTTTCTTTTTAAGAACGCTCTTATAACTGTTTTATCTGAACATTCATGCAGGGAATTTATGAACGCTCAATTTTCAAATTAAAACGTATTATGGCGTTTTTATCCATAGTTCTATGAACCTAAGAGGTATTTCTTAGTGTGGATGCATTTCGTCATAATTTTCTTTCTTTCATTTAACAGTTCGTTTTTATTTGGGAATATCATAATTTCTAATTTTTCTTCTTGGCATAGTCTGCATATTTTTCCACCGTCGCAAAGCTTGGCTTTTTTTATATTGCTCCATTCTTATATCTGGGTTTTCCATATTTTGATTTCAATTTCCACACAGGGCTAGCCAATTTTGTATTATTTTTTAATTCTTCTATTTTAAATGAAGACCTGTGATTAAACCACCTGGTCTTAAAGGCGTCTTTGGTTGAGCCCAGATATATTTTGTTTTGGCCATCTGGGTCGTGTACCTCTACATTGTAAATTATTTATTTTATTATATATATATATATATATATATATATATATATATATATATATATATATATAATCGTTTAACCCAAGCAAGGCAGTACTGCCAGCCATGTCCTGGGGGTTACAGTGAGAGGAAAGGGAAGACAGAATATATGTGTGTGTGTGTGTGTGTGTGTGTGTGTGTGTGTGTGTGTGTGTGTGTGTGTGTAAATTTACATAAGATTTAGAGGGAAAATAGCCATTTTCAATATGTCCGTTTAAGACATGCATTGTCAACCTCCTTTAATCAAAGAATGAGGAAAAGTTCCAATGGCGGGGGCAGGGGCAAGTAAAAGAAGGGGTCGGGGAATGTAAGCTATTATAGAGTTAAGCTAGAGGAATCTTAGTAGTAATTTCTCTTTTAGTAGTGGGAGGCATGTGGCTTGACCATTGAGTTAGTAGTGGTAGTAGTAGGGAAAAATGATACTACTTCACTAAAATTTTTAAAAAATTTTCTAATGTAACTAAATGGAAGAATGAGATAAATATTGTAATTTAAATTTATTCCTGTGACGACACATACTAATGATTTCTCTCCGTTTATTCATAAGTACATTCTGATATTGAAATTTAAAAATCTTAATTTTTTTTCTGTTTAACATAAATTACATCTGTCCCTTAAGCTATTAGGAGTGCATGCATTCCCTATCAGCTTCCACTTTATCTGTGGATTTAGGTTATTTTCTTTCAATTCCCAGTATTTTCGGGAAAGGGCTCTTTGATACCTTAGATTACGATTAGTAAATGAGTGTCTGTGTGTATAAAGCCTTTGTTTCCAAATTTCCGCCGAAATTCCGATATAAACGTTATATTTCTCTTTATTTTCCTTATGCTAGATGGTAGCTTGATAGATCACATATATTTTTTCAAGCATGTTTGGTTAAACAATATAGACGTATTATCTCTATTTTTATTTTAATCCTCATATTCACGGATTAATTTCTTCACGTTGTAATTAAAAATATTGAGGAAGGTACCGTAGTTTTCCGTTTTTTTATTTTCCCAAGTACTTTCAATCTAATCGAAGATCATCTTCAAATAAAACTCAATATATATATATCTGTAAAATGACAATATTAATAAAGACAAAATGAAAACTTACCTTTGCCAACGTGTTTCAACCATGAAAGGAAATGTATTCTTATTTTGCAACAGTAATCTATAAACAGGATTAAAAATGTCGTCAGCTATGTAAATATTTTAAGCTTAAGAAATGTCGTCTAGTGATGCAAGTTTTTTATATTTAAGAATTTCAGGATAACTGAAAGTCAAGTTAAATTAAGAAGGATGTTTTTATTGCACATTCCTTAAGCATTCCAGCGCACTTTACTTACACAGAATTTGTCTATCATTCTAGCAAGAAGACGCCTGCTAGAAAGAGGCAAAACGCGTTGTCTGTACAAGCTTTTCTATATTGCCTCATTATCTCCACAATAGAAAATCCTGAAAATGTAGTTTTAAATAAATAGTTGTAATTGTATTAAATGAATTGTGTTTCGCGAGTATATCTTTCATTTTATTTTAACAGCATTTATTACCACTCAAGATTTTTTTTTCAATCTGAGTCGGAAAATATAAAAATAATAATTTCAGTTTCGATGTGAACGCGTGTATCTCTTGGTTCTGGTTGCCTTTTTGACATAATAAAAGGAATTAAAAATAAGATCGAAAAAACGCTTGCCATCAATGACAAAAGATATATCAGAAAAGACTTCAGTGCTGTGTACGGTGAAGGTGCTTTAGCTGACAAAATTGTACGAAAGTGGTTCGCTAAATTTAGAGTTGGTGATTGTAGCCTTATTGACTAATTGATAAAGAACTCTCAGGCAGACGCCTTCCCCCCTACTACAAATGATCACCAATCAAAACATTTGTTTAGAATAGCCCGCATTACATAAAACAGGAATTGACAAAAACACTAAATTTATTCTTCTTCTTCTATGTGCCCTGTCCCTTCAGGACGTAGGCGATCATGGCTCTCCACGTCTCCCTATTTATTATATCCACCATTCATGAGCACTTAGTGAAGTTTGGCTACGGTGTTTGGATACCACGTATGAGAATCCTTTGAATTGCATTTGTATCTGATATGCTGTATAAATGCAATGAAAATGCACCTTTTAAGAAAATTGTGACGTTGGTGGATCATTTGCAACAGCAATTCTGAAACTGGGGAAAATTTCCCCGGGCGGAGGGGGGGATTTGAAGTCACTACAGGGGAAATAATTACACGACCTACTAAATAAAAAAAAACGAAAACAAATGGGGAAAACAAATGAAAAAAGGAAATACAACATTCTTTGGGCGTTTGAGTTACATACTTGGCAGGAAAGACATAGGGACCCATTGAAGGAGGAAATCATCACTCACCTTGATTATTTGGGGGACGAGTTCAATCGATATTTCCCTGGTATCAACACTGAAGACATTTCAATGAGGCTGACAAGGAATCCATTTATATGTCAGATGGATGATGTCCCTGAGGACATGCAAAATGAGTTCTTGGAGCTCAAACATGACTCTTCTGCCAAGAATGAGTTTCGTGCACAAGATCTTGAAGAATTCTGGGTTAATATGCGTGGAGCATACCCACAACTGAGCAACAATGCATTGAAAATCCTCATTCTGTTTTCTACAACCTACCTTTGTGAGTCAGGATTTTCTACTTTACTCACAATCAAGCCCAAAGCACTAAACCGACTGGAGGTTGAATGTGACATACGTTGCGCGCTTGCCAAAAATAACCCTGATATTGATACACTGGTGCACAAGCAGCAGCATCACCCTTCTCACTAATTTAATTCTGAAGTAGAAGAGCAAACAAAAGTTCTTTTATTTGTTACTAACCGTTCTCTATGGCTATGCTTAGTTGTTACTAACTGATCTCTATCCACTTTACTCTGTAACTATATGTTTATCATTATATTTGTACATTTGAAAAATAAATTAGTAAATAGTCTCAGTGTATTTTAACTGCTCTTTCTCTCATACACATGAAGGGGGAAATCTGGATGGTTGAACTGGGTGTAGGGGGAAATGACAGAAAAAAGTTTAGGAACCACTGGTTTACAACAATGTTCAATGAAAAAGATCTTGGGCTAATCGACATGAATCAACATTAGCCACCCCAAAAGCAGGGGTTCATCCTAAGAAAGCCAATGAGCTTCTGCCGAGTAACCTGTCCATCGATCCTGAAAAGTACCGCTCTGAACTGGGCGTATTAAATGTAATAGTCCAAGAAAAACGCCCAGAACTGGCTAACAGGAAAGGCGTTGTTTTCGATCAGGATAATGCTACTTCTCACGTTTCTTTAGTTACCCGGCAAAAATTGTTACAGCTTGGATGGGATGTGTTAACCCAGCCGCCATATTCATCAGACATTCCTCCTTCGGATTCTCATTTATTCTTAATTCTTTGGATTACACTTTAATGTTGTGGAGTAGTTTTTGTACTGAATCTTATAATCGTGCTCTGTCGATTGCTAATCGACTTAACACACCCAAAATATTAGGAACTTGGTAATCTTCCACTAAAAGCTGACTCCTTAGTATTTGGCTAACTGCCGACTAATATCAACTGCCTAGTAGTTCTACTGAACTCCAATAGAAGTCTAAAGAACTCCTAAGAACTTCCTGTTAACTCTTCTTAACATAGGAGGGAGAGACTATTATCTGAGGAATTGATGTGTTACCCCATAACATTAAGAAGTGCTTTGCTGAGAAAGCACTGAAATCCTGGGAAGACGAAATCTTTAAGTTGAAGGAAAAATGGAGACCTGTTTTGCAACAAAATGGTTCATGTTTAGTTGAATAAGCATTTAATGGCATAGCTCTGTTTTGTTATATATTTTAATTTCCCCTTAAAAACTTAAACACCTTAATGTGTTCTTTGACAAGAAATCACCTAAATTCTGGGAAGGCGGAATCTTTAAGTTTAAGGAGAAATGCAGAAATGTTTTGCAACAAAATGGTTCATGTTTAGTTGAATAAATATTTAATGGCATAATTTTGTTTTGCTTTTTAAATTCTCTTAAAAATCGGCATGAACCTTAATTTCACTTAAAAATCGGCATGAACCTTAATTTCCCTTAAAAATCGGCATGAACCTTAATTTCACTTAAAAATTGGCATGAACCTTAATTTCCCTTAAAAATCGGCATGAACCTTAATTTCCCTTAAAAATCGGCATGAACTTTAATTTCACTTAAAAATCGGCATGAACTTTCCGGACAACCCAATACAATTACTACTTTCAAATATCCTTATTTTTGCAGACATTAAGACGGAATCGACCACTTTGCGACTGACAACACTTTCCGATCGAAATTCTTCTCCAGAGACAAGTCCATCGTCAGCATTCCTTGTTCACAAGAAAAAATCATCGAGTAAGTATTTTAAACGGTTTAAGCGATTAGATGAATGTGCGACAAATCACCAAATCCAGGCCAGAAGACTCTGCTCTAGAAATGAGTCACATATGATTTTGCAGTAGACGATTGTGTTTCTAAGGCTTAATTCGGCTTTACCTACTGTGAAATCATTCGTTGTCGAGCGGTAAAGGCGCATCAGATCAATTTATGGCTTCCCCTATGTTGTTAGGGATCGCAGGTTCGAATGCTGCCGAATGACACATATTTTCCTAACAAAATCTCTCATAAATATTCAGGCCGGTAGAGTTATATATATATATATATATATATATATATATATATATATATATATATATATATATATATACACATATATATATATACTGCTTAATTAAAAGCAAAATATCTGCTCAAATACGAGTATCGATTAAAAATAATGTTCAAACTAATAATTTAAATACAATGTCAATCAATATATTTTGTCTCCTTAAAAACTTTTTTTTTTTGGCCTCTCTCCTTAATAATGTTATTTTTTCAGATTATTTCACACTAAATAACCTCTGGCGCATTAGCGACTTTATTACGTTACTTGAGATTAAATTATAAAAAAAAATATTTGTGCATTTGTGTTTCTTTTGTGCTGATATATTGTGATTTTTGGTTTGTTTGATTTGTTTCTTTTTTTACGTCTTATCGAACTTTTACATATTATTTTAAGTCAGAATATTTTTAGATCGTAAATTTCTTGAGAGATAATAATGATTTATACAAATTCTACTAATTAACCCATTGCCAGAGGAGAACAGGTGAATTCATAAGGAAAAATAACGAAACTGAATCCGATTAATAAGTCTGAAATGTGTTTATTACACCAACCTTACAGAACCAGACATTCCCAGGCAGTTACTCATCTTGGTTCTGACCGGATTTGACGTAGCTTACCTTCGAAGATCGCACGAGAACTGGTGTTTTTACGTCTTACGTCCATAAGCCGATATCAAAATGGAGTTGGCCAAGATATCTGAGGACTCAATGGTTTCGCATCTTTTCGAATTCGCGTTGAGACTGCAATGAACATGGTCACCTTAAATTAATTATTCGTTTTTACTATTACTTTTATTAATATTATTTTCGTCTTATCGATGTATATTTTGAAGGTTGTAACAATTTTGCAAGTTTTCGATCCCTACTGTATGCACCAAATATACCCACTGCTTATTATTGTTGTTGTTGTTATTATCATTGTAATTTTCATCATAATTTGATTTCTGTTATGGCTACACTACCTATCAATCTGCGGGAAGAGCTAAGTCAGATAGTGGTGTGTTTTTGTGACTATATTTAATTTGCTTTTCTATCTCCCTTAACATCACGAGCGTTACATGGACAAAGTTCGTCTTAATGTGTGGGCTGTACTTATCAAGACAATTGTTTGTAAATTAATAAGCAAGTTTTTCCTTTTGGTTTTTAACAATGATGTCCGGCCTATTTTCTTCAATTTTTTCTGTCTGTGTAGATGTTGTAATCCCATAGAATGGGGACATCTTCGATTTCTGTAACCGGTGCTGGGTGATGTTCATACCAGTGTTTGTTTATGTATTTTCCATAGTGTTTGCACATTGTCCAATGTAAATATTGCCCCACTCTATCTATTTGGGGCAAGTACAGAACATCCTGAGATTAGGTGGTCTATTGTTTCTTGGTATTTATCACAGAACCTGCATTTTGGATTCACATTATTATGTATGATATTTGCCTGAAAGTTCCTAGTGAAAAGACTTTCGTTTTGCGCTGCAAGAATAAAGCCTTCAGTTTCGGATTTTAATCCAGATGCACGTAACCATCGATGAGTATTAACTTTATCAACATTGGATTTATTGGCCCGTTCTGGATATTGGCCATGCAGAGGTTTGTCTTGCCAGCGTTGTTTCATTTGTTCAAGAGCTTTATCTTTGGCTTTCATTTTCATATTTTTTGCCGCAATAGTTGGTTCTTGGCTTCTGTTTTGCTTTTCTACAGAATCTACTAAATGTAAATCTTGTTTGTATTTACTGCCTTCTTTCATTATTGAATATTTTTTTCTGTTTTCATGTTGTTTGACTAATTGTATCATCCAGTCGTTTGTTGCTTCTATGTATGTTAGTAAGTCAAGAGTTTTTGTCTTGTATGACAATTCTAGCTAAATAAGACTTCTTCCACCTTCTTTACGGGGTATGTATAAACGGTCTACATCAGCCTTTAGGTGATGCATCGTATGCTTAGAAAGAAGCTTTCTTGTTTTAGAATCCATTCGCCTGATGTCGTTTAGAGTCCAGTTCAAGATGTTGAAACTATATTGGACAACTGGGGTTGCAAAGTTATTAATGGCCATAATTCTGTTCTTCTATAGTACTCTTTACGCACTATTTCTTTCATTTTTTTATGGTGATTTTTTTACTCTCATTTACACCTAGGTATTTATAAGCTTCTTCTGGCTCTAAGTCTTTTATTCTTACAGCAGGGTCTAAGCTAATTGAGGATGTTTGTTGTAGCGATCCATGTAAAACTGTAGCTTTAGCACATTTATTCAAGTTGAATTTCATTTCAGTGTCTTCACTGAAGCATTTTACAGTTTGCAGAAGAACTTCCAGCTCATTATTATTCATAGCATACAACTTTAAGTTATCGATGTAAAATAGACGGATTATTTTCTTTTTAGTTATTTTATAACCATTATTCCTATTATTATTATTATTATTCGTGTAGATATTGATTTTTAAAAATTAAATTATTCTTTTAATACAGTGACTGGAATTATCATTGGTATTTCGTGCGGCTTTCTCGGAATGCTGCTCAGTGCTCTGGGATTATGGATTTACTGTAGTCGGTAAGTTTCTACACTCGACATTTTAGGTATTTATTTTTCAATAAATTTTTCGCCGAATATTAGTCCTAGTAACTATTCAAACAGAGGGTTGCTGCGTTAATTTTTGTATGGTTATAAGAGAAAGAAGCGGCCCCATCGTGCGTACCTAAAAAGCATCCGACGAGCTGACCCATCTTGTGTAGAAAATTGTGTACACGACGATAATTGTGCTAGCACGCAGTCACAAGTCGTCGTGATCAAGGGTTCGAGTCCACTGGCCTTGTTGAAACTATTGATTACGCCAGATAATGTACTTTCTCCCAGAAAATGTAACTAAATCCAGCTGTATCAATTACAGGCAGGCTTTAAGGATGTTAAACAAATCTGCCTGAGCAGGCATCTGAAACAGGGAATAGCCAGCCTATTAGTCAGGCACACACAAATACGAACGTCCAACCACTATAATCTAATCTAAACTTATTTATAAATGGAACTTTGTCTCTGTGTGTGTGTGTGTGTGTGTGTGTGTGTGTGTGTGTCCGTTACCTATAGACTCCGAAACGGCTGAACCGATTTTCTTGAAAATTTACACAGTTGTACTATAAGCGTCTGTGAGTGTTCTTAGCTAGGTTTTGTGTCAAGGTACCCCGATAAATATCGAAAATCAATTATCGAAAAAATCGGGTTATAGAAGGACTGGTCCGATTTTAATCATAGACAAAGACATAAGAAACGATATTCAGAGGTTTCAAGGTTGCAGTTCTTATAATAGTGCAGAAAATTGATAATATATATATATATATAAATCGATACCAGGAAATCAAATTTTGACTTACATTCATTCATTTTTCTTTCAGTCTACGGTTTCACTTTAACTGGAAACTTTTTAGTCTTTCGTGCCAACGTCCAAACAGTCTGAGTTTCAGAACCATGGATTAGTTTTAAAGCTTTCATTACACCCGAGCAACGCCGGGCTATACTGCTAGTAGTAAATAAATTCACACTCCTCCTGATTTGAACAGGTGTAGGGGATTATCTCTGTTTCCTGTTTAAGATCGGATTCCCGGTTCCTTCAAAAGAATTCTCGTTCTCTTTAACTTCCTGTGTCTTAGTGGCATTATCGCCTTCATTGGGGTGAATTTCCGGTCAAGAAATGTTAGAGTTTAATAAACCAGTTGCGATAAAACCCAACGAAAAATTTGGGATGAAAGTAAATGATAATTAAAAATTAATAATATTAGTCGACAGTCAGTCAGTTATACGTGCGACACGCTTTGGGCGATCATGTCTCGAAAGAGACATGACTGATTGTGCAGAAGATTATCCCGCAGTAGGTTGCCATTGTTTTCTGCGGTACACAGGCTGCCAGCCAGGCTATAGAACCCAATTTGTCCTATTATTTAACCCATAACTGGAGAGAAAAGACGGATTAATACATTTCCCAAAGGTTTTTGTGCGTAAGTGACTGCAACGAATGCAGCTGGAATTCGAACTCGATTCCCGGAATTATTGTTCCGAGTTTATATCCATTGCACCACAACGCATATCAAACTTTTTCCAACTCGATCGAAATGGAACAGTTCATTATTGATGAGGTATGGGTAGGGCGTAACGGCCGTGCGAACTAACAAAGGAGAGAACACAATTATAATAGGAAGATTGTACTAAATTCTTGTCTAGAATGTGTCAAAGAAATTAAGATGAAAGTGCTAGTCACATTTGATAATTGTTGACAATGCTTAGTCTAATAAAATAGGACAGCAAATACACGTCAAAAATGAATAAGACATTTCTTCACCATTTTTTTTTATAATCGTATTGCCCCAAGCAAGACATTTTACTGCCACTGTTATGCAGGGGGTGGTTAAATAGGAGGAAAGTTATGAGAAAGAGTGACAGGTTATAGGGGGTGTCAGGAAGGGGGTGTCAGGAAGGGGGTAAGAGAAGGATGACTGTGGCCATGAAGTGAGGGATCGATTCATATATTGAGTGTATTATAAAATTGATCTCCCACTTTATATTTACATAATAATTTCTTGTCTGTTATTCGTGTGTTTAATCCTTTGTTGCATATTGGTTACAATTGTAACCAATATGCATTAAAGGGTTAACCCCCTCCTTTTAATTTATTTTAACCGATGATATTCACCGGTAAACAAAGAATGATACCGTAATGATTTATTAGAGGATAATCACTACATCACACCCATCCAGTGTTGAACTCAAAGCCGAGTATGAGGTATTATGGACTCAAGGTCATTAAGTGTGCATGGATCTTCAAGAGTAGGACAAACTAGAAGATGTTCCATAATCTGATTGCCCGTATTCGCAGTTGGGACCAACATTAGTGATATATCTTCATTTCACGTGGTTGGCTCTACAGAAATCAAAAGCCGTTCAGATGCAATTCATGCAAAGCCAGTAGGGCGGGGTAACTCAGATCTAATCTTCAAGATTAACCGGAAGATTATCCCTAATCTGTTATAGCCCGCATTGGCAGTTGGGATCAACATTAGTGATATATCTTCATTTCACGTGGTTGGCTCTACAGAAATCAAAAGCCGTTCAGATGCAATTCATGCAAAGCCAGTAGGGCGGGGTAACTCAGATCTAATCTTCAAGATTAACCGGAAGATTATCCCTAATCTGTTATAGCCCGCATTGGCAGTTGGGATCAACATTAGTGATATATCTTCATTTCACGTGGTTGGCTCTACAGAAATCAAAAGCCGTTCAGATGCAATTCATGCAAAGCCAGTAGGGCGGGGTAACTCAGATCTAATCTTCAAGATTAACCGGAAGATTATCCCTAATCTGTTATTGCCCGCATTGGCAGTTGGGATCAACATTAGTGATATATCTTCATTTCACGTGGTTGGCTCTACAGAAATCAAAAGCCGTTCAGATGCAATTCATGCAAAGCCAGTAGGGCGGGGTAACTCAGATCTAATCTTCAAGATTAACCGGAAGATTATCCCTAATCTGTTATTGCCCGCATTGGCAGTTGGGATCATCATCAGTGGTATATCTCCATTTACAGCGTCCAGCGGCTGTTCCGAGGCAATTCAAGCAGGACCAGAAGGATTAGGCATCAGGAATTCCGTAGGGATGATAAGGAGTCTGTATCCCACGTTAAGTTGTTAACGTGGCTATATCACAGGGACAGACGCCGACTCTTAGTGATTCGGATCAGTGTAAAAAAAATAGCGTAGTTTGCGTGAACCACAGCAAACACTAGCCCCAAACCGTCACGATTGAACATACTGTCGCGACAAAACACCCGACTTTTATTCAAAATTCGAACTAATACGAATCGTACAGTCAGCGTACTTTTTATTCCAGAATGTCTACTAGCGAACTGAGGGAAGAACTGTCTTGGACTCGGTGTAGTCATGTCATTTGAATGAGAGGCAGATGAAAACCGCTATATACTTGTTGGCTATGTCCACCGCCGGACCCAATAAATCCATGCTAAACGCCGCCGTCCACCCTCATTATACGTCCTTCATAATATTCTTTTTATTTTTAATTAAATTTTAATTAATTTTCCTGAACGGTCCCGATAAACGGTAGTTAAGCAAGACAGTGCTGATTGCAGACACGGAAAGGAAACTACAAGACCTTCTACAGAAGGTAGCTGAAGAGAGTGACAAGAAAGGACTACAAATAAACTTTAAGAAAACTGAATGCATGGTCATCAGCAAAAGGAGCAACCCAAAATGCCAAATACAGGTGAGGGATACCAGAATCAAGCAAGTTCAAAAATTTAAATACCTAGGAAATGTTCTAACAGGAGATGGAAAGTGTGACACAGAGATCCGAAGGCGAATTGGCATGGCAAAGGACGCGTTCCAGAAGCTGAGTAAAGTACTAACACACAGGAAAATTTCACTAGAAACAAAGAAAAGAGTGCTGGATTGCTATGTGATATCAGTTCTTCAATATGGCAGTGAATGCGGGACAATATTATCGAAAATGAGGACAAAACTGAAAGAAGCGGAAATGTGGTTCTACAGAAGGATGCTGCGGATATCGTAGACTGAGCATGCAAGCAACGATGAGGTGTTGGAAAGAATGGCAACGAAAAGGAAATTAATACTGAGCATCAGAAAGAGACAACTGAAGTTCCTGGGACACGCAATGAGGAAGGAGAGATTGGAGAATCTGATACTGACTGGCCAGAGAGAAGGAAAAAGAGACAGAGGAAGGCAGCGGATAACATATTTGCAGGGTCTGATCAGGTGGATGACGGAACGGGGGTTGCGAGGTGTAACAGGAGCAAACATGCTAAGAGCCACCAGGGATAGGGAGACGTGGGGAACCATGATTGCCTACGTCCTGAAGGGACAGTGCACATAAAAGAAAAAGAAGAAGCAAGACTTGTTTTCCACCCTGAAACCTCTTCTCACGTAAACGCAACCTTGCAAAGCCTGTCGCTACTCTATCGTTGTTTCCATGGCAAATATTCAGATATTCTTTAGATTCACCAGTTCAGACCTTTGCAGTAAAGATACGCCATACCACATCCACGGAGTGGAATCATCCTCATTTCCGCCATATTCCAAATGTAAATAGAAAATTCTACTCAAACAGCATTTGTCAAAGAACTACCATTTTCAGTGACATATTTCCACGTAAGTGCTTCCCTGAACCCTACAATCTTAACGTCTTCAAGTCAAATGTCAATCGAAATTTTTCCCATGCATCCTCATAATCTTTAATTTCTATAACCTTCCGAGTTCAAATTCCAGTCGAGTTCATTGCATTAACTTATGTAGAAATACTCTTGAAAAAGATATTAATCTATTTCTTATCTACTCGCTATTAGTTGAATAATAGGATAAACTGGATTATAGTCTTGATTAGCAACCGGTATAGGAGAAGGATAACTCCACATTCAGAACATGAGAATTGCTGTCTGGTGAGTTTGTGGTTTGATGTACCTAATTCTGAATTGTTAGACCCTCATACGTCGAAGACAATGGGGGAGTCCATCATCATCATTTATGATATAGATTTCCGTTGGAAATTCAAATATAAATTTTGCAATTCCTGAGTACTTTTCGTTTTTCATAAGGCAACATGAAAGCGCTTTTGTTTTTTGTTATGAGTTCGATTTCCAGTGAAAGATATGAATCCGTCTCTTCTCTCTCACCCCTTGATATGGGTTAAATAGTATGACAAACTGTATTATAGCTTTGGTTGGCAAGCAGTCTATCAGAAGGATAACGCTAAATTCAAAGCATGGGAAGTGTTATTTGGGGACATTGAGGGACACTAAGTGTATCAGGTTGTATGTACCTTGTTATCCCGAAAAGTGTGGATGGTTCTTCCCAGACCTTCACCATTCTAATCAAATCATATGTGCAGGTGGTCTATTCACTTCTAGGAGCTTCTAGGACTCTCATACATCGAAGACAATGGGGGGGGTCCGACATATCTAAACATATTTATAAATGGAACTTTGTCTCTCTCTGTGTGTGTGTGTATGTTACCTATAGACTCCGAAACGGCTGAACCGATTTTCTTGAAGATTTACATAGTTGTACTATTAGTGTCTGCGAGTGTTCTTAGCTAGATTTTGTGCCGAGGTACCCCCGATAAATATCGATAATCGATAATCGAAAAAATCGGGTTATAGAAGGACTGGTCCGATTTTAATCAAATTTGATGCACTCGTAGACAAAGACATAAGAAACGATATTCAGAAGTTTCAAGGTTGCAGTTCTTACAATAGTGCAGAAAATCGATAATATATATATAAGGCAAGATGTTTGTGTGTGTGTCTCTTTATCTGCATGTATGTCTGTATTTTTTCAGACCTTTTATTTTAGTTTTTGCGTCGGGTTTTGCTCTAAGTAGGTATAATTGTAGTTCTTAGTCTCAGCCATGATACCATTTACTCAGAGAACTTATTTCGCCTTCAAACTTCAGTTTATGACGAAAAAACTTATTTGATATCGATACCAAGACTTACATCCATTCATTTTTCTTTTGGTCTACGGTTTTGCTTTAAATCGAAACAACTATTGCTTTTTAGTCTTTCGTGCCAACGTCCAAAGAGTCTGAGCTCCAGGACCATTGATTAGTTTTAAAGCTTTCATTACACCCGAGCAACGCCGGGCTATACTGCTAGTATATATATATATATATATATATATATATATATATATATATATATATATATATATATACTAGGTGCGATTGGGAAATTGTCGCAATTATTTTATTATTTCAAATATTCTTTAGGCTGAGTCTGAGCTCCAGAAACATTGATTAGTTTTAAAGCTTTCATTACACCCGAGCAACGCCGGGCCATACTGATAGTATATGCATAATTTTTTTAAAAAATGCTTCCTTCCTTTCAGTCATTGATATCTTTTTTTTTTTTACATTTTCAGAAAGAACCAAACAACCTCCAAGCCGACTTCTCAGGCACTACCCCCACCGTCTCACTTTTTAGGGAACATTCTTTCTTACTCCAAAACACGCAAATCATTTTGTAAAGGCTACAACAATTTCAGTAATCTCATGCCTTCGACCAATCAGGTGCTAACCAGACGTGATGGCCAGCATGTTCAAATTCTCCGTTCACCCTCTGATGCCAGTGACCATAGCAACCAATCACCCAGGTCAAATCCAGCGTCAACTTCTGCCACTCTTTCCACAACTGTCTCTTCATTACCCCCTCATATTCCGACTTCTTCTTCGTCTACTGGCCGTTCCCATCCGCAAGGGATCACCATTTTGAACAATTTCACATGTCTTTAGTTTGTCTTGCTTCACGCATCAAGTGTGTCTGTAAACATGTATAACTTTGTGTTTCTTTGTATTAAAATATATCTTAACAAAAACAAAAAACAAAAAACATCAGAGATGATCAAAAATATAATAGGTTTGTTACGTTTCGGCGTAGCCTGTTCGGTATTGCTGATTTGGTGTCAGATAAATAATTGGACTATTCAGCGTAGTCGATTCAACATCAGAACATTCACTGTCTTTAAAAATGGATCAATATTTTTTTGCAAGGAAAATGAAAACTTTAAATATTTAATCGGCATTTTTTGTCATTTATTCTTAAAATCAAATGTTACACAAATTTTTTAAACTGTTGAAATAAATTAAATTATAAACTTGAATCGCAAAAACTGTATCATAAAAAGATATTTCCAAAAAACTTATTAAATCTTTTAATTTTAAAATTTACGTTTTCATTAGGTAGTTATAAGCTAATAATGATTCACTTTCTAATATGAATTTTTCAAATGATGGGGTTTAAAAACTAAAAAAATTTAAGTTTAACCAAGCTTTAAGTTCTATGAAAATTTTTAACTTTGAACAAATTGGAACATTTGACAATTAAAACTATAACGAATAGAATATCGAATTTTACTATTAAGAATGGGAGAGAGAGTTAACAACAACCCAAATAAGGTGACTTATTAGTTACTAATCCGACACCAAAATGTCCCTTTGCCGAAAAAAAATTCCCGCTGATATGGCTACGCGTAAACGTATCATTCCATTATATAAAGGTGAGTGAACATTTACAAATTATAAAGGTACAAAATTATCTATGTTGTAAAAATGAGGATACATTTTATATATAAAATTAATATTATTACGATTCCACATGGGAGTTCTTAGTCAAAATCTTAAATTTATAATATATTGTAATTATACCGGAAGATCTGTTTATTACTTAATGACAACTGAAAAACTGAACCTCTCACTTCATGTCCATTCGAATCTTATATTAATATTAGTTTAACAGGCCGTCAAAAATGATCTTGAGCGATCAGCTTATTACTTAATAATATTAGAAAACCAATCCCCCACTTCATGTCCTTTAGAATCTTATATTAATATTAGTTTAACAGGCCGTCAAAAATGATCTTGAGCGATCAGCTTATTACTTAATAATATTAGAAAACCAATCCCCCACTTCATGTCCATTAGAATCTTATATTAATATTAGTTTAACAGGCCGTCAAAAATGATCTTGAGCGATCAGCTTATTACTTAATAATATTAGAAAACCAATCCCCCACTTCATGTCCATTCGAATCTTATATTAATATTAGTTTAACAGGCCGTCAAAAATGATCTTGAGCGATCAGCTTATTACTTAATAATATTAGAAAACCAATCCCCCACTTCATGTCCATTAGAATCTTATATTAATATTAGTTTAACAGGCCGTCAAAAATGATCTTGAGCGATCAGCTTATTACTTAATAATATTAGAAAACCATTCCCCCACTTTATGTCCAGTAGAATTTTATATCAATAACAGGCCGTCAAAAATTATGAGATGTCATTGTTAAGTAATTCTTGAGTGATCAGTTTATTATTTAATAATAAATAACAGAAAACTAATCCCTCACTTTAATTTAATTTAATTTACACATGGAAAATACCAAACAAATTAAATCTTAAAAATTGAAGATTTTGCCTAAGAACTCCCACGTGGGAGTTAAAAGGTTTTCATATGTAAGTCTTTCAATGTTTTCCAATTGCTATATTCATATAAGTTAGTTTGTTAATTAGTCACAACAAAAAACCAATCCACTACTAAAATTATACTATTTACTATTATACTCTGTCTCTCAAAAGTAATAACATATTTAAATTCCTTATCATTCAGAGTTTTTCATGTGTCTTCAAATAAAAAAATGTTCAAATTTTAAGATTTGGGTGATCAGTTTATTACTTGATAACAAAAGAAAACCGATCCCTCACTTTATGTCTAGTAAAGTCCTTTTGCTTATTAAGTTTACACATATGAGTGTTTAAATATATTTTCCAGTCATATTGCAGTTATTATCGGCTTATCAAGGCACCTGCTTGTTGTTCTTATTCTTCTTCTATGTGCCCTGTCCCTTCAGGACGTAGGCGATCATGGCTCTCCACGTCTCCCTGTCCCTTGTGGCTCTTAGTATGTTTGCTCCTGTTGCTCATGGCAACCCCCGTTCCGTCATCCACCTGATCAGTCCCTGCAAATATGTTATCCGCTGCCTTCCTCTGTCTCTCCTTCCTTCTATCTAACCAGTCAGTATCAAGTTCTCCAATCTCTCCTTCCTCATTGCATGTCCCAGGAACTTCAGTTGTCTCTTCATGATGCTCAGCATCAATTTCCTTTTTGTTGACATTCTTTCTAACACCTCGTCGTTGCTTGTATGCTCAGTCCACGATATCCGTAGCATCCTTCTGTAGAACCACATTTCGGCCGCTTCCAGTTTTGTCCTCATTTTTGATGATATTGTCCAGCATTCACAGCCGTATTGAAGAAACCTGCTTGTTACTTAAATTATTATCAATATAAAAACCAGTCTCCCATTTCATGTACACCAAAGCTTTTAATAAAAATCTGTTACCTAACCCATGGTGACAATTTGTTAAACCCTTGCTATTATTTCTAAATTTTTCCATGTGAGTCGGTCAATATACATAAACATATATATGAAATTATAAGTTTGCGATAAATTTTTGTTACGAAAATGTGTGTCATTCGGCAGGATTCGAACCTGCGATCCCTATCCACATAGAGGAAGCCACCAATTGATCTAGCGTGTCTCAACCACGAATGACCAGCAGTCTAAAGGAAGTCAAATTAAGCCTATATAACACAATTTTCGAATCCTGACGAATGACACACATTTTCGTAAAAAAAAATTATCGTAAATAATCTAGCCGGCAGAAATAATATATAATACTGTTTGATTATAAACAGAATATCTACTTAAATACGAGTATCGATCAAAAATAATGTTCAAACAAATAATTTCAAATTGTCGGCTGATTATAACCAACTTTCGTTGATCTTCGTTAATTTCCGTAACATGATGATTATCGTAAATAATCAGGCCGGTAGAAATAAATATATAATACTGTTTGATTATAAACAGAATATCGACTTAAATACGAGTATCGATCAAAAATAATGTTCAAACAAATAATTTCAAATTGTCGGTTGTTTATAACCAGTTTCGTTAATCTTCGTTAATTTCCGTAACATGATGATTATCGTAAATAATCAGGCCGGTAGAAATAATATATAATCCTGTTTGATTATAAACAGAATATCGACTTAAATAAGAGTATCGATCAAAAATAATGTTCAAACAAATAATTTCAAATTGTCGGTTTGTTTATAACCATTTCGTTAATCTTCGTTAATTTCCGTATATATATATATATATATATATATATATATATATATATATATATATATATATATTATTATTATTATTATTATTATTATTATTATTATTATTTTATTATTATTATTATTATTATTATTATTATTATTTTCTAATTTATAATTCTATGGTTTCAGGCAGAAAAAAATCTTCCTGGCCCTACACACAGAACCGTTCTTAGCAGCGAATTTAGCTATGGATTTTATATAGTCATTCCAATTGAGGTCGTTGTGAGAATTAAGCCGAAGAGGCGCAGTGTTTTGCTTTCAGGGAGACTAGCCTGATCCATGCTAATGGTGGTGGGGGGGGGGGGGTAGGAGCGATTGTCTTTTTTTTTATATCTTTTTACCTCGTACGAAAAAATGCCAAAAAATATATGTATGAGTTGTTTCTAAAAGAAATTTTTTTAAATAAAAACGTTTATTACCATCATTGTTAATTACTTGATGAAACATTTTTCTTCCAATGTCGAAACAAAATATACAATTTTGTAGTAGTTTGTAGTTTTTTCCATGTTCTAACGTAATAATTTATAAATTATAATAATAGGTACCACCACTTATTTTCAATATCTAAATTTTAAATTGAATATTTAGAAATAAAAAAGTTTTCTTGAAACTTTAATTTTAGTTTTAATTGAAAGCTAAATGATTAAATTTTCTATTTCCAGTAAGCAAAATACTCTGGTGTATTTCGAACGGAAATTATACTGATTGGAGCCTAAAATTTTTCAAATTCATTTAATCTTTCAATTTTTTAGCCATTTAAAGCGATCGATGCATGTGTAATCAAAAGTTAATTCTCGGTTTTAAAAATCTTACAAAAATAAAATATACATCTGTGACACATAATTTTTGCAAAATTAGCAAATTTAATGTTAAATTAATCTGATTTAAACGAGTATTAATTATATATGGCATGAAATTTAGAATAAAACTATTTCTTAATCACTTAGTTGAACTTTTTTACATAATTATACAAATTGTATTTTTTCGGGTAAGGGGAGGAAACTCTGAATAATATGATTTTTTAATTTACACATGGAAATTAGCAAACAAACAAAAACTTCAAATACACAAAAACATTTTTTAATTATTTTAAAAATAGGGAGGCAGAACGATTTGTATTAAACTTTTTAATTTTTGTTTACTAAATACAATCTTCGCTTAATAGGTTTTTAAACTAAACCCAACAAATATTTGAAATATTTTTAAAATGTTTTTGAAACTTTATAAATTATTATAACTAAAAAAAAACTGAAAACAATTCTTTTAAAATTTCATTATTAACCAAACAATTTTTTTTCTTCAAACTATAATATCCTTAATTTTTATTATATATTAAAACAATTAAAATCTTATCAAATTAAATATTGCCATAGTTATATTGCATTTTTTATTTTACTATTGGGAGCAGATTTTCGGAAATAGAGGCAAAATTTTTCAAAAAAATAATAGGTGATTTACATTCCCCAATGAGTTCTGCGTTTAACTAATAAAACCATTTATCGCAACAAAATTTAATTTCTTAAAATGTCATGAATTTACGTGGAGGCGGAGGGTAAGAGATGTAGAAAAAATATTTTGACCAAGATTTTTTTTTTTAAATAATAATTTCATGAATAATTTCATTTATTTAGGAATAAGTCCTGCAAGTTTCATTAAAATCCCATAATTATTTGATTTTTGCAAGAATGTCCAAATTAATGTGTTTGTCACCGGAAAAAAGAATTATGTAATATTGTTTTCCATTGTAAAGATCTGGTTAGCCACTAACTAAAATCAAAACAAGATTTTTTACCAAAATTTCAAACCTGTTAGAAGGAATTAAAAATTTTTAGAAAATAATTTGATCTTTTTTCTTAATAATATCATAAATATTGATAAATAAATATATTGATGGAAAACGTTCGCTTTTATTAAGTTTAAGGCCTTTTTTATTCATACTATGCTGTTTTTTTCAACGATTTATTGGAGGTGCCTATTATATATATATATATATATAATCTTTATAAATCGGGTCTTTGGGATTGACCTTCCCGCTTTAATCTTTAAAATCGGGTCTTTGGAATTTACCTTCCTGCTTTCCCTTCTGTATTAAAGTTTATATATATATATATAGCCTTTGAGATTTCACTCGCCCGATCGACTCAATCGATTAAAAAAATAATTAGGCGATTAAATTTTATTGCTTTACAATCCCGCGGTCGATTAAAAATTGAGCAGTGAAACGTGCCCCTTCAAATATAGAAAAAGGAAATCTGATTCCTTTTACAGCCCAAAAGTATGCCGTAGAAGATTCATAAGTTACTTAGAATGACCTACAGCGACATTACTGAACTCTTTGGTGTTATGCATGGCGCCTGATCTCGCTTTTATTGTCCCGGCCAGTGTAAACATTCGTTTAATTAACGCTTCTAGAGAGGAGCCAAAATGTCTTTAGCGCCCAGATTAAAGACGATCACAGATTTTTAGAAACTCATTTAGAAAAATATTATCCTTGACTCAAGATTCACACTATGTGTACGTAAGGCGACCATTAAGAAAATGAAGTCGGTCGATTAAAATGATTTTGGGGCGAGTAAATTTTCCACTCGCTCTCGACCGCCGGTCGAGTGATTTCTTTTTCAAATATCAAAGGCTATATATATATATAGTCACCCGCAGACAGATCTGTTTCACTGTATCACAGCTCATCAGTACGGTTAGATTATATACTAGCAGTATAGCCCGGTGTTGCTCGGGTGTAATGAAAGCTTTAAAACTAATCCATGGTCCTGGAGCTCAGACTCTTTGGACGTTGGCACGAAAGACTAAAAAGCAATAGTTGTTTCCAGTTAAAGCGAAATCGTAGACTGAAAGAAAAATGAATGGATGTAAGTCAAATTTTGATTTCCTGGTATCGATATCAAATAAGTTTTTTTCGTCGTAAACTGAATTTTGAAGGCTAAATAAGTCCTCTGAGTAAATGGCATCATGGCTGAGACTAAGAACTACAATTATACCTACTTAGAGCCAAACCCGAAGCAAAAACTAAAATAAAAGGGCTGAAAAAATACAAACATACAGGCAGATAAATAGACACACACACAAACATCTTATTATATATATATATATATATATATATTCTCGATTTTCTGCACTATTGTAAGAACTGAAACCTTGAAACTTCTGAATATCGTTTCTTATGTCTTTGTCTATGAGTGTATCAAATTTTATTAAAATCGGACCAATAACCCGATTTTTTCAATTCTCGATTTTCGATATTTATCGGAGGTATCTGAACACAAAACCTTGCTAAGAACACTCACAGACGCTTGTAGTACAACTGTGTAAATTTTCAAGAAAATCGTTTCAGCCGTTTCGGAGTCTATAGGTAACGGACACACACACACAGACACACACACACAAAGTTCTATTTATAAATAAGTTTAGATAGATATATACAACTGGGATATTCCAACATATTCATTTTTCTTACTAAATTACCAGTGAAACGATGTGGGTTAATAAAACCACATACACACCAGGCATTGAATATTCCTGTCACATCTGGTCTGGTGCTTCTGTTAAGTATTTAGAGGTTCTTGACAAAATCCAAAGAATCTGCAATGTTATCGGTCCTGACCTGGCATCTCGGCTTCAGACATTTTTTTCTATAAATAGTCCCACCCATTTAGTTAGATCAACCAAATGCAGCTGACAATTCTACTTCTCAGCTTCTTATATCGCACTGTGGAACTCTGTGGAACTCCCTTCCATATTCTTACTTTCTTGACGGCTACAACCTCCAGGAATTTAAACGCAATTCAATTCCCATCTCTAATCCACTTGACTCCAGTCATATCTGCATCACCCCGTGTATCTTGTTCTTTTCCTTTCTCTCTACCTTCGCAACTGTCTTCACTCCTGTGTTCCCATCCTTCTCTTGCCCTTTCTCTTTCACCCCCTGTAGCTGATTCGTCTTTGTCTTCACTCGCTTCTTGCCTAATACTTCAACTCTCTTATGTATCTCCAGCCCTTTCTACATCACCCCGTGTATCTTGTTCTTTTCTTTTCTCTCTACCTTCGCAACTGTCTTCACTCCTGTGTTCCCATCCTTCTCTTACCCTTTCTCTTTCACCCCCTGTAGCTGATTCGTCTTTGTCTTCACTCGCTTCTTGCCTAATACTTCAACTCTCTTATGTATCTCCAGCCCTTTCTACATCACCCCGTGTATCTTGTTCTTTTCCTTTCTCTCTACCTTCGCAACTGTCTTCACTCCTGTGTTCCCATCCTTCTTCTTGCCCTCTCTCTGACACTCCCTGTAACTGGTCCGTCTTTCTCTTCACTCTCCTCTTGTCTAAGCCTTTACGCTTATGTAGCCCGCTGCGCACCAGTTGCGGTACCTCCTTGCTTGGAGTAAAACGATTAAAAAAAGTTTCATGATAATTATTCTGAGGAGCTTTGCTCTTTGATAACTCATTTTCATAAATTTACAGGTAGCATTAAATCGGCAGTTAGGTTCCATCATTTTATTGTTGAAGTTGCTAGATATAGAACCGTAGGTTCTATGCTGATAGTTTTTTCTCTTGCACTTCTTGCCGGTGGACTTCACTTCTGGTTTCTTGTTTTCCTGTCAAATAAGGTCTTCAAAAATTTAAATCATATTTCTTACTATTGTTCTTGTCTTAGTGGCTTTATTGCCTTGTTTAAGTGAAGTGATTATTTTGTTTTTCTGATGATGCAGGGTCTCCTTTGAAATATGTCAAGTTCAATTTTTTTTTCCTTCAAAATTTCTTATTTCCCTCTCACTGACTTGGCAGCCCGGCTACAGTCACTCTCTCACCGGTGTGACATGGCTTCCTTGTGCCTCTTCTATAAATACTTTCACGGCTTCTTCTCTGATGAACTTAGATCACTGGTGCCCCCTAGGTAGAACTTTACACGAGCTACTAGATTAGCAACTAGGTTCCACCCTTTTACAGCGAAAACGATAATATGTAACCTAAATTTCTCTCTTCCCATCTACCCCACTCCTATTCTAATCTGTTTATAATCAAACAGTATTATATATTTATTTCTACTGGCCTGATTAGTTACGATAAATATTTGTTACTAAAATTTGTGTCATTCGGCAGGATTTGAACCTGCGAAGCCTATCTACATAGGGGAAGCCACCATGTGATCTAGTGCGTCTTAGATCTCTCAACCACGAATAACGAGCAGTCTAAACGAACTCAAATTAAGCCTATAACACAATTTTCAAATTCATCATAATAACCATCTCTGCTCTGAAATGTATCGTAATGTCAACAAATGTAAACATTTTAAGGAAATTAACGAAGATTAACGAAACTGGTTATAAACAACCGACAATTTGAAATGATTTTTGTTTGAACATTATTTTTGATCGATATGTGCGTTGTGGTGCAGTGGATATCGACTCGGAACAAGAAATCGGAGCGCCGAGTTCGAATTCCAGTTGAAATCATTGCATTCACTTACGCGCAAATACCCTTGGGAAAGGTATTAATCTGTCTCTTCCTTCCAGTTATGGGTTAAATAACAGGACAGATTGAGTTCTATAGCCTTGGTCGGCAACCAGTCTACCGCAGAAAGCAATGGCAACCTACTGCGGGATAATCTTCTGCCCAGTCAGTCATGTCTCTTTCGAGACATGATCGCCCAAGCGTGTTTCACGTATGGCATTTACCTGACTGACTCATATTTAAGCAGATATTCTGTTTATAATCCTGCCGAATAACACACATTTTCGTAACAAAAATGTATCGTAAAAAATCAGGCCAGTAGAAATAATATATAATAGCGTTTGATTAAAAACAGAATGTCTACTTAAACAAATCATTTCAAATTGTCGGTTGTTTATAACCAGTTTCGTTAATCTTTGTTAATGTATAGGTGTGTGTGAGATAATATATATTTTTAGATATCAAAAACAAATTTTTGTCAATATATGACAAAATGGAAAAAAGCTTTCTTTTGACTTGTTTCATTCTTTAGGACTTCAAACTAAATCTGTTAGTCACACCAACAATAAATTTAGTACGATGATGAAGTCTGAAAGAGCAAAATGCGACACAAGAAAACCTTTCTATTTTGTCGTACATTTGACCCAATGTCTGTCAAGACTAGATTTGTTCTTTTATCACTTAGGATACATACATAAAGTACAAATTAAATTGAAAGTATATATATATATATATATATATATATATATATATATATATAATCCTGATCAAAATTTTAAGACCACTTAAAAATCTTTAAAAAGAAATATTTTTTATTACGGATAGATTTTAAACTCCTACCACTTAAGGTTACCAATACTACAATCTAAAAAGTTATGGAAACAAAAAGCTGCATTCAAAACATTTGATTTAGAAATTTACATTTTTATAAAATGAGGCGATTTGCACATGATCAAAATTATAAGACCAGAGACAAAAATTGTAAGAAATTGTACAAAAAGTGTATGAAAACATTCAACAACCAAATTTAATAATGAGTTCTACCTCCACTGCTTTTGATGACTTCAAAAATTCTGTCGGGCATGCTAGAAATAAGCGTTTCCATTAAGGTGCGGGGGGTGTTGCTCCAGCTTCTGAAGATGGCTTCACGAAGTTCATTTTTTGTTGAATATTGTTTGCCATTTCGATAAACATCTCTTGTCATCCATCCTCAAACATTTTCAGTTGACATCCGAATTCGGATTTTCTGGTGAGCATGCAGGATGTCCCAAGAGATGGACCCCATTTTCTTGTAGAAAGGTCAAGGTCCGTCTTGCAGCGTGGATTGCAGCATTATTAATATTGTCGAACTTTTTAATATTTTCCATTTGTAAACGAGTTATAACGTGACCTAGGTTTCTACCATGAGTGATGTCTTCAGGTGATTTTCAATAACTGATTTTAACGTTTACTGTATTTTTTTTAATAAGAACGCTCAAGTAACGGTGTGTGTGTGTGTGTGTGTGTGTGTGTGTGTGTGTGTGTGTGTGTGTGTTTTGTTGTTTTTTTTTTTAACGCTCACGTGGCAGGGAATTTTCAAAATTACATGAAAATATAACATTTTCATCCATGGTTGTATGAACCTAAGAGGTATTTTTTGGTTTGGTTACACTTAGTCATAATTTCCGTTCTTTCATTCAATAGTTCGCTTTTGTTTTGGAATAGCATAATCTCTAACTTTTTCTCTTGGCACAGTCTACATATTTTGCCACCGTTGTAAGGCTTGGCTATTTTTACTATACTCCACATTATGTCTGGGTCTTTTCCATATTTTGATTCTAATTTCCACACGTAGCTAGCCAATTTTGTATAGTTTTTAAGTTTTCTATTTTGAATGTAGACTTGGGGATTGAACCACGTCATAATTTCTTGTAATTTTAAAAATTGCGCGTTCAAAAATTCCCTGCTAGGTAAGCGTTCAAAAAAAACAAAAACAAAACTAAAAAAAAAAAAACACCGTTACATGAGCGTTCATATAAAACAAACAAAAATGGTAAAATCAGTTACTGAAAATCACCTGAAAACACCACTCATGGTAGAAACCTTGGTTGCGTAATAACTCGTTTACAAATTATATATATATATATATATATATATATATATATATATATAGGGTCGTAGGTGATGCTAAAAAAAAAACCACCGGGCATAGAGAAAATTGCCCGGATTTATTAGTTGACAATGTGATGACGTCATCAGTGTCATCCGTTTCCAGAAACTATGATTGTTGCGGATGTTTTCGGCTATTCCAGTGGAAATTAGGCACAGAACGTGAACGAAAGCAGGAAATCGGGTCCGGACTTTCTGAGTATAACCCGCCTTTTCTCCCAAAATTAATTAATAAACAGATTTTTACTGCATTCATTCGGATGTTTTCTTCGTTTTTCTTTCTTTCTTCGTGAATTGTTTAGTTTGATTTCTGACGAAGACATTTTTCCCTGCCCGGATTTTCACTATGATTGCACTGATCGGCCCGGACCCGTGCCCGGTAGTCAGATACGGCCATGTATATATATATATATATATGAAAGTGAGATGTGTGTGCGTGTGCTTGTCTACTCAATTACAAAGTTAAGCATCCCTGCACCATAACTATACATCATATGCAGATGCCTGCTCATGGGTTCTGCAATGACTTAAAACCAGAAAAGCTTTTAAATGTTCTATCGCATTGTTGTTAAACAATTGTTATTTCTTGTCAGTTTGGCACCTTCCTCTGCCTTTTAGGACCAAATTTGTTCTTACCTGGCTTATGACACAAAGGTACAAATCAAGTCCTAAAATTTGTTTATATTAAATCTGAATAAACATGTAAAGGACCCCGAGTTTCATTTGCTAAATGTCATCTATATTAATCTCGGAGAGTTTTTAAAAATAAAAGCAATAACTTCATATGTTGAAGGCACTTTTTTATCATTTTTAATTCAGAAATTTAGAATTAAAAAAAATAAATTTTCTTTCTCCAATTGTTTTTGTCTATGCAATGCTGGTCTGTTTCACTTCTTTCAATGAGGTGGTTTTGACATTTGACCTCTAATAGTTCAGCTGGATAATCACAATCATATTGTGCAATTCTATTTCACTTGTATTTTTAACCAGTTTGCAAACTTGGGAAAATAAATGTTTCCGACATAAAAAAAAAACATTCTGTTCTTTAACCCTTTCTCATCCGAATAAAACCAAATTTTTCGTCCGTAAAAAATTAAAATGGTTTTAGTTAATCCTCTTTTGTCCGTAGGCTATATTAAATAGTCATATTTTTTCTGTAAATATTTGAGAAAATTATAGTTAATAAAATATTGTTAGGGCGCTCTCCACCTTTGTTCTAATAATGGACTATTCCTATCACTACATAAAGTGGTAGTGGAAAGACCTCGAGTGTTGCGTGTTGACTGCTCAGTGTTCTGGTTGACTGTTCAGCTCCATACCAAGTCAGTCGAGTATTTCCGGTAGTGAATCGGAAGTGTGCTATACACGGACTCTACGTGTTACTAAACCCTTGTTCCTGTACTCTACTAGTAACGCTATTGTACATAAATTTTTCCGGTAATATATTTCATTTACTTTATTTCTGTTGTTTGTGATTATTTACTCAACAATTTCTGTTACACACAGCATAACAAATATAAGACATGCTTTCAGCACATAAGCCCCCACCATCATCACACACACAAAAAGAAAATGCATACTTGGTCCAACACTTAGAGTTGAGAAAACTGGTTGACTAAAGTTCATCCAGTGGAAAAAGAATGCAATCTTCAAATGTAAATAAGAGTTTCTCATCGAAACGCTTTCTCCGCCCACTGCTGCAGGAAGCACAACTCTCAGAGCTGATTATTTTCAGTCAGAAGACATTTTGACATGCTGATGAATACTCAAGTGGGCCAGGTTTCTGGGGAAGGGGGTTTTCATCTCTGAAACGCTTCTTAACCAAAGTTATAGATCCCACTGTCCTGCTATTTAACTTATAGCTAGGGAAAGAAGATATGGATCCATACTTTTTTTTTTTTATCATATCACCCCGAGCAAGGTGGTAAGGCCACTGGTGTGCAGGGGGCTACGTAAGAGTGAATAGATTGGAAAAAAGAAAGCCGGAAACCACATCCTAAACAGGGAACAAGGGATGAGCCTCTACACCTGTTCAATAGACGTGGGTGGAGTGTGAACCGGGTGATAGTTCAGTCTATCTACTCCAATTGAAAAAAATAAAATAAACAAAAAGTGAAAAGATTGGAAAAGAGAAAGCCGGAAACCACATCCTAAACAGGGAACAAGGGATGGGCCTCTACACTTGCTTTCCCAAGGGTATTTATGTCAGTCAGTCAGTTAAGTGCCATACGTGAAACACGCTTGGGCGATCATGTCTCGAAAGAGACATGACTGACTGGGTAGCAGATTATCCCGCAGTAGGTTGCCATTGCTTTCTGCGGTAGACTGGTTGCCAGTGTGCATGTGTATATAATGAACTCGACTATAATTTGAACTCAGTTCTCTAATTTCTCACCACCCAAGGCTATAATTACTGTAATTTGAATAAATTGCAATGGTGAAAATAGCCATTTCCCCACAAGAAACATTTACCATTCATTGACTGAACAGCTCGTGTTATTGCTGCTTGAAATTTATAAAAGAATCTGTTGAGTAAAACAGTCTTTCAGGAAACTAGGCTTCAAGTCCACTAACTCTTATTGCTCTTTCTAGTATGATGGGAGTTTCCTTCCAAACCTTTTGTGTAAGGTAGAGTAGAAAAGCCAGCATCTTGATTATAGCCTTATTTTCCCTTCTAGTTACATGTCAGGTCAACACCTATAAAGTAGACTGGACTCAGTAGCTAAGTATGCAACTAATGCAGTTATAGTATGTCATCACTGAATAGAGGGCTTCCTAGATCAAAGAATGACCAGGGAAAAAGGGTTTTCCATCAATGGAACCAACGGGTATGTATCCATGAGCCTTCAAGTTGGAGGTCATTGACTGCGGTTTGACTTGGAGAAGGATGGGCTCCACCAGGTCTCACTACAGATGAATGAAGAGCTCTCCAGCATCCAACCCAGGTATGTGAAGAGAACTGGTCAGGTGCTTCAGTTGCACAGCAAACCTACAACCACAGACGGTCATCAGACTAATAATGGTAACAATAATGATGTTCTATCTATCTTAGCTGCTTTCACTGTTGAAATTCTTACAATCATGTGGTTTTTGTTATTTGTTAAAACTCTTTGGGATGATGAAAAATAGGGAAACCGTTTTGAAATAGACTTGGTATTAGGAATATTTTGTAAAAAAATAAAGAAAAAAATTGAAGAAAAAAAAATTGAAGAAGAAAAAAATATTGAAGAAAAAAATTGAAGAAAAAAGATAAAAGATTTGAAGAAAAAATATTGAAGAAAAAAATTGAAGAAAAAAGATAAAAGATTTGAAGAAAAAATATTGAAGAAAAAAATTGAAGAAAAAAGATAAAAGATTTGAAGAAAAAATATTGAAGAAAAAAATTGAAGAAAAAAGATAAAAGATTTGAAGAAAAAATATTGAAGAAAAAAATTGAAGAAAAAAGATAAAAGATTTGAAGAAAAAATATTGAAGAAAAAAATTGAAGAAAAAAGATAAAAGATTTGAAGAAAAAATATTGAAGAAAAAAATTGAAGAAAAAAGATAAAAGATTTGAAGAAAAAATATTGAAGAAAAAAATTGAAGAAAAAAGATAAAAGATTTGAAGAAAAAATATTGAAGAAAAAAATTGAAGAAAAAAGATAAAAGATTTGAAGAAAAAAATTGAAGAAAAAAGATAAAAGATTTGAAGAAAAAATATTGAAGAAAAAAATTGAAGAAAAAAGATAAAAGATTTGAAGAAAAAATATTGAAGAAAAAAATTAAAAAAAACAAACAAATTAATTGATTAAATGCACTTTATTCGGTTAAATTCAACTCTTTACAATACCATATATGCATAATTTTATCAATAAAACATCTTCAGTCAGTAAAAGTCCTGTTTGAAAAAATATTTTAGGCAATCTCTTTTTATAATACTGAAAAAAGTGGTGAGTGTGTGAAAATAAAGACAAAAGGAAAAATCTTTATTGATGCCTTCCATCCTATGAAGGGAATTTATCAAGACATTTGTTTTGATAAAGTCCAAAAAGTTGAAAAAAATAAACAAATAAATAAAAAATATATCTTAATTCACCCAAATTAAGGCAATAACTCCACTAAAATGCAAGGGGATATTGAAAGTGAAAGAGAATGTGAATACTTTGGAATGAACCAGAAACCCAATCCTAAACAGGAAAAACAAAGGATAAACCTCTACTCCTGTTCAAACATAAGGAATGAGTAAACTGGGCAATAGGCAAACCTATCTACACTTAACAATTTGTAATGAATTAAATATTTCATGTAAAATAAAATTATAATTCCTTGTGTGGCAAACATAAGCCTATTACCATTTTCACTGTTCCAAGATTTGAAAAACCTGGTTCTATAAGAATAGCAAATGTTTTTGTTTACAGTACCTCAAATAATTTATATTTGAATGGGAATCTGGCAGAATGGTGAATATATAACAAATTTTTATTTTGGCATGTTTTGCCAGTTTCATAAAAATTTCAATAAATAAATTTGAAATTAAGATTGAAATAAAATCGTTTTTTTTTTTTAATTACACTGTTTGATTGGCAAAACCAGTGCAAATAAGTTTACAAAACTGCCGTACCCCGAAATTCAAATGTTAAAGGGGTACTGAAAATACAGAATGGGTTACATGCACAATCTTCAGTTTCAATTAAGTCATGATTTATTTGGGACTCATAATTTCCTCTAAAAAATTTACTCTTGTAGCACACGGTTAATTTTCTGAAGACAATATGGCCTTTTTCATTTTTTTAGTTGTTTAGGTCTGGTGTAGGTGTTAGGAGAATCAAGGAAACTTACAATAAGGTGATATAACTATTGACAAAAAGAAACCTCGATTATTCAACAGGGGTTAAAGAGGAAATAGCCTAATTGTTTAAGGATTTCCATGATATTTCCAATCCATTTTCCTCATGGGATTATTCGGATTTGACATGTGTATAGATGTTTGGAAAAATTGTATATTGGGTTAACAACCCTTCTTTAATACAGGTTTAACAGAATGCGACAGACAAGGAAAATATTATCAGTTTTTTTCCTAATGCTTTTACGGTTTTCCTTTTTGAGGGACTACAAGAGTCTTGGCCGAATCTTTTTGGCCAATTCATTAGCCATTTTAAAGAAGTTCATAGTTAATATGTTTTCAATGTTTGTGTTCTAAGTTGTATTGCAGAGAAATAGTAAAAGTTTCAAGCTGTGCCAAAAGAAACATGACTGCGATTCCATTTTGGGGTGTCTTAAAAGGCCACCAACAATTTACTGCCATTGCTAAATATAATAAAAAAAATTTTCCCCCTTTTTTTTTTTCTTCCTTCCTAATAAATAAAGTAAGATTAAGGCTTGACTTGAATTGTTTTATGTAAAGAAGTTCCATAATCTTAAGAGGTTGCTGACAATATTTTTTTTTTTATAATCATATCGCCCCAAGCAAGGCATTTTACTGCCACTGTTTTGTAGGGGGTTACATAGAAAGAAAGTTATGAGAAAGAGTGACAGGTTATATAGAAGGTGTCAGGAAGTGGGTAAGAGAAGGATGAAGTTAGTGGGAAAGGAAATGACTATTGACTTTATATTTAAATTCTTGGAGATTGTAGCTGTCAGGGAAGCAAGTAAACATCCACCATCAGGCATTACAAATTTACAAACTGCGTTTGCTATTTTTTGGTAACTGTTATTGTTGCTTAGCAAATTTTTATGTCAACGCAAGATAAAATCATCGCTGATGGTGGATGTCTTTATGTTAACGTCCTTGTAACCTCTCTGAAGATGGCTCATGTGAGCCAAAAGCTAAGAACCAAATTAATAAAAAATTATCCAAATGTTGGAGAATTTTTGTCTTTATTTTCATCTGAAATTAAAACCAAAATATGATGTTTAGAACAGCTAATGATTAAACATAATACACATTGTCTCTTATATTTAACTGTATATGTTTAGAAAATCATCTGCTGCCTCGATACACTATATATATATATATATATATATATATATATATATATATATATATAGTACTGTGCAAAAGTATTAGGACAAGGACTATTTTATCTTTATGAGGCATCAATATAAAGTTTAAAATCACCTCTGTCCTAACACTTTTGCACACTACCGGTAGTGTGCAAAAGTATTAGGACAGGGGTGATTTTCCTAAAAACCTCACTGAAATTCAAATACAGGGTGAAAAGCCAAGTAAATTGCTAATAAATATTGATTATTTAAAACTAGGTGTAAAAGAAATGTATTAAAAAGAAGTTATATTTAATTTTTTCCTATTTTCTATTAAACCAGTTATTTTAAAACTACTCATTATTCTATTATCCTTGGATATGACTGACATTTTTCTTATTCCCCTCTCTCGAATCGATAAATCTAATGTTACTTTGCAAGACATACTTTGAGAACAAATACAATCTGCTTGGCAGGAGATACCATTAGATACATTGAAGAAGCTTGTGATTTCCATGCCTGACAGAATGAAGGCTGTGATCAAAGCAAAAGGCTATTATACTAAATATTAAATTTATTTTGTAACAAGTATTTTTTTTCTTGTTAAAGCATTTGTTGAGTAAATCAAATAAAATTACTTTAATTAGAGTGTTTATTTTCTGTAAATATCTAAACTTATTTATAAATGGAACTTTGTCTGTGTGTGCGTGTGTGTGTGTCTGTGTGTGTCCCCGTTATCTATAGACTCCGAAACAGCTGAACCAATTTTCTTGAAAATTTACACAGTTGTACTACAAGCGTCTGCGAGTGTTCTTAGCTAGGTTTTGTGTCGAGGTAACCCTGATAAATATTGAAAATCGATAATCGAAAAAATCGGGTTATAGAAGGAGTGGTCCGATTTTAATCAAATTTGATACACTCATAGACAAAGACATAAGAAACGATATTCAGAAGTTTTCAGTTCTTATAATAGTGCAGAAAATCGATAATATATATAAGGCAAGATGTTTGTGTGTGTATCTGTTTCTCTGTCTGTATGTTCTTTATACAAATCCACAATTTTTATCTGATTCTCACCAAACTTTACACAAATATTCTTTAGGCTGAGTCTGAGATCCAGGTCCATGGATTAGTTTTAAAGCTTTCATTACATCCGAGCAACACCGGGCTATACTGCTAGTGCCTCATAAAAGATAAAATAGTTCTTGTCCTAACACTTTTGCACAGTACTGTATATATGTAATAAAAAAAAAGGTCAATAAGACAAAAAGGCCCATCCTAATTAAACAAACACCCATTTACACATACACTAAAAATAAAAATAAATCAAACAACTACACAATAAAAAAGGAAAATCAACCAATCATAAACAAAAAGAGAAAACCCTGGACTTAGCAACAAACCTGTGAGAACATACTGGTGTCCTCACAAAACTTCAAAGTCTGCATGAATCTACTCAGTTAAAGAGACAAACTCTTTGTACCTATCAATGCTCTATCTATCCTCTCCCCGATATCAAGTACACACACACACACATATATATATATAGAGAGAGAGATTTGCATTAAGTTAAGTTGATCCTTAATGCCAAGATTGTTGTTTTTTTCAGTGGTTTACAGATAAAAAAATATTCTGGCAAGCAAATTTTTTGTTGTAAAGCGCTTGATATCAAAATAGAGATAGTAAAACTGCTCGCTCTCTCTCTCTCTCATATATATATATATATATATATATATATATATATATATATATATATGAGTCAGTTATGTGCCATACATAATACACTCTTGGGTGATCATGTCTTGAAAATTTTAAAGTTGTTAGAAAACCATTTCAGAAAACTACGATGTCAGTCACAAACAATAACATTTTGATATTTGAAATAGTCATTAAGATGAAATTTTAGTTTTCTGAAATTTTTTCTAACAGCCTTAAAAATTTTAATTTTTTATTATATATTTATATTTGTATTATATATTTATTTTTAATGGCCTGATTATTTATGATAAATTTTTGTTACGAAAATGTGTGTCATTCAGCAGGATTCGAACCTGTGACCCCTATCCACATAGGGGAAGCCACCAATTGATCTGGCGTGTCTTAGACCTCTTGACCACGAACAACCAACAGTCTAAATGAAGTCAAATTATTCATGGTCAAGAGGTCTAAGACGCACCAGATCAATATATACATATATTGACCTCTGTCAATGGCACAACTGAGTTTCATGCATTATGCAATCATCAAGTGCATATTACAAAGTCGATTTTGTAATATGCACCTGATGATTGCATAATTCGTGAAACTCCAAACTGTCATCAACATAGAATAATATAATATATATATATATATATATATATATATATATATATAGGAACAGGAGCAGTTTAACAAAGCTTATATATATATATATATATATATATATATATATATATATATATATAGCTTTGTTAATACTACATTGAGCATTGTTTTATTAACACCAATGAATAATAATAATAATAATATACATGTCCATACCCTCATATGTATATTTATTAATTCATGTAACATATATATATATATATATATATATATATGGAGATAAAAATAACAATATATATCAGGCTAATAGTAGGTAATTGAATGGCAAAATGATAAAGATCTTTTGTCGCATGTTTTGTTCTTCAAAAGGACTTCTTCAGACAAATATATGTTGGTGTGATAGTGAATGATATATAATAAAATGAGTTAGAAATAGCATTAAAAACAAAAGTAGTAGAAATCTGAATGAGGTTGGTTATAGGTTATGAAGTTAAAGTTAAACTGCTCCTGTTCCTTTAACGTTCTCTTGATGCAGAATTATAACCAAAGTTTATTGTATTTTGTTCTCTCCCTTTAGTATTCCACTGAGAAAAGTCATTTAGGCTTAAGAAAGTCTTTCACAAGGAAAAAAACGTCACATGGGATTTTTTCTTTCATTTTTGCATTCAATGACCATCTTCATTAATCCTGCGTTAGACACGTCAGCATCTGCCTCCCACAAAAACTGTGCCCCATCCTGTGGGCTACACACCCTCACAGAGTCAGAAGGGTAGTGAGAAGCAGCAAAAGAAAGAAGTTGCAAACTAGGAATTATGAGTATTTTAAAAATTAAGGGGTAACAAAACAACCCCACCTAACTAATGCAGGGGAAAGCATAATAGAATGCAAAAAATATTTTAGTCCAACCAATGGTCTTCCATGCATGATCGATTCCAAGTTTTCATGCAAACCCAACACCATTCTTCCTGGCATCTGGAGCAGTACATGTGGTTGCAACCACCTATCAAAAAAAAAAAAAAATTAGAAATTAAATGAATAAAAAGCATATATTGTAGGCATTAGACTAAATTTCGTGATATTCCAAGTAGGGACTGCAATTGCATGAAGAATAAAAAGCATATATTGTAAGCGTTTGACTAAACTACATATTCTAAGTAGGGACTGCAGTTGTATAAAGTCAGTACTGATTCTAGAGCCCAAGTCCCACTGCTCTTCGTTGCTCCAAGACTACTTCATCTATTTGTATTTTCATTCTGATATTTTTCACTCTCCTGTACAGATCTGTGTGTATGTTTTTCTATAGGTGATCAAGATCTGTCTTCAGTATTTGAGATGAAGTAGTATTTATATTATTTATATTGTCTTCATGTTTATTACCATTATTTACTGGTATTGAACTCACAATTCTTTGAGTCAAGTAACTGGAACTAACCAACATCTATATCCCCAAGGTCATGTGTTCTTGAGGACATCAGTGTATGAGTTTCTGGGACTTATAAACCCAAGGTCTCAGTAACCATTTTTTACCAGAGCTCATATTGCAATCTTTGATGCTAATAATTTTGTCTAGCATTCCGTATTACTGGTTCCCATATTGTACTCATTTCTATGCTTGGCTGGCTTGGGTTTTTGTGGTATAGCCTTTAGAATGAGGCTGAAATAAGTGATAGAAAACACCACTGGAAACCTGGTATTCGATATACCAGGAAATCAAAATTTGACTTACATCCATTCATTTTTCTTTCAGTCTACGGTTTCGTTTTAACTGGAAACATCTATTGCTTTTTAGTCTTTCGCGCCAACGTCCAAAGAGTCTGAGCTCCAGGACCATGCAACGCCAGGCTATACTGCTAGTAATTGAATAAAATGAAACTGTACTTTAAATATTTTTTTAAGCATAACGTAGAAATCATTTTACTTAACCTAACAGGAATTACTGTATTTATTTAGAATTTTATCTATTGTTACTACAACAACATATATACATGGTTTGAAATATTCTTTCTAAGCAGTTTTTATTTTCCTTGACAATGTAATCCTTTTAAGACACTTGCACTGTGAGATGGAAATCTCTTCAAATTGCAAGATTTTGATGTTTAAAAATTCAACCTTTCTACACAGGAATATCTTTCCTCGTGATATTCTTCAAACAAGGAGGCAACAACAATAATAAAAAGATACTTTGAAAAGTTTAAACAAGCACAAGTTCCTTTTAGACTATCAATTGGATACAAATCTGGATGCTGGAAGCAAGTGCTGACACGTCCATAACAAAATGGTGCCCAATCCATGAATGACTAATATATGATAATTTGTGCCCAAAATCTATTTAAAGTACTGACCAATATATGACAAAACCATGTCCAATTCATAATGGAATTGTGTCCAGTCCATGACAGGTGACAAATGGGGAACAATCAATGAAAAATAATGTCCAGTCTATGAGAAGTCACACCCAATTCATGTCAAATAATTAAATTCATTGAAACTGGCTTACGGCCATATCACGTCGAATACACCGGTTCTCGCTCGATCACCGAAGTTAAGCAACATTGAGCGTGATCAGTACTTAGATGGGTGACCACTTGGGAATACCAGGTGCTGTAAGCATTTAGTGACAGATGTGTGTTGTGGGACAGTGGATATCATCTTGGAAAGAGAAATCAGTGAGCTGAGTTCAAATTCCAGTTGAATACCCTGCATTCACTTAAGCACTGGTACCCTTAGAAAAGGTATTAATCTGTCCCTTCCTTCCAGTTATGGGTTAAATAACAAGGGTAGGACTTGGGGACCCTGCCTTTAAAAACAAATCCCAATGAATCTTGATACTCGAAAAGAAAAATGTATTTCTAGACACAAAACTTATATAAAAAACAACAATAAATTAACAGGGTAGGACTTGGGGATCCTGCCCTTAAAAACAAATCCTAATGAATCTTGATACTCAAAAAAGGAAAAAAACACAAAACTTATATAAAAAAAACAACAATAAATTGTTGAAAGAAAAAGGTATTACCAGCAATAAATAAATAAAATTTAGTTGGAAATAAATGACCCGCCAAGGTTGATATGCCATAACAACAAAACAATCAACCAAAATCATTGAAACTTTGCCCACATCATGCCCATTTTTTCACACTTTTGTCCACAAATAAATAAACTTTCTTACCATTCTTTTCTGTTTTCACTTTGCAGTTGGGACAAAGTTTTGTAATCTGCGCAATGAGGGATAAACTCTGTTTTTCCCGCTGACACTTAATCAAAATATCGCTGCAAAGTGATGACTGGAAAAGAAAAGAAATATGGCAACACATTAAAAAAACGTATCTATTTTTCATAAGAATCAATAATTGATCCTAATATAGTGAAAACTATGCCTTTTTCTTTTTCCCTGTCCATAATAATGAACCTGCCATTTGTGAGATAATTATTAGCAATCTAGTCTCACTACTAGCGAATAATAGAAAAATTTGTTTATTATAGTAATTCTATGCATGCTTTTAAACTTGTAAAATCATGTTCAAAGAATTTTGAAATAAAATAAAAAACAAAGATCTCATTGTTCTAATAACACAAAACGTCATACATGATGCCACTTGAATTGATTTTGAAACTTTTTAATTTTTAAATTAAAACGTTTTTAACAATTCAAGAGGGTGCTGAAAAATTTTTGGCCACACATTCTCAGATCTTAAAACAAATAACCAAACATTAGAATCTCAGTCAGTTCAGTAACTTTTAAGCATCACTTTATATATGTTATAGTGCCCTATCTACATTGGAATGAACTCTTCCTCTTTCATAAATACTAACCTACAAGATTTCTAAACGAGACAGTTGAGGTGCAGTGTAACTTGACAGTTTGGACGGACACATCTATCTGCTGACTAATAACACTCTTATTTTGTACATATATTCTGTTATTCCAATTAGTTCAACCTACTAACTTCTTTTTGTGTCTTTCTTCTGGACCCTAACAGGCCACAACAATATACAATAGACTCTTTTCTGGGTCTCAACTGGTCAGGGCAAGTTTTAGAAATGAATTGCCAGAATTGCTGATAGTGGGAAAGATATGTACAGATCCGACCAGACTTTCCAGAAGAAATAACAAAAATGGCACAATTTACCACAAAGTTTCCAAACAGCACTGGCTTACAGCCTATCACGTTGAATACACCGGTTCTCGCTCGATCACTGAAGTTAAGCAACGTTGAGCCTGGTTAGATTGGAAATACCAGTTGATGTCAGCGTTTAGTGACAGATGTGCGTTGTGGTGCAGGGGATATCGACTCAGAAATCGGTGAGCCGAGTTTGAATTCCAGTTGAATGCCCTGCATTCACTTAAGCACTGGTACTGTTGGGAAAAGGTATTAATCTGTCCCTTCCCTCTAGTTACGAGTTAAATAACAGGGTAGGACTTGGGGACCCTGCCCTTAAAAACAAATCCCAATGAATCTTGATACATGAAAAGAAAATGTATTACTAGACACAAAACTTATATAAAAACAACAATAAATTGTTGAAAGAAAAAGGTATTACCAGCAATAAATAAAAATTTAGTTGGCAATAAATGACCCACCGAGGTTGATATGCCATAAAAACAAAACAACCAACCAAACATCACTCATCAGGTTTGAATTCACTGTGTTCCTTCTTCTAGGCTGATTGCTACGTCAAAGCAAGAGAGCTCTTATCTGCTTTGATTAAAAATCCATAACTGGTAAAAGATGGTTTCATGCCTTTTTCAACAGCCTTAATAATTTTATCATTCATCTTTGCTTTGAATATGGTTGCCACATATGGTCTGGTGCTCCTGCTAGACATTTAGTGATTCTTGATAAATCTGCAATGTTATGAGTCTTGATCTGGAAACTCAGTTTCAGCAATTTTGCCCTCACTATAAAGTAGATTTCCTGTGATTTTCCATAAATATTTTTATTGTAATTGTTCTACTCCCTACGGAGCCTAGACTTTATGAAATTAAATGCAGTACTAGATTGGCGGCAAGGTCTCATCCTTTTACAGATGAAATGATAGAGACGCAGCCATAAGTTCTATGCTAATAGTTTCTTCTCTCACACTTCGCACTCATGGAACTCTTTTTCCAGTCTCTTGCTTCCAAGTCTACTCTGATCTTCAAAAATTTATTTGCAACGTCAATCGGTATCTTCTGTCTTCTTAATTTTTGCTCTTTTATTGTTCTCTCTCCTTAATAGTACTTTCTTCCCATTGTCTTTAACACTAAGTAACTCCTTGCATCTTAGTGGCTTTATTATCTTGCTTAAGGTGAAATGATTTAAAAAAAACAAAAAAAACAAACAACCATTAATGTGAAGTGAAGGAAATAGTATCAACTTAAATTTCAACTTAGCTTGGTGATTCCATTTTTCCTGTTACTGCTTACACTACCAAACATATGTGTATTTGCGTAAGTATATATCTAATTATGTTTATATGTTCATGCACTGAAATATGATTGTGTCTGTCATGACCTCATTCATTCAAGGCTAGTCATGTTATGAATTTGCTTACTGTATCCAGTATTGTGGCGGTTCAGTCTGTGTCCAAATAGAGATTTAAAATTTAATAGATGAATTGACAAGTCGATAAAAACAAAATTTTGAAATTTGTGCATGTATATATGCGTGCATATATTAATCTGTATATGTGTCTGTTTGCCAATGTATATGTATATACTCATCTATTTGTCCATGTGTGGATGTTTGTAGGTTTATTTATGTGTACGTTCTTTCTCTTCTTCATTTAATATATGAATAACTTCCTAATAAATTGTTAAACTTAGAAAATTTTTTTAAAAATTTCGCAATAATAATTAAGTAAATCTACTAGTCAATTAACCCTCTAGGGCCATTCGTATCATATTTGATACAATATTTCCCTATAAGGAAACATTTGGTATTCATTGACTGAGCAGTCAGTACTGCTTTCATTTGAAATTTATAAAATATTTCTCTTAAAAAATTTTTCAGGAAAATATTTCTTTCAAGGCTTGTTTTCATACTGTATCAAATATGATACGAATGGCCCTAGAGGGTTAATAATGCTGATCTCAATTTAATGAATTATTAATATTAATGCCCCCCAAAATTATTTTTGAGTCTGCTCACATATTCTCCAAATTAGAAGTTGCTTTATTCTGACTGGTTCACACTGTCTATACAACAATGCCTCCCTGATTAAAGGGGTTTTGCTCGTTTTTAACCTTTTAAATGCCTTCAACTTGAAATAAAACTCATCACTTGATAAGGCACAAGAAGTGTCAAAACAAAACAGCTACTTTTGTAGTGATATTATAACATATTCATGTTATAATTTCTGAATATATATATATGTGTGTGGGTGTGTGTATTTGGGCAGCAATCCCAATTTTATACAAGTTTTGTTAAAGACAACTGATGAGGTACTATGATAATGGTTTTGATTTAATTTTTCTTGAGTTTATAATATTGAATAATAATAATCAATAATAATCAAGAATAATATTGGTTCTCTGTAAAATTACAGATTATTATATTATTTACAAGTTCAAATGTCCCTTAAGGAACTGTGTCCCTGATCCAGCCAAACTAATAAATAATTATTGTTCATACTGTTACATGCTTATCTAAATGTCTCACATTACACCTATCTGACCACAACTCAATTCAGGCTCATTTAACCACATGGAAATTTACCAAAACTCCATCTGCAACATACTAGTAAAAGAAAGGAATTATAATAGCCCCACCCACAGGAAAAAAAATAAAAAATAAAAGGAAAAGCCAGTACTCAATAACACTAACTATGAACATGGTCCCAATCTGCTGACCATGTCTGGAAATTAAAACATTCTTATAGCTTCAATCACATACAGAAATTCCACACATTCTATTAAAAAATAAAAATCATCCTTGATAATGGCTAAAAAGCACTTGGATATACAGACCTTTTGGACAGTTTTTACACATGTGTCCTGAAAAAAAAAAAAAACAATATTTACGAACGAAAGAAAATCAAATAAAAAGCTTAATCACATTACTTTGTCAATCATCTTTCACAAAAAGTGTGTATACGCAGTGGATAGGAAATTAATTAAACTCCTCTTCACTTTTACAAAAATTCAGTGACATGTGAAATCCTGGTTTTTTTCTCAAATACAAAAAGTATTGACCATGTGTTTAAAGAAAAAATTAAAACCAGATTTCACAAGTAGATGTAAAACTATTTGCTGACCAATAGGAGCGAATTGCAAAACCCAGAAGATTTAGCAATCCAATGCGAAAATCTAAATTACAATAAAAGGCTCTGATCAACACCAGTCAGTCAGAGTTAGATGGGAGCCGAAACAACTAAAATGTAACAGGAGAAACTTCAACTACAACCTGGACATAGGTTGCTTCATACATTGTCCTCTTTCTCCTCCTCTCTCGTTTGATGATTTCTTTTACTTCTTCTTCTCCATCCAAAGAAATTCCTACTAAACAAATACATACAAACATACGCATATACTCTTTCAACAATTACTACTACGAACATTTTCTACAAATCTTGATACCTTTAACTTTCTTATAAAACATTAATTTCTACGAATTCTTGTTATTCATTTCTTTTAATAAATTTCTATTTTAACATGAAAAATGTATATTTTATTCTTACACTATTCCACACTATTTCACACATTCCAACATGCTGACAAACAACCTTCTGATGAAAACTTTCGGATAATTCTTCTTCTGATGATTCTGGATAAAACTTGTAAGCTGTAGGGAGTTTTCTTTTTTTTTTTTTTTTTTAATCATATCACACCGGGCAAGGCGGTAAGGCCACTGGTGTGCAGGGGGCTATGTAAGAGTGAAAAGATTGGAAAAGAGAAAACCGGTAACCGCATCCTAAACAAGAAACAAGGGATGAGCCTCTTCACCTGTTCAATAGACGTGGGTGGAGTGTGAACCGGGCGATAGTTCAGTCTATCTACTCCAATTCGGTTATGTCTGAAACAAGGCCGAATCAAAGAACGATATTGTTTTTTGATCACGCTTTAATGTCTGCGTGCTAAAAGACAGTAAATATTCTGATAATTTTTTTTTTAAACCAGCTATTATTCTTTTGGACGACAATACAACCACATCAGTACATCGTTTAGGTTTGATATTTTTAGATGGCGGTGAATAGGGTGATAAGATAAAAGACTCCGGAGCAAGAGTCAAAAGTAAGATGTAATTTCAACTTCAAATTAACCCGGAGATAAGATCAAGTCGCACTTTGTTCTCTTTCTCTTTCTTTCTCGTGTGCTGATTTCTTTTATTTCTTCTTCTCCACCCAAAGAAATTCCTACTAAACAAATACATACAAACATACGCATATACTCTTTCAACAATTACTACTACAAACATTTTCTACAAATATTGATACCTTTAACTTTCTCATTGAACATTAATTTCCATGAATTCTTGTTTTTCTTTCCTTTTAATAAATTTCTATTTTAACATGAAAAATGTATATTTTTATTCTTACACTCTACTATTTTACATGATTCTAACCTGTGGAAGGCCTTCTGTTAAGTCTGATGATAATTCTGGATAAAACTTGTAAGCTGTAGGGAGTTCTGTCATGTATGACACAAGGCCAAATTAAATAAAAATTTGGCCATCTACCCTATAGCTTCATATCTAAATCTAAACTTATAAATGGAACTCTGTGTGTGTGTGTGTGTGTGTGTGTGTGTGTGTGTCTCCGTTACCTATAGACTCCAAAATGGCTGAACCGATTTTCTTGAAAATTTATACTGTTGTACTATCAGTGTCTGTGAGTGTTCTTAGCTAGGTTTTGTGTCGAGGTACCCCCGATAAATAGCGAAAATCGATAATTGAAAAAATCAGGTTATAGAAGAAGTGGTCTGATTTTAATCAAATTTTATACACTCATAGACAAAGACATAAGAAACGATATTCAGAAGTTTCAAGGTTGCAGTTCTTACAATAGTGCAGAAAATCAAAAATATATATATAAAAGGCAAGATGTTTGTGCGTGTGTCTGTTTATCTGCCTGTATGTCTGTATTTTTTCAGCCCTTTTATTTTTAGTTTTTGCTTCAGGTTTGGCTCTATGTAGGTATAATTGTAGTTCTTAGTCTCAGCCATGATACCATTTACTCAGAAGACTTATTTAGCCTTCAAAATTGAGTTCACGATAAAAAAAAAAAAACTTATTTGATATCGATAACAGGAAATCAAAATTTGACTTACATCCATTCATTTTTCTTTCAGTCTACGGTTTCGCTTTAACTGGAAACAGCTATTGCTTTTTAGTCTTTCATGCCAACGTCCAAAGAGTCTGAGCTCCAGGACCATGGATTAGTTTTAAAGCTTTCATTACACCTGAGCAACGCCAGGCTATAGTGCTAGTATATCTATATTTAAAAAATAATATTTAGATTAATTAATTTAAAAATGAACTAACATTGATATTGTTTTATCTTTCACTTAGGCTTTATTTTATTAAATTACAGCAAAATAAAATCTGGACCACACTGTATTAATTAAAAGCAAACCGGCTTTCCATCGTTTATCTTACAGGCTTTGCACTAAAAGAGGAAAACTTTCCTCTACCCTTCCATTGTTATTTTTGCCCTTTTAATTTAATTGCAGGGTTCATCACTTCACTCTCTCTTAATATCTAAAAAGCTTCCAGTTTCGCATTTAACACAGCTAACCTGCCAAATATACGTGGTGGTCCAGTGGATATTGGCTCGGAACAAGAAATCGGAGAGCCGAGTTCAAATTCCAGCTGAATTCAATGGAATCACTTACGCGCAAATACCCTTGGGAAAGGTATTAATCCGTCTCTTCCTTCCAGTTATAGGTTAAATTACAGGACAGATTGGGTTCTATAGCCTTGGCTGGCAACCAGTCTACCGCAGAAAGCAATGGCAACCTACTGCGGGATAATATTCTGCCCAGTCAGTCATGTCTCTTTCAAGACATGATCGCCCAAGCGTGTTTCACGTATAGCACTTAACTGACTGAACCTAGCAAAACAACAATATGACAAAGAAATATGCCCAATAACCAAAACATAGATACAAACTTACCAATTCACTGCTTTCCACAGGTTGTTGATGTCCACAGTCACCAAGATGGCTATCACAGGAACACTGACGACAAAACTCATACTATAACAAGAGAAAATTTAAAATACAAATTAGTTTTAACGACTCCAGTTCCAACATCACTGATAGTCAGATTTCCAGTTCATTTTCTGTTTGAATTTCTGGGATGAATAGCTATCATAATTTACAATATTCACATGTCTTGATCTTTGATGTTATTAGTCTAGAACCAAACATCTGAAGGAAACAGCTTATATGCTAGGCTATGACAACCTCCTTTGCAGCAAAAAATACCAGATGGGAGACATTAAAGAAAGAGAAATGACAGCAAAGCTTCAGCACCAGCAGTAACAAAAGACAAGCAATAATGAAGGAGGTCAAGCGTAGCAGCAGCAGCATTACGTTTAAGGCTTAAAGTTCACAATTAGCATTGGTCTAGAGATCTGGTGTCATAGTCGTGAGAAGTTCAATCCCTGGACTGAGACATACACTGACTGTACAAAAGATTTTCTCACAGTAGGTTGCCATTACTTTCTGTGGTAGACTGGTTGCTAACTAAGGCTATAGAACCCAATCCATCCTGCTATTGAATCCATAGCTGGAGGGAGAAGAGACAAACGGATTAATAACTTTACTGAGGGTATTTGTGCTTAAGTGAATGCAATAAATTCACCTGGAATTCGAACTGTTCTCCAATTTCTCATTCCGAGCCAATATCCACAGCACCACAAAATACATCATTAGATTACAAAAGCGATTTAGCAATAGCAGAAAACATTACTGTAATGTAGGTAAGCATGCAGAAGGGTTGAACATAAAAGACACCCACCTATTCACTAGTCATTCTTCTTTGGTCAATTTATATGATGAACGTATTTCACTTCAGCCTTAATGTTATGCTTCCCAGATAGTGTTTTACCGTTACATCTCATCCTGTTGTTTCCAGCTGGTTAATGATAGGAGAGGAGCATGTGGAGTAATATTTAGGAATGAGGCATCAACTGGTACCAATGAGTGTTGCTAGTATTTCACTGTACTAATTCTTTTTACAATGCCAGTAATAATAATTATAATTATAATGTGGTATTTACCCTACTTCCCTACTGGAACAGGATGCGACACAAGGTCTTTTTTTTTTTTTTTTTAGCTGGGGACCTAACCGTGTACAGACAGGCTCAGGGACAAAAATTCCCCAGTTCCCCAAACTGCTGGTTGAGCTGGCCCCAGTGATGAGCACCTGGTCCATCCCTCTGCTGCAATGGGACGGTGCGGCCGTGGGACACTGTTCACCGGGACCGGGCATCTATCCAGTGTAATTTTTCTCAGTTGCAACCCTGCCCTCACAGATGCTGCTACAACTGAGCCGCACTCTGTCTTCGAGGACAGAGACGCAACTGAGAGATGATTCAGTACCCACCCAACACAAAAATAATAATTACAACAATGTGCTCGATTTGGTTGATGTTTGCATATCTATTCATAAAAGGGAATAGTTTGGGAACATCATAGCCAATTATCAAAAGTGTTTTTTTTTAATTTTTTCATGTTTGAAGTATGAGGCAGCCAAGGATAGTTGGGAGTCATATCTAAAAGCATTCAATTGGAGACCCTCTGAGCAGGCTGGGTTACCCTAACTGATGGTTCTAGCCTGAAAGGTCATGCACTTGGTATACTCTTATCGGGTTGGGTGCCATGAGGGGTACATTGTGCTTTGCATATTGTGTCACTTTACTGATGTGCTTTCATGTACCCAATTTGTGCACATTTAATTGTGGTACATGTACCTGGTATACTCTCATCAGGCTGGGTGCCATGAGGGGTACATTGTGCTTTGCATACTGTGTCACTTTACTGATGTGCTCTCAGTCAATAATAATAATACCCAAAAAAATTTCAGTTTTTGTATTTAAATTTTCTGATGAATCTTAACTCTTAAGCTAATAATTAGATAAGCTCCTAGCGAGTTTCACAACTATAAACCACCCATAGAATTTCCCCTGTTGCCTCATTAAATACTTAAGCTTAACTTTAACAAAATATTACAATAACAATCATAAGTGTGAAGGAAGGTCATTATTTAAAGAAGGAAGAGGGTACAAATGAAAAGACAAAAATTGACATCTTTTTTCCATTTCACTGAAGCAAACGTTAAATGCAGAGTGTTATTGCCTCTTCTGTCTTTTCCCTTCAACAAAATAGCCTTTTGTTTTGTGGGCAGATTAATACGGATCCATCCTTGCAGTCAAATAGAAATAGAATAAGATACATGCTAAGAAACGCACAGGAATATATGATAATGACATCATTTGATTAAATAGTATTCTGAAGTTAGTTTGCATAGATGAAATGGTAAAAATGCAGTTTACATACATCCTTATGCAAATTAATTGAATCAAATGCTTTAGCTTCCTTTCTTTCGCCATACAATCAGTTTTAGACCCACTGGAGTGACAGGGTGTAATCGACTTCTATTTTTTTCCTCAGATTAAGTCATTTGCAGTAATATGAATCTTTTTGACACCCTTATGCAAATTAATTGAAACAAATGCTTTAGCTTCCTTTCTTTCGCCATACAATCAGTTTTAGACCCACTGGAATGACAGGGTGTAACCGACTTCTATTTTTTTCCTCAGATTAAGTCATTTGCAGTAATATGAATCTTTTTGACACCCTTATGCAAATTAATTGAAACAAATGCTTTAGTTTCCTTTCTTTCGCCATACAATCAGTTTTAGACCCACTGGAGTGACAGGGTGTAATTGACTTCTATTTTTTTCCTCAGATTAAGTCATTTGCAGTGGCGTGCAGTAATATGAATCTATTTTCAGAGTGTATGATGAAATGTGTTTGGCCTTATAAAATACTGCGTCATCTGTGACTGCATCAGATTTTTATCACACCCAGACATAATTGTCTCGACTGTTGATTAGTTGTCCTATGGCCATTGTCTGAGATGAACATTACTCCAAGGAAGTGTACAAAAATTGTAACCCTGCACAAACACACTGGCAAGCCTTACAGAGAAATCACAGATAGTGTTGGTGTCGGCCTTTCAACTGTCAGTTGTATCATCAAGGCGAAAAAACAAACTGGATCCATCAATAAAGGAAAGTGCGGTCGGAAGAGAAAAACAAGGCCAAGAGACGAAGTATATGTTATCATGGAAAGTGTGAAAGATTCGAGGAAAACATTATTCATTTTGTTTCAATTAAGTTGCACAAGGGCATGAAGAATGTTAGAGAATAAAATTAGCCTACCAGAGGCCTCAATGTTGCATACAAGATATTTTGAGACATTTTTTTCTTGGAAAAGAAAATACAGTAAATATTTTGGGTTTCCCCTTAAGAATGAATTGAAAGTCATCAAATATTCATCCTTGCTGCATTTACTTACCTGACAGGAAGAACAATTGATTGTTTTAACATTAGTTTCAGGTAGTAAACCTTGTCCACATTTTGGATTGGGACATAAGACTCCACCTTGGCTTAACACAAATTCTTCTGTACCAAAATTCTTGTAGCGCTCATACTGTAAATACAAACAGAACACAAGTTTCTTAATTTACAAATGTATATTCACACATGTATGGTATTACTTTATTATAAGGGTCATTCAATAAATAAGGTGGATTTTTCGGTATAAGGATTTCTACGAGGGTCATTCAATAAATAAGGTGGATTTTTCGGTATAAGGACTTCTAATACAGATAGAAGCTTACTTTTTTATAATTGTTTTTCTTTACTTCTTTTTCAAAGGGATTTAATTTTTTTTTTGCAGATTGAAAAAAACAAAGTTTTGGAGATTAACAAAGATAGCCAACCAAGAAGCATGCTCCAGGATTGAACAGAAGTCAGTTATAAAGTTTTTGGTTGCTGAAGGATGCAAACCAGTTTAAATTCATGAAAGAATCTCAACTGTGTATGGTGCCACATGTTTCAGAAAAAAAATGTCTACAAGTGGGCTAAATTGCTTAAAGAAGTTTGAAAGTGACGATGAAGTCAACAGTGCTGTGAGCGATTGGCTGAGACATCAGTCCAAAGATTTTTACGCTGAGGGAATATGGAAGCTTGTGCACAGATGGGAAAAGTGTGTGACACTGCTGGGAGACTACGTTAAAAAATAAAAATAAAAAAAGTAAGCTTCCATGTGTATTAGAAAATTTCTTCCTATTTATTGAATGACCCTCATAGTATTGTCATGGACCAGGTTAAGAGTTCAGCAAGAAATAATACAACAACAACCAAAATAGGAAATAACGAGATATATATATATATATATATATATATATATATATATATATATATATATATATATTAAACACAGTAAAATACAATACATTGAACTCTGTTAGCAGAACAAAAAAAAAAAAGGTTAGGTAGTAATACTTCAATTCCAATCCTCAAACTGGGACTTGCAATGATCATACCGTAGCAGTGTTGGCTATCTACTATCTCTCCACTATCTCTACCTCTATCTTCTGCTACCACCTCTTGTGAGGGAAAGTATATGTAGTAGATGGAAGAGTTCAATCCATTGAATGGGTGATGCCACCATGACAAGTATATAACCTTGAACAGCAGAAGTAATTGACAAGTACATCCAGCTGTGAATTAGGTCAACAAAGGAAAAGGGAGATTGACAGATATATCCAACAGTAAATTATGTCAAAGTACAAAAAAAACAAAAAAAACATGCATATACACACACAGACACACACACACACACACACACACACACACACACACACATAGACACACACACACACATATATATATAGACACACACACACATTATTCGTCCTGATCTGGCATCTCAGCTACGGTCACTCTCCCACCACCATAAGGTTGACTCCCTGTGCCTTTTCTATAAATACTATCATGGTAATTGTTCAGATAAGCTCTTTGCTATGGTATCTAGACTTCTCATCAATTTACAAATTGAATCAGCTAGACATAACCGTAAGCTCTATGCTAAAAGTTTCTTCTCACTTGCAGAACATTCTTGCAGCTTCATGCCTTCCAGTCAACTTTGATCTTAAACAATTTAAATGTCGTGATTATCTAATCTCTTCTGAGTTACTTTTCTATTGCTCTTTAGTAATGTTTTCATTTTTTAATTCTTCCTCAACTAGTAGCCACTTGCGTCTGAGTGGCTTTACTGCCTTGCTACTTTGAGTGAATCCAATTAGCAGGCCACTTATATTCCAGGATACTCATCTGCTGGAGTGGCTAGCTAATTCCTATTTGCAGACGCCTGCTCAGGCACATTTGTGTTTGTTCAACACCCACAGAGCCCATATGTGGTTTATACTGCAACTATGCAGAGCAGACCTTAGTTACAGTTTCTGGGAGAGAGCACATTATCTAGCATGAACCAAAGTCTAAACAATGCCAGGATGCTCAAACTCTTGGTCACAAGGCATTGTGACTTCAAGCTGGCACAACCATTCACAGCTCCTCAAAGAGAGCTGTCTACCCAATGGTATGGTTTTTCAGGCATTTTCCAAAGGTGCCACATGCTGGAATTACCTCCTCCAGACCAATAACATTAAGAATATATATACATACATATACACTACCGAACATAAGTTTCGCACCACCCAAATTTTTAGCAGAATCAAATTCGCCAAGTTTGTATTTTTGTTATTCTTATGTAGATGTCATAAAAAAAAAAAAAGTATTCTTTTCAACTTTAAAGTAAACATTTACTCAGTTTGCTACTTGACTCCTCTTATTGGGATCAAGTTTTTGCCGAAAATTCAGATTTATTCAGATATTATAATTACGGTATAATTTATTTTTGTAAACCATATTACTACAGTATAAATGGCAAGGAAGAAACAGAATAGCATTGAAAAAATAGCTCAGGTTGAAATTCTTTCGAAAGAAGGATATTCTGAACGTGTTATCGATAAAAAGTTAAGCCTATCAAAATATGGTGTGCATTATTGCCTTCAACAACTTCGTGAAACTGGGTTAAATATTGACAGAAAAAGATCTGGTAGGCCCAGAGTAACATCTATTGTAGAGGATAGGCACTTGATCATATCTAGCAAGAGGAATAGAAGAAAACTGCTCGGTATTAACAATTGAAATGATTCTACTCAGCAACATCCAGTATCTGTTACTACTGTTAAGAGACGACTTCATTCTGCTAGGCTTAAAGGCTGTGTAGCAGTTAAGAAACCACTATTAAAGGAAAAGAATAAGGGATGAAATTGATCGTACAGTTTGAAATGAACTTCCTAAAAATGAACAAATGTTGTTTAAATGCTTGCAGGATGCTTGGAAATCACTTTCATCAACTTATTTTTATAAGTTATTAGAAAGAATGCCAAGGATTTGCTCTGCAGTAATAAAGGCTCGTGGTGGTTTCTTTGATGAAAAGAAAATATGAATTAACTTTAATTAAATTTGAAATTACTCTATGTTAATTTTGGTTTTAATTATTGTACAATTGTGAGCAACAATGAAATATATATATATTTATTCTTCTAAGACATAAAATTTGTTATTTCTTTCTCTTAGAGAATAAATCTAAGTGGTCCCAAACTTATGGTTGGTAGTGTATACATGCGCATAACATACATGGGCAGATATATTTAAGTATAATCAGAGTTAAAAAATTATTTTCTCACCTCGTCATGGCCAAGGATATGAAAATGGTGTGCTTCCTGGATATGGGAATTCAGACAGTGAGCTAAAACATTAAAATAAATTTGAAAAAATTAAGAAATTCTGTAAATTTAATGTATCTAAAAAAGGAGTTAATAGATTTTCATACAATTTAAGGCGGAACATTTCTGAGCTGTTCTTCTCTTAGACTGGTTGCCACTCAAAACTAGAGATCCATCTTATTTAACCAAAGCTGGTTTCCCATGGGTAGTTTTTGCAAAAAATGAATGCAACAAAGTCAGGCGGAATTTGATTTCAGCATGCCAATTTTATTTCCACACTAGTAACATTAGTAATCTTTTTTACATCAATGACTACTGACATAATGTTTGTTAATTTAGTTTGACTAATCAACTAAAACACATAAAAGGATTGTTGCGATGGGGAAAATATCCTCCTGGGAGTCGGTTATACAGAGCAACGGTTTGCAGAAAGAAGCTGCTTAAGTGGAACTTACTTCTCACCAATTTATATATGAAACGAATGAGGGTGGTTTGCATGGCAAGGCAGGTCTTAGCTGTCAAGGTTAGAACTGGTGAAACTAAGGAACGTAGCTCTTCTGAGCACTTTCCATGGCAATAGCAAGAGAGTAGCGAGAGGCTAGAGATGTTTCATCTGTCATAGAGGTGTTGTAGGGCAGAAAATAATTTTAAGTGAGAAATGGGCAGCTTCTGCTCAAATACGACAGCAGTCCTCCATTTCAAGTGAGATCTAGCAACGGTCAAAGTAGAGGATAGGACAAGCAGTTGAATATGCTGTTAAATATTAAAAAAATAAAAATAATTTTTTGGCATTCATAAGTTACTTACGCCTATATCCTTAAGGACACATGGCCTAGTGGATATAGACATTGCTTAGTTCCAGTGACATGACCCAAAAAGTTGTGAGTTCAATACCAAGCGACAGCAGTGGTGAACAAGTAACTTAGTGAGTCGGGTTAGAGGGAGATAACTCATGACTACCAAAAGAGGCTTTGCACATGGATAGAATGATATACCCCAGTGACTGTAATAAAAGGTTCAATTTGAAATTCCTAGAACCTGAAGAAGGCAGGAGTGTACAACAGCCAAAACGTCATACAAATAGCAACCAAGACGAGGACAATAGTCTGAATAATATAAATAGTGCAAAAATGTTTATGTCAAAAAGGTTGTTTATACAGAAATTTTAGCAGTAAGAGATCTTCGACGACAACTTTCTTTACTGTTTGTCAGATGGATGTTTGGTTCACTGAAATAATTGCTAAAGCTAAAAATGCCTTCAGTTTCCAAATTTAATTTCACCCAAATATTCCAGCAGTGATATTCTGGCAGATTGGTATGCTGATTGCTTGTGCCTCAGGTTGTAGGTTCAAACCAGGACATTGTTCAATCAATTTTATGTATATTTACTTGCATACAGCCTTTGAGATTTCACTCGCCTGATCAACTCAGTCGATTAAAAACTTAATTGGGCAATTAAAGTTTATTGCTTTACCCACCCAGGGTCGATTTAAAAAAAAAAAAAAAGAAAAAAAATCAAGCAATGAAACATGTCCCTTCAAATATAGAAAAAGGAAATCCGATTCTTTTTACAACCCAAAAAGTATGCCATTGAAGATTCACAAGTTAATTAGAATGACCTACAATGACATTATTGAACTCTTTGGTCTTATGTAAGCACCTGATTTACGTCAAAATGTGTGGTTAAACAAAAGACAGTGACATCTTGCAATCATCAAAGTAAGATCTAACAAATGGAATTTAGATTGACAATCACTGTCTCACTTTTATCGTCCCATTTGTTTAATTAATGCTTCCAGAGTGGAGTCAAAATGTCTATGTCGGTCAGATTAAAGAAGCTCACAGATTTTTAGAAACTCATTTGGAAAAATATTATTCTTGACTAAACATCTATATTTCCCCCCCCGCTTACGAAAAGTAAAACCGAACATTTGAAAGAGAAAAAAAATATGCTTACTTCTTTCAAAGACGCACCGAAAAACAAAATATACAAGTAATTTTATAGAAAATTGTTGAGAAAATCAGATTTGTTATTTTTTATCATCTATGAGATGGAGGTTGTAGTCAAACAGAAGAAAGAAACTACAAACTTAGTTACCTCCACTCAATTGCCAAAAAAAAAAACAAAAAAAAAACAGCTTATGATGTTAAAAAAATGTTAAAAATAAAAACAAAGTTTTATCATCAAAATGTTTATCCTATAATTAAGAGGAAAGATCAAATTTTGTTGTTATCATTTTAAAAAATTTTTTAAATCCTTTCTAACACGTTCGAAATTTTAATTAAAATTTCGTTTTTTGTTTTCCATCAGCAATTAACGCTATGTTTACGTAAGGCGACTATTAAGAAAATGGAGTCTGTCGGGTAAAATGATTTTGAAGCAAGTAAATTTTCCCCTTGCTCTCAACCGCCGGTAGAGTGATTTCTTTTTCAAATCTCAAAGGATGCTTGCGTATAACAAAATCAACTACCAAATACAAAAGTGATAATTTAATTCTGACTTTCTAAAAATTAACTACAAGACTAGCACTGAGGGTTAACATTATAAATAAAACCTTGCAACTCAAAGATTTTTAACAAATTCCAATTCTTTGAGGTGGTTGGTTAGTTGTTAGGGTTTTGTGACATATCAACCATTATGGGTTATTTTATGCCAAATCCAGTTTACACATACACACGTCATAGTGGTGGAGGGTCCCTAATGGTATGGGGTGCCTTTTCTTACAGAGGGATGATGGAGCTCCAGGTGGTGCAGGGTTGTCAAACAGCGGCTGGTTATGTTAGCATGCTACAAAAACATCATTGATGATGGAGGGCCATCGTTTGTGTGTGGATGGATGGTTATTCCAACAGAATAATGCTGCAATCCATGCATTGACCTTTCTACAAGAAAATGGGGTCCATCTCTTGGGACATCCTGTATGCTCACCAGACTTGAACCCAACTGAAAATGTTTGAGGATGGATGACAAGAGATGTTTATCAAAATGGCAAACAATATTAAAAAAAAAATTAACTTCGTGAAGCCATCTTCAGAAGCTGGAGCAACACCCCCCCGCACCTTAATGGAAACGCTTATTTCTAGCATGTCTGACAGAATTTTTGAAGTCGTCAAAAGCAGTGGAGGTAGAACTCATTATTAAATTTGGTTGTTGAATGTTTTCATGCACTTTTCATACACTTTTTGTACAATTTCGTAGAATTTTTGTCTCTGGTCTTATAATTTTGATCATGCGTAAATCGCCTCATTTTATAAAAATGTAAATTTCTAAATCAAATGTTTGGAATGTAGCTTTTTGTTTCCATAACCTTTTAGATTGTAGTATTGGTAACCTTAAGTGGGAGTAGTTTAAAATCTATCCATAAAAAAAAATATTTCTTTTTAAAGATTTTTAAGTGGTTTTAAAATTTTGATCAGGAGTGTATATATTAAATAAATATAGTTTGTCATTAAGGTGGTTGTTATCAAATTTTGTAATTAATACAAAATTTTAGCTTTAGATCATCCTTCCAGATTAATACTATCAAGAATTCACCTTTTTAACAAATGGACCTTGTTGAGTCTTGTTGTCAGCCATGTCCTCAGTTTTACTAAGTTCACTGACAGTGTAATTCAGGGGTTTTCAATGTTTTTGACTTTGGACCCCTTTATATTTCAAGTTTTAGTCTAGGGACCCACTATAAACACTTATGAAATTTATACATAAATTTTTATTAAAATAAGATTTTGCCTGCTTTAAATATGCATCCCTTTTTCTTTCAAAAAAAATCTTTTGGTTTTGTGGCAGGGTGTAGTATTGTTAAATGTCTCTGTAATTTAGCAGGTTTCAGGGCTTCATTCGAGAACAGCTTATGACAAAATAAACACTGTGGTCTGTTAGCATTAGATACACTTTCAAGGAATTCAAATCAAATATATTCCACATCAGTCAGTTAAGTGCCATACGTGATACACGCTTGGGTAATCATGTCTTGAAAGAGACATGACTGACTGGGCAGAAGATTATCCCGCAGTAGGTTGCCATTGCTTTCTGTGGTAGAATGGTTGCCAACCAAGGCTATAGAACCCAATCTGTCCTGCTATTTAACCCATAACTGGATGGAATAGACGGATTAATACCTTTCCCAAGGATATTTACGTGTAAGGAATTCAACTGGAATTCGTACTCGGCTCTCCGATTTCTCGTTCCGAGTCAATATCCAATGCACCACAACGCACATCCGATATTCCACATCATACTTTCTTAATTTGTTTTTTTTGACAACTCTCTTCGGTCTCTATAGCGGATTCTGTGTTACTTTCATCATGAGGTTTCCGTTTTAAAAATTTATCCATGGGTGACACTTGCACCCTGAAAAAGAAAGTTAATTTGAACATCAAGCTCTTGCATGTATAAAATAATTTTTGTATAAATAACGTTGACATGTAATGGGCGATAGTGCAAGCTTTTGTCATTTGATAACATGAATAAGTAAAAATAAATATCCGGACATTGAAAATTTATACTTTGAATTTCACATAATGAGTTAATCCACTGACCCCCTATCTTATCCTTGCTGACCCCCTGTGGTCCGCGGACCACAGTTTGAAAGCCCCAGGTGTAATTAGCAGGATATGCCAAAACAGCCAATCAGAGAGGCTTTGAGTTTTGTGGAAAGATGATGAGAAGAACTCATTTGCATATTCTACCTGGACAGCGAAGTGTGTAGCCATATTTTTCTGTCTGTTGAAAACGTCGTTCATTCAGGCAGATGATACAGTAAATCTTGAAGCAGTTTAAACACATTGTGTGTTGACCATCGCAGGGGAAGGCAATGACAGGTTTACTGGAAAGAAAAATAAAAATCAATATGTAACAATGGCAATTACTACATAAAAAGTTATTATTTTCTAAAAAAAAAAAAAAAGAAAAAAAAACACACACAACAACAAAACAAATATTTTCATGGCTTCTGCTCTGATGAACTTGTGCAACCAGACTGGCAACAAAGCCCCAATTTACAGTTAGATCAACCAAATGCAGCCGACAATTCTACTCTATCAGCTTCTTTTCTCACACTTCCCAACTGTGGAACTCCCTTCCATATACTTGCTTTCCTGACGGCTACAACCTCCAGGAATTTAAATGCAATGTCAATACCCATCTCTTGACTCTAGTCCTTTCTACCTCACCCTGTAAATCTTTTCCCTTCTCTCTACCTTTGCAACTGTCTTCACACTTGTGTTTCCATCCTTCTATTTCCCTTTCTCTGATACCCATTGTAACTGGTTCATCTTTCTCTTATGTAGCCAGCCTCTTGCGCATCAGTACCACCTTGCTTGGGGTGATATGGTTGAAAAAAATAAAAAAATGAAAGCATAATTTCTTATATTAGATCTATTTTTCTAAGCAAAAAGACACAAATTAATACTCCATTAATTATTCAAACTTGTAGTCTTGTTATGCAAGGACACTTTAGTCACATCTAATAAAGATGAAAGCCTAAATCTTTCATACATTTATTATACATTATCCAAAAACTCCCAGAACTGAACTATCGCCCAGTTCACACTCCACCTACGTCTATTGAACTGGTGTAGAGGCTCATCCCTTGTTCCCTGTTTAGGATGTGGCTTCCGGCTTTCTCTTTTCCAATCTTTTCACTTTTCCTTATTTTTTTTTTTCAATTGGAGTAGATAGACTGAACTATTGCCCGGTTCACACTCCACCCACGTCTATTGAACAGGTGTCAAGGCTCATCCCTTGTTCCCTGTTTAGGATGTGGTTTCAGGCTTTCTCTTTTCCAATCTTTTCACTCTTATGTAGCCCCCTGCACACCAGTGGCCTTACCGCCTTGCCCGGAGTGATATGATTAAAAAAAAAAAAAAGAACTGGCAGTGAGGTCTTTGCGGCTTCATTAATAAGTAGAATCACCAAGCGGAAATCTTAATATTCTTGTTCTTTTATTGTTCTCTCTTTAATAGTATATATTTTTTTATATTCTCTAACACTTGGTAACCTCTTGCATCTTAGTGGTGTTATAGCCTTGCTTGGGCTAAAAGTGTTTCAACAATTCTTCCACCAGCCAATGAAATTTTCAAATGCAAATGTATTACTTCATGGAATTGTTTCTTCTGGTCTCTTGATTCATTACTGAAACTGATTCACCCAATTTAGAACAGAAAGTTGTTATTTTTACTGTTTACTCCCAACGCCTTTTCACCCACAATTTTATAATCCACTTGTTACTTTGGCAGACCTTTTAATTTGTTGTTTTCCATTTTTTTTTTTGTACTTTTTTTTTAGTGCAGTCTTATTGGTTATTACATAAAGTTTCCGATTATAAAAAAAAATTTTTTAAAATTTCAATATTGAAACAATTTTAGAGGAGGCTCAGTTTCTCATACAACGTTATAGTAAAATGATCCTCCATTTTGGAACCACTCGCGTTGGGGTCGCTTTGTTTTGTTTTTTTTTGGGATGAGTTGTTGCTCTTGTTTTTGTCTTTTTCAAGTTTTCTTCAGTTTTTACAATGGCATCTTCCTCGGAAACTCCAAGAATGGATTTATTAAAAAATTTTGCAAAGGATTCAGTTGTTGAATATGCGCAAGTAAAAAAGTTAATTGTGCAGGATCGATTTACCATAAAGTTGTCTGAAAAACTGAGCCCCCACCACTAAAATTGTTTGAATGTTGAAATTTTTACAAATTATTTTTGTCAATCGGAAAGTTTAGGGTTTAATCAATAAGATTGCACTGAAAAAAGTACAAAAAATAGATAATCAACCAATTTACAGGTGGTGGTAATGTCATACCGGCAAGTGGATCCAAAATGGAGGCTCGATTTATTATAACGTTGTATCTAAAAACTAATTTTTGGGAGATATATACCAAAGAAAGTGGGCTTGGAGAATTTAACACTCACATGATATGCTGAAGGCAAAAGAAGCAGAGGAAGCAACAGGGAGCCTACTCAACAAGTTTGTGAAAATAGATGACAAAATAAGGACAATAAATGATAAAACATAATTCAGTAAAAGAAAAATCACCCGGTTCACACTCCACCCACGTCTATTGAACAGGTTAAGAGGCTCATCCCTTGTTCCCTGTTTAGGATGTGGTTTCCGGCTTTCTCTTTTCCAATCTTCTCACTTTGGTTTCTTTTTCCAATTGGAGTAGATAGATCTATCTATCGCCCGGTTCACACTCCACCCACATCTATTGAACAGGTTAAGAGGCTCATCCCTTGTTCCCTGTTTAGGATGTGGGTGACTTTATCTTTTCCAATCTTTTCACTATTACGTAGCGCCCTGCACATCAGTGGCGTTACCGCCTTGCTCGAGGTGATATGATTAAAAAAAAAAATTTTAAAAAATGAGCCCGATGTGATAGCACAGAAAACACAAATTCTTTTCCAAGGTAAGACTTGATTTTCTTTCTTGCCACATGTTTTTTGCATGACATAGACATGTAACCACCATTTCGTAATAGACATCTAATAAAATTCAGCTGGGCTTAACACTCTGTTGTTATCCCTAGACACATCCTAATAAGTATTTTCAGTGTCAGTGAAGTGCCATTTTTGATACATGATTGGGCGATCATATCTCTTTCGATCTGTGACTGACTAGGCAGAAGATTTTCCCACAGTAGGTTGTCATTTCTTTCTGCAGTAGACTGGTTGCCAACTGAGCCTATAAAAAAAACCTATCAGTCCTGCTATTCAACCCATAGCTGGAGGGAGAAGAGATGAATTAATACCTTTCCAAGGGTATTTGTTTTGTGCATAAGTGAATGCAACAATTTTAACTGGAATTTGAACTCATCTCTCCGATTTCAATATTTATTACACCACAACACACATTCCTAAACAAGCATACTAAACTATCTATTTCCACTTAAAAAAAAAAAAAAAGAAACCAAAGAAGAAAATAGCAATGAGGTTTAAATTCAAAAATCAAAAATCTTCGATCATAATTTGAAAGGGTGCAAATCTGTCTTGCAAGTGCAAAGGTGAATTGATCAGCGCACAAACCAAAAGGGGTAAAAAAAAAAAAATCTGTATTCAAATCATGCAATGCACACTGCCCAGTCAGTCATGTCTCTTTCGAGACATGATCGCCCAAAGAGTGTATCACGTATGGCACTTAACTGACTGACTGAATATAATAGTTGGAATCATGATTAAGGTTTCTACTGAGCATAAAGTGGGGGATCGGTTTTATATTGTTTTGAAGTAATAAACTGATACCCCACTAATTACTTCTTAATAATATAAAACATCTCTTCCCATCTAGCTATGAATCAAATAACAAGATAGATTGGGTTCTATAGCCTTGGCTTGCAGCCGGTCTGCCGCAGAAAGCAATGGCAACCTACTGCGGGATAATCTTCTGCCTAGTCAGTCATGTCTCTTTTGAGACATGATTGCCCAAAGCATGTATCACATATTCCCACAGTAAGTTGCCATTGCTTACTGCAGTGGACTAGTTGCCAGCCGGGGCTGTGGAGCCCGATCTGTCCTGTTGTTTAACCCATGGCTGGAGGTAAGGGACGGATTGATACCTTTCCCAAGGGTATCTGCGCGTAGGTGAGTGCAAAAAATTAAACTGAAATTTGAGCTCGGCTCTCTGATTTCTCATTCCGAGCTGATATCCACTGCACGAACTTCCCCGATTTGTCATTCCAAATGCCCATAGCCCAGAGGTAGAATCGCCGATTGACACCAATTCGGTCGGGTTTGAATCCTGGGTTAAAAGCAGTCAGAGTTTAACCGTACTGATACAGCGAAACAGATCTGTCAATTGGAGTAGATAGACTAAACTATCACCCGGTTCACACTTCACCCACGTCTATTGAACAGGTGAAGAGGCTCATCCCTTGTTTCCTGTTTAGGATGTGGTTTCTGGCTTTTTCTTCTTCAATCTTTTTACTCTCACGTAGCCCCCTGCGCATCAGTGGCGTTACTGCCTTGCTCGGGGTGATATGATTAATAAAAAAAACAAAAAAACACACTCATTTTCACCCTCATAAAAACATAAAAATAAAAATCTAATAACCTCTTGCACATCAATTTTAGTGTTGGTGTTACGAGAATGCATTTATATATAAAAGCTAGCAGTATAGTATAGCCCGACATTGCTCGGGTGTAATGAAAGCTCTAAAACTAATCCATGGTCCTGGAGCTCAGACTCTTTGGACGTTGGCATGAAAGACTAAAAAGCAACAGTTGTTTCCAGTTAAAGCGAAACTGTAGACTGAAAGAAAAATGAATGGATGTAAGTCAAATTTTGATTTCCTGGTATCGATATCAAATAAGTTTTTAGTCGTAAACTGAATTTTGAAGGCTAAATAAGTACTCTGAGTAAATGGTATCATGGCTGAGACTAAGAACTACAATTATACCTACTTAGAGCTAAACCCGAAGCAAAAAGGGCTGAAAAAAAAATAGACATACAGGCAGATAAACAGACACACACAAACATCTTGCCTTTATATATATATATATCGATTTTCTGCACTATTGTAAGAACTGCAACCTTGAAACTTCTGAATATCATTTCTTATGTCTTTGTCTATGAGTGTATCAAATTTGACTAAAATCGAACCACTCCTTCTATAACCTGATTTTTTTGATTATCGATTTTCGATATTTATTGGGGGTACCTTGACACAAAACCTAACTAAGAACACTCGCAGACGCTTATAGTACAACTGTGTAAAATTTCAAGAAAATCGGTTCAGCCATTTCAGAGTCTATAGGTAACGGACACACACACAGACAAAGGTCCTTTTATAAATAAGATTAGATTTAGATTAGATTTAGATATACAATTTGTTTTCAAAATTCTTTAATTTTCTCAATCTTAATAGGATACGCACATCACAAGAAAGTATATATGTTAACAGGAGTGATGGGTCGTCATATGCAATACATACCTTACTTTTTATCTGGCTTAAATAATTTTTGAGTAATATAAAATTAAAATAAGCACGATAACATTTAAAATATCTAAGTGAAAGAAGCTCATTTACTTATCAAAAAAAGAGAAAATTGAATCAATTGCATTTTCTATTCTATTCCCATTTTTTAATAATTTCACCCCAAACAAGGTGGGAATATCGTTAGTATATAGGGGATTACAGTGAGTGAAAGAGTAGACAGAGAAAAGAAGACAAAAGATGAACGAGATTCAAAAAGACAGAAGATAGCAATTGACATTGCATTTAAATTTTTGAAGTTTGTAGTTATTAGGGAAGCAAGTAAATGAAAGGGGGTTCCACAAACAGGAAGTGCGAGAAAAGAAACTGTTAGAGTAGAAGTGTTGGTTGCATTTAACTATTTTAATGGTAAAAGGTTGGGACCTAGATGCCAATCTAGTAGCACGATTCAATTTATGTAGTCAAGGCATCAAAGGAAAAATGAACTTTTCAGGGGAGTTTTCATGAAAATATATATTTTTTTTTTTAATCATTTCACCCCGAGCAAGGTGGAAACGCCACTGATGTGCAGGGGGTTACATAAATGTAATAAGATTAATTAGAAAAGAGTGAGGAGTACAAGCTAGTTAGAAAGTAACAATAGAAAGCTGAGAAAGCAGGCGCAATGACAGATACATAGGTGGAGAGAAAGGGAAGGTTATACAGGGGAGGGGAGAGAGCTAGAGTCCAGTGGTTAGTAGATGAGTATTAACTTTGCATTTAAATTTCTGGAGGTCATAGCCGTCAGGAAAGCAAGAATACGGGAGTGAGTTCCACAGGCAGGAAGTGCGAGAGAGGAAGCTGCAGGAGTAGAATTGCCATCTGCATTTGGCTAACCTGACTGTGAATGGGTGGGACCCAGTTGCCAGTCTGGTTGCACGGGTAAACACCTGTTGAGGAGGCATCAGTGACTTAAGCTCATCCGAGCAGAAGCCATGAAAGTATTTATAGAAAAAGTTACATCACATGGATGACAAAGTAACTGAAGTTGCTGATGTCCAGTCAGGATTGATTATGTTTGTTGTAGAGTGGCTGACACCCCTGCAGCACTCTCAATGATGAAATGGGCCCATGGTCTGAAATTTTCTGTTTAAGTAAAGAATAGTAGTATTCAAGGTGTAATATATGAGTGTCATTCAGATAATATACAGACAGATTACTTTGGCGACTACTGCGATCTCAACCTCTCCTCTCTGTCTTGTAGGTTCTGTTTTGTCTGTTGTTGTAACTATTGTACTGTCTTGTGTAAATCTGTTTGGCACGAGATATTGTGCTGAATAATACTGCAGCACACTTTGTGTGTATTGCATTCACCTCGGCAATACAACAATATTACAGATCCTTCATTGAAATTTTGAGGGCAGGGACCATGAAAGAAAAAGGAAAAAGAAAAACACACACACGCACACACGAGAGAGTGGGTCAAATACAGGGAAAAACAGAATTTCTGTTGCTTGTCTTCCATCAGTATGAAGCCACCTTGTTTGCTTAACGAGGAAAGAAGAAAAAAGCCATTAATTCATCCCTTTTCTGTTCTATTTTCTTTAAACAGGGAGCAAGGAAAAAATAAAAAGGGGGGGTTAGTCAAAAAGAAAAAGCAGATTTTTGCTGCTTGCCTTCCAGCTGTATTGAGCCGTATTATTGCCCTAAACATATTTTCTCCTGAAGCCCGAATGTTTTTATTGCCTCATGCAGCTAAGAGCAAAGAACTACCTATTCAAAGGATTTAAATCTTTCCTCATAGAATTGAACAGGTTTAGACAAGAAGTGTGTATTTAATCAATTTCTAAGTTTCTTTAATACTGATTCTGGTTTATTTTTACAATTATTAGGTACTGAAAAGTAGATATTGAACATCGTCGACTGACCTTAATGTTACATCAAAAATTACACGTTTATAGATTTTTTTTTTTAAATTTAACCAGTGGAGATTATTCTAGATCCTTTCTTAAGATGTTGACTTAGTCATGTGATGACTTCCTAGAATTTTCTTCATGAACAGTTTAAACTTAAGCCAGGAGGAACTGGTAAATTTTATTTTTTGTAATTAAAAGGGTAAATTTTTCATCTATTTATCAGATCCATTCCAATGTTTTAGAATTTATTATTATTATTATTATTATTATTATTATTTTAAAAAAGTTAAGTAAATTAGCACCGAAATTTTTTTTGTTAGAAGCTTTGATTCATTTTACAAAATTATCTCAGTACCTGCAAATATTCACATTAAAAAGAACATACATGATGAAAAACTGCTCAAGACCCAATAAAAATAAAATTTTTATCATCAAATCTTTGCATTATTGTTAAAAAGAAAGACACAAAAAAATCTCAAAACTGTCAGAATTCTATAATTGCTCTGAAAAACTGGTCAATAATGAACTGATACAACGATCAATCACTGGAAAGTCTATGAGTCTGCTACTGTGTGGCCCCTTAGGGGTAAGAAAACTACCAGGTGATTTTTTTACTTACTGCTTAAAGAGAAAATACAGTAATTAGCTACTATCGACTCCCCTCAAATGGAGGAGGAACCAGATTGAAGCCCAGGCAGATCTTTGTGACCTTCACCATTTTAACATTTTCTTTTTTTTTTTACCTACATTTAAATATGTTACAAATTAAACTAAGCAAAACTGACTACTATTAAAAGAATAAAAAAAATTCACAGGTTTTGATATCATTCAGGGGATTTTTTTATCAATTTCTGTGGATTTGATTTGCTTATTCAAAGTGTTGAAAAAAAAAGTATATATATATATATATATATATCGCTCATTGCTAATGAATTAAAGCACTCTGGCTATTGGGCGTGTATAATGACAATATACATGCTAAAAAGTCTGCCTTCTTCTACCGTGCTCCCATGGCCCAGAGGTAGAACTGCCAACTGACGCCACTTCAGTCGGGTTTCAATCCTGGGTTAAAAGCAATCAGAGTCTAACCGTACTGATGAGCTGTGATACCGCAAAACAGATCTGTCTGCGGATGACTATATATATATATATATATATATATATATATATATATATATATATAAAATTCACTATTTTTTATCTATGATGATGAAAACATTGATATTAAAAATTACCACAAAACATTATTCATTTCTTCTTCTTCTATGTGCCCTGTCCCTTCAGGACGTAGGTGATCATGGCTTTCCACATCTCCCTATCCCTAGTGGCTTTTAGCATGCCTTCTCCTGTTACACCATGCAACCCTCGTTCCATCATCCACCTGATTAGGTCCTTCAAATATGTTATCCGTTGCTTTCCCCGTCTCTTTTTCCCTCTATCTGGCCTGTTAGTATCAGGCTCTCCAAGCCCTCTTTCCTCATTGCATGTCCCAGGAACTTCAGCTGTCTCTTCCTGATGCTCAGTGTTAATTTCCTTTTCGTTTCCATCATTTCTAAGACCTCGTCATTGCTCACATGCTCGATCCATGATATTCGCAGCATCCTTCTGCAGAACCACATTTCAGTTGCTTCAAGTTTTTCCTTCATCTTTGATGATATTGTCCAACATTCACTGCCATATTGAAGAACTGACAACACATAGCAATCCAGTACTCTTTTTTTGTTTGTTTCTAGCAAAATTGTCCCGTTTTTAATACTTTACTCGACTTCTGGAATGCTTCTTTCACCATACCAATTCACCTTTGGATCTCAGTGTCACACTTTCAGTCTTCTGTTATAACACTTCCCAGGTATTTAAATTTTTGTACCTGCTTGATTCTAGTATCCCCGACCTGTATTTGGCATTTTGGGCTGCCCTTTTTACTGATGACCATGCATTCAGTTTTCCTACAGTTTATTTGTAGTCCTTTTTTGTCACTCTCTTCAGCTACCTTCTGTAGGAGGTCTTGTCCTTTCCTTTCTCTGTCTGCTATCAGCACTGTGTCATCTGAATACCTTAGGTTGTTTAAATTGTGGCCTAACCACCAGAATTCTGTCAACAATGAATTTGAAGCAGCTTCATACCAGCTGCATAATAGATCAAATGTGTGTGGGTGGCATAGTGGATATTGGCTCGGAATGAGAAATCATACAGCTAGGTTTGAATTCTAGTTGAATTTGTTGCATTCAGTTACGTGCAAATATCCCTTGGGAAAGGTATTAATCCATCGTTTCTCGCTCAAGCTATGGGTTAAATAGCAGTACAGATTGGGTTCTATCATCGTGGTAGTAATCAGTCTACCACAGACAGTAATGGCAGCCTACTGCAGGAAAATTTTTTGTCCAGGCAATCATGTCTCTTTCAAGACAAGATCACTTAAGCGTGCATCACGTATGGCACTTAACTGATTGAATGGGTCAGAAAGTCATTTTCTCACATTAAAATCAGTTCATATCACATTCACTGGGGGTGGGTAATTTTTTGGGGTACAGTAAGTTTTCACTGTCACACTCTTTGCCATGGCAATTGGCCTGTGTCATGAACTCACATGCCCTGGATTTCAAAACACCCCTCAAGACTGGTTAACAATAACACTGCTTCTAAGAATTACCTGCTGAATTGGGCTTCATTTAAGAGTCATTTTATTTTTTTTCCTGACTTAAAAAGTAACCATTTATGACTAGCAGTTTAACCCAGCATTGCTCGGGTGTAATGAAAGCTTTAAAACTAACCCATGGTCCTGGAGCTCAGACTCTTTGGACATTGGCACGGTTTCAGTTTAACTGGTAACAACTATTGCAATAGTTGTTACCAGTTAAACTGAAGCCGTAGACTGAAAGAAAAATGAATGGATGTAAGTCAAATTTTGAAGTTTGGTGAGAATCAGATAAAAATTGTGGATTTGTATAAAGGACATACAGACAGATAAACAGACACACACACAAACATCTTGCCTTTTATATATATATATATAAAATCAATTTTCTGCACTATTGTAAGAACTGCAACCTTGAAACTTCTGAATATCGTTTATGTCTTTGTCTATGAGTGTATCAAATTTGATTAAAATCGGACCACTCCTTCTATAACCAGATATTTTCGATTATCGATTTTCGATATTTATCAGGGGTACCTCAACACAAAACCTAGGTAAGAACACTCACAGATACTTATAGTAAAACTGTAAATTTTCAAGAAAATTGGTTCAGCCATTTTGGAGTCTATAGGTAATGGACACACACAGAGACACACACAAAGTTCCATTTATTAGATTAGTTCCAAGCTTAGATTTAGATTAGAGTAGATGATAAACTTTACAAGTTATTTGCATGCAAAAGTAGATTTGATAAATTTATAAATGCTTCACTTACTGAACTTCTGCACATGTAATACAAACAATGTGCCGGGCGTTGTTATGGATGTGTTTCAGTGGCACTGAATCTGCAAATTGGTGTCTTTGTTTGCAATGAAAAATAAATTTCTGTAAAAGAAAAAGAAAAGAGACACAAATGGCAACTAAAAAGGCCGTGTTTTCACTGGTGCAAAGTTTAAAAAAGGGGGGGGGTTAGACATAAAACCCGTAGCAAGGGTAGACCATGAATAGGAAAATGCAATATCTAAGACACATTATCATGGCACAATGGTTAGCAAGCCAATCTACTTCAGTAAGTTTGACTCTCACTAGGTGCCCAAACTAAACTATAAATATCAAGAAAATGCAATGTTAGACAAGCTCATCTTGGTGATCCATTAATGATGAATTTGGTGCTCACAGGGTGCCCCAATACTCTGGCTTTGTAACAAACTGGACATAGATGTGAATATTTCCTATGACCCATTAGATTGTCAGAGTACCATACAAAGTAATTCCCTTTTATGACATTTTTAGAGCAACAGGGTTTATTTAGCAGTTCCCATCTCCTTTTGTAGCAACATGCGACAGGTTATAATAGTCTACATGGTACCAGCAGCAGGGCATAATTTTTTTACCTTATTGATGAAGGAGCTCAATACCAACATGACCTAATCAAGTGTTTTTTTTTATTGTTGTTCACCTAAATACAAGGCACCAGAGTCACTCAAGCTTGAGGTTTACTGCTTGTTGAAAGTAGATAATGACTGACACAAGAGTTAAAGAAGTTGATTGTTTTAGGAATCCGTTCCATAAAGTAGTGGTTCTTGGAAAGAAGCTGTCCTAATGGAACTTACTCCTTACTAATGGAATATAAAAGGAAGAAGAATGATTTAATCCTGCATTTCTGACATGGCAGGCCATAGGTGTAAGTGTTTGAGCTCGTGAAAATAAGGAATGTAGCTCGTTAGAAAATTTGCCATGGAAATAGCAAGAGCCTCATCTTTATTGCCACATTTACGATGTTTCGGCCATTGTACACTCTGGCTTCTTCAGATGCTAGGAATTTTGAATCAAACTCTTGATTTCGATCACTGGGGTATATCATTTTCATTCCATGTGCAATGCCACTTTCAGTAGCCATATGGCAGTGGATTGGTTAGTTCCAGTGACTTGACCCAAAGAGTTTTGAGTTCAATACCAGGATTCAGCAGTGGTGAACAAATAACTTAACTCTTTAAGTTAAAGGGAGATAACTACATGGCTACTGGAAGTAGCATTGCACATGGACTGAAAATGATATACCCCAGTGATTGAAATAAAGGATTTGGTTTGAAATTCTAGCACCTGGAGCATACAACAGCCGTAACGTTGTAAACATGGCAATTCTACCTCATCTCTAAAGTATGTATAAATACTGAGAAGCAAGAGGTTTGAGATGTTTCATCTGAGGGAAAGGGGGGATGTACAGTAGAAAATAATCACCTGCAAGGCCATGAAAATATTTATAAACTCTGTTGAGGCTGGAAAGCGAAGACTAGGTAGCTCCAGGTAAGATGTGGCAGCAATACTCTATTTTTTGGTCCGATTTGACTCTTGTAAAGATAGAGCATGGCAGGAGGAATCTGGTACTTTCTGGAGCGCTACAAGAGATCTGACCAGCCTCTTTAGCAATGTATTATATAAAGGAGTTCCACATGAGTCCCAGTAAACATTCAAAGCAAGAGTACAACTGCTGACATGACAGGAGAAAATTCAAAGTCAGGTTGGTGATAATGGAAGAGTTAATCATCAGTTTTCCTTCTTGTTTTCATCATCATTTTTTCCCCATTCATATCAAAGGCAGGGTGAGGTTAGGGTAGGGTAACAGGAGAAAGAGTGTTGAGCCACTTGGGATAGGGAGATATAGGCCACAATAGTCTACGTTCTGCAGGGACACAGCACACAGAAGATCACACACCTCAGTCAACATTATCATTTCGTTATCTGTAACGACTCAAAGCTTATATGAGGTGAAACTTAATATAAAAATATCACTTACAGCTTGTGTACTTTGACAATTGCTACACTGACCCTTGATAATGGAATGATCAATGACATCTTCACGACATTTCGGTTCCTGAAAGAATTAAAACAAAATAAATGTATATGTAGGTAAACAAAATTGCATTAAAAAAAAAAAAAAAATTTAAACTATTAACCCAATATTCTCTTTTAGGTAATGAGTTGCTACCCAGCCACAATCACTGTCACTCACATCCGCCATTGAAGGTAATATATTGCAACAAGACTTTTCCGTTATCAGCACAACAACAACAAAATGAAAAGAATAGAGCAAAAATAATATAAATCAAGCAAAACAATATAAGCAAGACAAAGCAACACTTATAGGGGTCTAACGTGACACTAGCTCGGCTGCTACTTTCTATGTCCGGTGAGCTGAAGGGACCACCGCCATTCACCACACCGTGAATTTTTGATCCGAATAGCAGTTTCCGGGCCCCTCAGGACGATCCGATGATAAAAAATGAAATGGCTGGGTCTATGCTGAAAGAAAATCACTATTCATGCAGAAAAGGGTTCTGGCTACAACCGCAAGGATATCAAAAAAAAAAAAAATAAGCCACACTTTCGGTTCCTGTGCAAAGAGTCTTTCAAAACTACTGCTTTTATGTTGCTACTTAAGAACTTACAAGAATACAAAGACTGAAAGAAGTTGATTGTCTAAGGAATCTGTTCCATAAAGTAGTGGTTCTTGGAAAGAAGCTGTCCTAATGGAACTTACTCCTTACTAATGGAATATAAAAGGAAGAAGAATGATTTAATCCTGCATTTCTGACATGGCAGGCCATAGGTGTAAATGTTTGAGCTAGTGAAAATAAGGAATGTAGCTCGTTGGAAAATTTGCCACGGAAATAGCAAGAGCCTCATCTTTATTGCCACATTTACGACGTTTCGGCCATTGTACACTCTGGCTTCTTCAGATGCTAGGAATTTTGAATCAAACCCTTGTAACAAACTGGACATAGGGATTCACTCATCTGGGCCAAAAAGGTGAGAGAGAGAGAGAGGAAGACGCCTTCAACTGATCTAAGGGAGGTAATTTCGTGGTTCTTCGTCTATTCACAATAACATACCAGTTTCTCTTCTCAGCTTTGTTGACAGAGTTAGATTCGTACGGATTTCATCTGCCTCTTAGTTCGGACCGGATTTCTGGATATCTGACCGCAGAGCTAATTCACCCAACCATTTTCACCACCTTTTGCCGATTCTTGCTGGACTCTTTCGTCTCTTGTGATCTCTGCGCCCGTCTCACTGACTGGTCTACTCCAGCGTGCAGACCACTTATATAAAGCAGGGTGGGGCTAAACTATGTTTACGTGCTGCCCACTGATTTTAATATGGAAATTGCTTTGACCACCATGGACGCTTGCCCAATATCCGGATCTCTGCAGGAGACTATTTCTCAAGTGGTATTAAAAGTGAATTTTGAGTTCCCCATGGTTATTTCGCAGACAATTCCCACTTGAGTCTTCCCAAAACCACTTATCTCATCTGCGGACTTAGCCAGATTTTGGTCACCCAGAATACAATTCATTATTTACCATATATTTTTTTACGAAATCACCATTGATTATAAATTTCACTTAATAAACCTGTCCGTTAATCATTCGGGGACCATTTTACCTAATTAATTAATAACACAACCCCAAAAATAATTATTAAAAAAAAAAACAAGAAAAAACTCATCTCTGGTATTACCCCGGGATCTCTTTTATCCAACTTAATACCTTCAACTTCCTTTAGAACTGCTAATTAATCGATTTATCTGGAGGGGGGGTGCTCTCTCTCTACATATATATATATATATATGTCACAAGGCAAATTAATGGTAATAAGGCAAAGAGTTAACAAACTAAGAACTGAGGTTGACACATGAGTGAATATGAATAAACGAACATAGCCTTCTGACTTCAACACAAGACAGACAGGGACTGAGTCAGATGAGACTAAGAAGTGTCCCATCTTATTGACTAGGAGAAATTTATCTGTGTGACTCTGCCTATAAATTGGAGGAAGAGAAAATGTTTTGCAGTCATTCCTGTCGTGGGACTGTTAAATTATTAGCAATAAATCACCATTCTTATCATGGGATTGAAACCAACAGAGCTGACCAGAGCAGCCTTACCAAGCATTACCAAAGAGTTATGTCTCCTTGCTACCAGTCAGGATGCAGCAACCAGAACCTGATGATCTCCAAATGAAAAGGTGCCACCATTGACCAGTCAGATCAAAGTTAAAATCATAAAAGGTCATGGAAAAAAAAGGAACTGGAAAATAATATCCAAAACAGGAAACATGGGACAAAACTGTAATCCTATTCAATAAATGTGGAAGATGTACAAGCTGGGTGATAGGTTCACCTATCTAATCCTATTAAATAAATGAATAGACAAAGGAAATTGTCCCCTAAATTTCTTATATATTCACTTATAGAGCAAGCCGAGTTTGAGTTTCATTTAACGGCATATCAACCTCTGTGAGTTATTTAATGCCAAAAAGGTGAGATTTTAAGGTATTTTTTCAATGTTCAGTTATAGTGGAAAGGTTGATTTGGTCAGATTTTAATGACAATTTTTTGTTTTTATTTTTTATTTTAAAAAACTGAAAATGTCTTCTAGTTTTGAATTCAAAAATGTTTTGCTGAGAATTTTTCTTCTTCAAAACTGTGTTATAGTAATAATTTTTTCTTCAAAAATGTATTATTGGTAATATCTTTCCTTCAAAAGTGTACAGTTTTCTATAAAAGTCTATTTTTATGTATATATTTCTATAAAGGTGTATTTTTATACTTTCACTACCAGTATAGCTCGGCATTGCTCGGGTGTAATGAAAGCTTTAAAACTAATCCATGTTCCTGGAACTCAGACTCTTTGGACGCTGGCACGAAAGACTAAAAAAGCAATAGTTGTTTACAGTTAAGTGAAACCGTAAACTGAAAGAAAAATGAATGGATGTAAGTCAAATTTTGATTTCCTGGTATCGATATCAAATAAGTTTTTCCCGTCGTAAACTGAATTTTGAAGGCTAAATAAGTCCTCTGAGTAAATGATATCATGGCTGAGACTAAGAACTACAATTATACCTACTTAGAGTCAAACCCGAAGCAAAAACTAAAATAAAAGGGCTGAAAAAAATACAGACATACAGGCAGATAAACAGACACACACAAACATCTTGCCTTTTATATATATATTATTGACTTTTTGCACTATTGTAAGAACTGCAACCTATGTCTTTGTCTATGAGTGTATCATATTTGATTAAAATAGGACCACTCCTTCTATAACCCGACTTTTTTGATTATCGATATTTATCGGGAGTACCTCAACACAAAGCCTAGCTAAGAACACTCGCAGACGCTTATAGTACAACTGTGTAAATTTTCAAGGAAATCAGTTCAGCCATTTCAGAGTCTATAGGTAATGGACACACACAGACACACACGGACAAAGTTCCATTTATAAATAAGTTTAGATAGTGCTTTGACCCCAGTTTGGGGGTTAACTATTTGCCCATAGATGGGACCCGAACAAGTGCTACCACTCCAGGTCAGGGTGAACCTGGGAACAACAGCAATTAAGAGATGGTTCCATGCTCCTCACAACCTCCCAATCAGAAACCTTGCTGCCGGATGCAGTTTACCATCATGCCCAGGACATGGAGCAAGCTGATAGTAAGGCATGTTAGGCCTAAGCAGCCAAGCTTAGTCTTATCCTATACAATGTGAATAATTAGCTAGAAGTCAGACAAAGGAATCCTTCAGGCTAAAAGTGTTTTAAGTCCAAGACTGACACAATTGTATTAACTAAGAAAACTTTACTTTGTAAAACAAAAACATTTTTAATTTCGGTATATAATCATCATCTTTTGTTCCCTTCTTTTTAATATGGCCCAGAAATTTAGAGTTTCATGCAATGACAAGCCGTCTTCTTTCTTTTTCAACACAATATGGGAAATGTGGTTCTACAGAAGGGTGCTGAGGATACCATGAACAGAATATGCGAGCAACGGTGAGGTTTTGGAGAGTCAGTTAAGTACCACATGTGAAACACACTTGGGAGATCACGTCATGAATGAAACATGGCTGACTGGACAGAAAATTATCCCGCAGTAGGTTGCCATTGCTTTCTGTGGTAGACTGGCTGCCAGCCAAGGCTATAGAACCCAATCTGTCCTATTATTTAACCCATAACTGGAGAGAAGAGACAGATTAATACCTTTCCCAAGAGTATTTGCGCGTAAGCAAATGCAATGAATTCAACTCCCTGATTTCTCGTTCCAAGCCGATATCCACTGCACCACAACGAACATCTTTTGGAGAGAATGCAAACAAAAAGGAAACTGATACTTAACATCAGGAAAAGACAGCTGAAGTTTCTGAGACATGTAATGAGGAAGGAGGGTTTGGAGAATCTGATACTCACATGACAGATAAAGGACGAATATGAAAAGAAAACCGATACTTAACATCAGAAAAAGACAGAAGTTTCTAAAATATGTAATGAGGAAGGAGGGTTTGGAGAATCTGATACTCACATGACAGATAAAGGACAAAAATGAAAAGAAAACTGATACTTACCACATCAGGAAAAGACAGCTGAAGTTTCTAAAACATGTAATGAGGAAGGAGGGTTTGGAGAATCTGATACTTACATGACAGATAAAGGATGAAAATGAAAAGAAAACTGATACTTAACATCAGGAAAAGACAGCTGAAGTTTCTGGGACTTGTAATGAGAAAGGAAGGCTTGAAGAATCTGATACTCATGAGAGAAGGAGAGACTACGGAAAGCAATGCATGACATACTTCATGGATTTGAACAGATAGAGGTCATAGCGAGGTTTGAGCAAGATAACAGGAGAAGGGTTGTTAAGAGCTACAATGGATAGGGAGATGTAGAGGGCCATGATTACCTCTGTCCTGAAGATATGCAATATTAAGGGTGATATTATAGTTCCAATGAACTTTCGACTTAAGTAGTATGAAGTAAAATCACAAACACACATTAAATATTTAATTCCGCAAAGCAAATTTTCAGGGATTGAAAGCTAAAATTATTTGCTGCAATATATTTCAGATTATTTCCATCTCTTAAAACATTTTAAAATTAATATCAATTATTCTTCTTCATTTATGTGACCTGTCCTGGCGATCATGGCTTTCCACATCTCCCTATCCCTGGTGGCTCTTAACACGCCTTCTCCTGTTACACTATGCAACCCTTGTTTCGTCATCCACTGCTTTCCCCTGTCACTTTTTTCCTTTATCTGGCCTGTTAGTATCAGTTTCTCCAAGCCCTCCTTTCTCATTGCATGTCCCAGGAACTTTAGTTGTCTCTTCCTGATGCTTAATATTAATTTCCTTTTCGTTTCCATCCTTTCCGAAACCTCATCATTGCTCACATGCTCGATCCATGATATCCTCAGCATCCTTCTGTAGAACTACATTTCAGCTGTTTCAAGTTTTTCCTTCATCTTCGAAGATACTGTCCAACATTCACTGCCATATTGAAGAACTGACATCACATAACAATCCAGTACTCATTTTTTTTTTTGTTGTTTCTAGAGAAATTGTCCTGTTCCTTAATACTTTACTCAACTTCTGAAATGCTTCCTTTACCATGCCAATTCGCCTTCGGATCTCTATGTTGCACTTTCTGTCTTCTGTTAGAACACTACCCAGGTATTTAAATTTTTGTACCTGCTTGATTTTAGTATCTCACCACCTGTATATGGCATTTAACAGATTCTAATCATTCAAATGGAATAGCTTATTCCCTGATGCCCTGCCCACACAAATTTACCCGTGCTACTAGATTGGCAACTAGGTCTCACCCTTTTTCTGTTAAAATAGACAAATGTAACCGACACTTCTACTCCAACAGTTTCTTTTCTCTCACCTGTAGAACTCCCTTCCCCAAACTTGTTTCCCTGGTAGTTAATGTCTCCAAAAAGTTAAAGTGCAACATTAATTTTCATTTTTTATCTCCTTGACTCGTCTTTCTCTTATCCTTTTTTTCAACAGCCTCTTTTTCTTTTTTCTCTTCCCTCCCCACTCACTGTAACCCATGTGCACCAATGGCAATACCGCTTTAAGTAATAAACCGAAGTAATAAACTGATCCACTACTAATTACTACTTATTAATATAATAATATTATCCTTTTCTTTTTCTCCACCACTGCAACTGTCATCACACCTGTATTCCCTCCCTTCTCTTGCTCCCTTCTAAATGGTTTGTCCTTCTCTTTACTCTCTTCTATTTAGTGCTTTTACTCTTATGTAGCCCCCTGCACATCAGTGGTGTTACTGCCTTGCTCAGGGTGATATGATTAAAAAAAAAAAAAAGAAATAAAAAAAATATAATCCACCTTGCCTCCCTCTAGCTATGAGTTAAATAACAGGATAGTTTGGGTTCTGTAGCCTTTGTTGGCAACCAGTCTATGGCTGAAAGTAATGGCAACTTAGTGTGGGAAAATCATCTGCCCAGTCAGCCGTCTCTCTTTCGAGAATTTATCAGCCAAGCATGTCATGTATGGCGCTTAAGTGACTGACTGAATATAATAGTTGGAAATATAATTAAAGCTTCTACTCGACAAAGTGGGGGAACTGTTTTCTATTGTTATGAAGTAATAAACTGATCCACCACTAATTAGTACTTATTAATATAGTATAATCCATCTCTTCTCCCTCCAGCTATGAGTTAAATAGCAGCACAGACTCGGTTCTATAGCCTTGCTTGGCAACCAGTCTCCTGCAAAAAGTAATGGCAACCTACTGTGGGAAAATGATCATCCAAGTGTGTATCATGTAGAGGACATAACTTATTGACTAACATTAAATTATTTACTAATATGGAATCACCTGTGTCATACAAGATACCGTTAAGAAAAAAAAAAAAAAAAAAAGATGCAGTTAACATCCTGTGAAATATAGATAAAGATATAATTACATGATCTCGGTCAATCAGGAAAGAATTTAATTCATGGCAATGTAAACACTGGGTCCGTAGTTTAGACGCTTGAATACTTTTGCATATTGGGCAGTAAATGTAGTAGTCGGATGGAGTCAAACTCGAGACACCTGAATTGAATGTAAACAAATATTAATTAATAAAAGAGCATAAAAAAAAAAAAATTATTTTAAACATTGCAAAATCATTCTTTTAATTCATTGTGAAATTCATAAAGTGTTAAACTGTTGTAACTCATTTTCTCGGGTTATAATATAAAAAGGATGTGCATTGTGGTGCAGTGTATATCGGCTTGGAACGAGAAATCAGGGAGCCGAGTTCAAATTCCGGTTGAATCCATTGCATCCAAACCGATATCCAATGCACCACAACGCACATCCTGTAATATATTACCTTGAACAAAAGAGGCAATTGACAGGTACATCAGTCTGCAGGTGAGGTCAACAAATAACAAGGATGATTGATAGATATATCCAACTGTAGATGATGTCATTGTGCAACAAAAAAAAACAAAGAAACAAAAAACAAACAAACAACCAGCTTGAAAAGCAATTGACAGATGTGATTGACAAATACAACAGAACTCCTGCTTTCATCCAACTCCTGACAACTCCTCATGTGCATGACACTCTCTGGCTGCCCTCCTGCTCCACACAAGCATCACCGATAAAGAATAAAATTATAAGATATTTTTATATATACCTGTTCCTCGTTGCTTGTCCAGATCCAGTGGCAGTATATAACACTAAAATCATAAAATGTTACCCCAACATTGTAATCTAGTCACTGTATTCGTAGAAATTCTTTTTTCTTCCAACCATTAATTGATAATAGAATTCCATCTGCAACTGAAAATGCCTTCCATGTATAAATTTGTGATGTTTTTTTCACTGCAAATATTATTGCTAATGCCTATCGGGTTGTATTTTTTTCTGCTGGTTGTAGCGAATGTGAAGCATGTGCGATATTTTCATATTACTGTCATCACATTTATGTAAAATTAGTGCTCCTATACCAAAATCACTAGAATCTGAAGCCACTACAATTTCTACTTTTGTATCATAATGCACTAATAAGTCTGCTGTTAGTATTTTTTTTTATTCCTTCAAATGCCTTCTGACACTTAGCAATCCAGTTCCATTTTAAACCTTTTTTTTAAGTAGATGGTTCAGTGGATCTCCCAAATTCTGCATATTGGGTACATAAATTTGATAGTAGTTTGCTATTCTCATGCTTCTAACTTTGTAACATTAGTTGTGGAGGCATATATATTTAATGACACTTGGCCTTGACACATCTGGTTGATGAACATTTGTGTAAATGATTTGTCCTAGGGACTTAATTTTAGGCAAGAACAATTTATACATTTCCTCACTGTGTTTGAACCAGGACTCCCATATTTTTTTTAAAATTCTTTTTACATGCTGAATATGTTGTTCTTTAGATAGACTTTTAATCAATATATGATCCAGATAAGCAACTGCAAGTATTGCATCCATAGCTTGTTGAAATATAGCTGAAGCCATATTTATACCAAAACGAAGTCGACTGAACTTATAGAATGCTTTGTGCATATTTATAGTTGTTAACTCTGAACATTTTTCTTCAACCTGTATTTGTAAATACACTTCAGAAAGATCCAGCTTTGAAGAAAAACTTTGTCCACCATTTTGCAAAAATCTCCTCTCAACTTGGTAAGGGGTAGTGTTACAAGGACGTATTTATATATAAAAATAATATTAACAATGTCTAAAAAGTTTTAGTAAGGGACTCTATTAAGTCCTACTTATTATTACGAAGTAGTTGTAAAAATAGAGAAATTAAGAATAGAACATTTTTGAAGATGCCAGAATGTTCAAGTAAACTCAAGAGTATTCTAAAAGATTCTAGAATATGCAAATTAGGTGTTAGCCCCTATAAAAAAAGAGGTTTTGGGAAGAGAGTAGTTAGTTGTTATCAGGATTTGCTGACATTATCAACTCCATCTTTGATTCAATGATTTCTGTCCAGCCGAAGAAAATCTCTAAGAAGTTGCCAACCAACTAAAACCTGAAAGAGAAACTCATGGAACTATCTGGGTAAATAGATATTTTTGACTCTTTCATTGATCAAACTAATAATTATTCTTTGTATACACATTTGAGAATTTCCAAAAAGTATAGCACTTAAACTTCTTCCGCTAGCTTAACTGGGTACAGACACTGACCCTTCCTTCCCCTTTGTAACACTTTGCCTGCCAGTAGTAAACTTCTTTTTTTTAATGCTAAAATTGTAAATTTGTATGTGATTTAACTGAGGTTTGGTCAATCCTTTTTTTTTATTTTTTTTTTACACTTAACATGTAACAGTAGTTCAGTCAGTTAAGTGCCATACGGAATACACGCTTTGGCGATCATGTCTCAAAAGAGACATGACTGACTGGGCAGATGATTATCCCGCAGTAGGTTGCCATTGTTTTCTGCGGTAGACTGGTTGCCGACCAAGGCTATAGAACCCAATCTGTCCTGTTATTTAACCCATAACTGGAAGGAAGAGACGGATTAATACCTTTCCCAAGGGTATTTGCGAGTAAGTGAATACAATGGATTCAACTGGAATTCGAGCTCGGCTCCCCGGTTTCTCGTTCCGAGCCAATATCCACTGTACCACAAGTGGGTTTATTATTAGTACTATATATAATTTTAAACTGGGACATCGGTCAGTTAGTTAAGTGCCCTACGTGATACACGCTTGGGTGATCATGTCTCGAAAGAGACATGACTCACTGGGCAGATGATTATCCCACAGACTGGTTGCCGACCAAGGCTATAGAACCCAATCTGTCCTGTTATTTAACCCATAACTGGAAGGAAGAGACGGATTAATACCTTTCCCAAGGGTATTTGTGCATAAGTGAATACAATGGATTACAACTGGAATTTGAACTCGGCTCCCCGGTTTCTCGTTCCAAGCCGATATCCACTGTACCACAACGCTAGTAGTTATGCTGTTTTAAATATTTGTTTAACTGTTGAAAAAAAATCAGCATAAACAATTTTTTTTTCGATAGATTCACTGCTGCCCATTTAGAATTTTTTATCTTTTCAATTGCACTTAGTTTTTTCAAGTTAATCTGCCATGGCTTCTTATTTATTCTTTTTCTAGTGTAGTCGGATTCCGTTCTAGTGAAGGGTAATTGTATATCGTTGCAGGTTAACGGAATTTAGCCTTGTGGTAGATATCCCACTATAAGTCATAAAATGATTATAAAATCAAGAAAGGCAAATTGAGTTGAAAATAACATCTCTATATATACATATATCAATTAATGTTTTACAATTAAAGCAATACTTGAATATAAAGGTCCAACAGAGGTTAGAATGTTCATGGCAAATAATGAGCTGAAAGAGATAAAAGGCTTAGGAATGTAGGGAGGGGAGGCATGTGAGGAATGTCTTTGAAGTAGTCGCTCCTGAGGTCAGTAAGTACTTTTGAGACAGTGAAGAAGTGATGCGAGGTGAAGGGAGGCGAATGTAGTAGCAGCCCGACTTAAGTCAAGGGGATATTAATTACATTCTTCTCCTTGGTCTCTGTGTCAGTCTGTCTGACGATACTTTGTGTCTCCGCTTTTTATATCTGCTTTTTGGATCAAAAGCGACTCGTTCGAGATTTTCATACTTGTATTTAATTCTGGGCTTCCCATTGGCTGGTAAATAAAATTCGCGTAGGTTCGCAAAATGGAAATTTGATATTTGATTAATTTTTATTTTTCAACCAGAACATCTGTGCAAACTCGGATGCGCAACGACGATTTTTGGTCATTTGCCTTCTGGTCGGTATAGAGCAAACATCTGGTCCCTTGCTTTTGCTCAGTCGGTATCACCACAAATCTAACTCTTCATTTTCTTGATCCAATGCTGTAAATGGTATATTTCATTTCAGTTTAAATACGAGCATCGAACCTTTTTTCACCTCAAATTTGTAACACTCACCCAAATCATTTGGCAGAACATCCAAAAACATTTTTTTCAAATCCGCTTTTAAATTTTCATTCTTTTTAAACTGGTCACTTGTCTATTTAGATTTTTACGATAAACATAGACAAATCCCACAGCTCAAATAATTTTAGCCAGTCAGTACTAAATAAGTTTGTAGTATTTTTTAACATGTAAGCATTAGCTTTTGCACATTTCTCATGGAATGAGGTGTCGCAGGTCATTTCAATAACAAAAACTAACGAATCACTTGAAACACAACTTTCGAAGTCCTTTTTAATATAGGCTTTTCATATTTACTGTTGTTTCTGCAATTCCAACAACTACTGACATTGCTGTTGAATCTGTGCCACAGAAGCCGATATAGCTTTGAGAAATTCCGGTTTTCTGTTATTTTCTCCTACCCGCAAAAGAAAAACCAATTTACCACTGTGGTTCAAATTCTCATCACTGGTTTCCTGAAGCAGAAAGCATTTTTTTTTCCTACTTGTTATATTCAGAAGGGGGTTTCAAATATCCGTGTAACTTCAGTTACAACTCATATGAGTTTCAATTCCTCATCACTGTTGCTATAACTCATTCTCTATCAGTTATGATTAAAAGTCTTGCCTAGGCACTCACTGTGACATCTTTTTTTTTATAATCATATCGCCCCAAGCAAGACATTTTACTGCTACTGTTTTGCAGGGGGTCACATAGGAAGAAAAGTTATAAGAAAGAGTAACAGGTTATAGGGAATGTCTGGAAGTGGGTAAGAGAAGGATGACTGTGGCCAATTTATATATTGATTATAATATAAAATTGATCCCCCACTTTATATTTACATAATAATTTCTTGTCTGTTGATAAGCTGTAGAAAACGAATCAGTCAGTCAATGAAATACTGATTAGCTACAAATATGCATATCTTTTAGATTTATTTACATTCTCTGGAATATAAATGGATAGAAATTTTTATTTTATAATCATATCGCCCCAAAAAAGGCATTTTACTGCCACTGTTTTGCAGGGGATTACACAGGAGGAAAGTTATGAGAAAGAGTGACAGGTTATAGGGGGTGTCAGAAAGTGGGTAAGAGAAGGATAAGTATACTGATGAGAGTGGATGGAGAAAGGAGCATGAGGATGTGGTTTCCGGCTTTCTCTTTTCCAATCGTCTCACTTTGTTTTTTTGTTTTTTTTGGAGTAGATAGACTAAACTATTGCCCGGTTCACACTCCACCCACGTCTATTGAACAGGTTAAGAGGCTCATCCCTTGTTCCCTGTTTAGGATGTGGTTTCCAGCTTTCTCTTTTCCAATCTTTTCACTATTACATAGCCCCCTGCACATCAGTGGCGCTACCGCCTTGCTTGGGGTGATACGATACTTCCCTCCAGTTATGGGTTAAATAACAGATTGGGTTCCATAGCCTTGATCGACATCCAGTCTACTGCAGAAAGCAATGGCAACCTACTGCGGGATAATCATCTGCCCAGTCAGTCATGTCTCAAAAGAGACATGATCGCCAAAGCGTGTATCACGTAGGGTACTTAACTGAGTGAATATAATCGTTGAGAAATTGATTAAGGTTTCTATTGGACATAATGTGGGGGCTCAGTTTTCTATTGTTATGAAGTAATAAACTGATCCCCCATTAATTACTACTAAATAATATCATACATCTCTTCCCTCTCTAGCTATGAGTCAAATAACGGGACAGATTGGGTTCTATAGCCTTGGTCGGCAACCAGTCTACCGCAGAAAGCAATGGCAACCTACTGCGGGATAATCTTCTGCCCAGTCAGTCATGTCTCTTTCGAGACATGATCGCCCAAGCGTGTTTCACATACGACACTTAACTGACTGAATATAATAGTTGGAATCATGATTAAATCTTCTACAGGTCATAAAGTGGGGGATCGGTTTTCTATTGTTATAAAGTAATAAACTGATCCTCCACTGATTAATACTTATTAATATAATACATCTCTTCCCCCTCTAGCTATGAGTTAAGACAGATTGGGTTCTATAACCTTGATCAGCATCCAGTCTACTGCAGAAAGCAATGGCAACCTACTGCAGGATAATCATCTGCCCAGTCAGTCATGTCTCTTTTGAGGCTTGATTACCCAAAGCATGTATCACGTATGGTACTTAACTGACTGAATATAATCGTTGAGAAATTGATTAAGGTTTCTATTGGACATAAAGTGGTGGCTCAGTTTTCTATTGTTATGAAGTAATAAACTGATTCCCCAATGATTAATACTTATTAATATAATACATCTCCTCCCCCTCTAGCTATGAGTTAAATAATAGGACAGATTGGGTTCTATAGCCTTGATCGGCATCCAGTCTTCTGTAGAAAGCAATGGTAACCGACTGCGGGATAATCATCTGCCCAGTCAGTCATGTCTCAAAAGAGACATGATCGCCCAAAGCGTGTATCACGCATGGCACTGACTGAGACTATTATTTACTCAAAAACATGAACTCAACTGGATACTAAGGAAAAAAATGGTAGAGAAATTTCTAAATATCAGAATAATGTTAAGTAAACAATGTGAAAAGATTCTGTTTAACACGTTTCATTCTTTAGAATGATTTCATTAGACTAAAGTAATGTTTTCATTGATAGAATTACATGCAGGAAGAAGTAAAGGGAGATATAAAAACACAATTGTTGGTTATAACTTGACACTAATATCTGAAGGGGTTGGAATGCTGAAATTTAAACTCTTTTTTTTAGATGTATCTGAACATGCCTAGCAAATTTCATTCAGCTTCCTTATGTTTTAATTCGAAAATAATAACTAACAATAAAAGTGATAAAAACAAAAAAAGCAGACATGTTTGTCTATCATCTGGTTTGTGGAACATAGTATATTCACACCCACATACATGCGTATAATTCCACATTTTATATTCAACAGCGTGTAAATCCTTTTGTCCACACCTCAACACCTTTTTTTTTTTTTTAATCGTATCACCCTGAGCAAGGCGGTAATGCCACTGATGTGCAGGGGGCTACATAATAGTGAAAAGATTGGAAAAGATAAAGTCGGAAACCACATCCTAAACAGGGAACAAGGGATGAGCCTCTTAATGTGTTCAATAGATGTGGGTGGAGTGTGAACCGGGTGATAGATAGATCTATCTACTCCAATTGAAAAAAACAAAGTGAGAAGATTGGAAAAGAGAAAGCCGGAAACCACATCCTAAACAGGGAACAAGGGATGAGCCTCTTAACCTGTTCAATAGACGTAGGTATCAAAACAGCATGCATGTTTTCATCTGCAAGACATCATGTTAGCAGACAGTGATTGGTTAATCTTGACTGAATATCCTGTGTTCACATGTTAAATCCAATTTTGACATATTTTTCTAATGAGATTTTTCAAATATTCAGACGTATGGCATTTAACTGACTGACTTGTATATAAAGAGAGAGAAAATTAAATAATACACCATCTCTCTCTCTTAGTTGTCATTACGTTTACATATATTTCTGTCCCAAATGCTGGCACCACTTACATAAGATCAGAGAGTTAAGATCCTTATGACATTTACTGTTGCTACTAAATAACAGGAGTAACTATAAAACAGGAGTAACTATAAAAGATGAATGAAGCAAACATTTTAAAGGAAGCAAAATTTCACTATTTCACTAATACTCAATTTCACACTAATGCCCTTGGGAAAAGCATGAATTTATTCATTCTCCTTCCAGCTATGGGTTAAATAGCAGGATTTAACTGGGTTTTTGAATAGTAACCAGATTAAGAGAAGGATTAGTCTTTTCATAAAGATGACAATAACCATTTCACTATCTTTTAGTTACTCTTTTCCACTTCTTGCTTCTCTGTCAACTTGGATTTTCAAAAATTAAAATGCAATATCAAATAATCCAATTTTGTCCGCACACTCAAGCACGTCTATATAAGCAGTCTTCCACGTGTGGTAAGCCAGTGAAGCCTCAGCTATCAAAGTAGTTGTGGGACATGCACATAATACTCACTCATAGACACCCGCCTGATTGCAGGTAACAATTGATGGCACGAATTTATTTCTTTTTTTTTTTTTTTTAATCATATCACCCCGAGCAAGGCAGTAACGCCACTGATGCGCAGGGGGCTACGTAAGGGTAAAAAGAATGGAAAAGAGAAAGCCGAAAACCGCATCCTAAACAGGAAACAAGGGATGAGCCTCTTCACCTGTTCAATAGATGTGGGTGGAGTGTGAACCGGGCGATAGTTTAGTCTATCTACTCCAATTGAAAAAAAAAATAAAATAATAAAGGAAAAGAGTGAAAAGATTGGAAAAGAGAAAACCGGAAACCGCATCCTAAACAGGAAACAAGGGATGAGCCTCTTCACCTGTTCAATAGATGTGGGTGGAGTGTGAACCGGGCGATAGTTTAGTCTATCTACTCCAATTGAAAAAAAAAAAAAATAATAAAGGAAAAGAGTGAAAAGATTGGAAAAGAGAAAACCGGAAACCGCATCCTAAACAGGAAACAAGGGATGAGCCTCTTCACCTGTTCAATAGATGTGGGTGGAGTGTGAACCGGGCGATAGTTTAGTCTATCTACTCCAATTGAAAAAAAAAATAAAATAATAAAGGAAAAGAGTGAAAAGATTGGAAAAGAGAAAACCGGAAACCGCATCCTAAACAGTAAACAAGGGATGAGCCTCTTCACCTGTTCAATAGATGTGGGTGGAGTGTGAACCGGGCGATAGTTTAGTCTATCTACTCCAATTGAAAAAAAAAATAAAATAATAAAGGAAAAGAGTGAAAAGATTGGAAAAGAGAAAACCGGAAACCGCATCCTAAACAGGAAACAAGGGATGAGCCTCTTCACCTGTTCAATAGATGTGGGTGGAGTGTGAACCGGGCGATAGTTTAGTCTATCTACTCCAATTGAAAAAAAAAAATAAAATAATAAAGGAAAAGAGTGAAAAGATTGGAAAAGAGAAAACCGGAAACCGCATCCTAAACAGGAAACAAGGGATGAGCCTCTTCACCTGTTCAATAGATGTGGGTGGAGTGTGAACCGGGCGATAGTTTAGTCTATCTACTCCAATTGAAAAAAAAAAATAAAATAATAAAGGAAAAGAGTGAAAAGATTGGAAAAGAGAAAACCGGAAACCGCATCCTAAACAGGAAACAAGGGATGAGCCTCTTCACCTGTTCAATAGATGTGGGTGGAGTGTGAACCGGGCGATACTGTACTCACACATTTCCTACATACAAAATCCAATGGGAACTCAAGAACTGTAATCACATTATTCTTCTTTTCAAAACCAATCAATCTTCCAAAGAACATTTGACTTTCTTTACAGTCTAAGGGAGAAAACTCTTTCTTCTATACACTTTCACAGTAATTTGCATTCTTCTCTCAATTAATTGTATTATTGTTAATACATGTTTATTCTGGTTACATTGACATCATTATCTTATTCCACAAGTCATGCATCTTGGCTAATCAATCATGCGTCATGTCAAATCCTCAATATAAATATTGAAACGGTAGATATACGCTACAGGTTCACTCCTCTTCAGTCTTTTCAACAGGAACAAAAGTTTATCTCTTTTTCCTTCTAAAGTTTACACTAACTCTATATTCTTAATGTTTGCCCTTGTTTATGATAATACAATTCCACACAATAACTCACTACCTTGAGTGCCTTTTGGGCCTTGTAATTCCTTGCATTCACTTATGTGCAAATACCCTTGGGAAAGGTATTAATCCGTCTATTCCTTCCAGTTATGAGTTAAATAACAGGACAGATTGGGTTCTATAGCCTTGGTCGGCAACCAGTCTACTGCAGAAAGCAATGGCAACCTACTGCAGGATAATCTTCTGCCCAGTCAGTCATGTCTCTTTCGAGACATGATCGCCCACGCGTGTATCACGTATGGCACTGACTGAATATAATAGTTGGAAACATGATTAAGCCTTCTCCTGGGCATAAAGTGGGGGATTTGTTTTCCATTGTTATAAAGTAATAAATTGATCCCTCACTAATTACTACTGATTAATACAATACATCTCTTCTTCCATTCAGCTATAGTTTAAAGAGCAGGATAGAAAATCTTCTGCCCAGTCAGTAATGTCTCTTTCGACTGACTGAATGGGTGAATATTAGTAAAAAACAAAATTTAAAAATTAATTTAAATAAATAAAAAAACATGATGAAACTGGATGAAATCAGCTAGACTACATGCCCGGACATGCTTAAAAAAAAAAAAAAAAATGAAATTAAAAAACATGAAAGAACTCGTTTCTCAATTTGAGCAATAAATAATAATAGATTCCATTTGAAATCTAAATTTTGAATTGGCTCGCTTTTCATTAATAGGCTAAACTAATTAAATAAATTAAAATAATGCCCTCCACCCCACTCCAAAAGTAGTTCCTACCCAATCTGGAATATCTAAAAATTATCAATATCCCAAAAATAAAATGTAAAAAAATAGAAAAAAAAGCTACATGCGTTATCTCCCTTGACTTGCAAAAACCTACATTGTTATCTCCCTTATTTTACTTTTCAAAAAGAAAAAAAATGTAGAATTTTTAAGGAAGTTTGTCACCACTTCAAAAAAATTAAAAAATAAATAAAAAATTGAGAAACAGGTCAAAGAATTAGCATGACATCTTAATCACTCTCAGTAACAAAATAGACCCAAAATTCTCCTTTTAACTTGCATTTCTTAGAATGAATTACAATGACAAGTAGGGTAAGTAGAGGATTTGATATTTTGCTGCAGGGTTCATCTGGGTTCATAAAAACAGTAAACACCCAAGAGATACGACTTGAAATGCCAACATTTTTTCTTTTTTTCAGAGTTGGAATCAAGTTATGCTTCCACTTCCTACTACCCTCCTACTCTTACCTTTCTATTTTCAGTATTTGTGTAGATTTGGACTGCTTTCTGGGTTCTTTTATCTTCTGCTCTCACAGTTGAAACCTAGATAGCTTGGTGCAACAGCTTCTTTGCTATATATATATATATATATATATATATATATATATATATATATATATATATATAAATTAAAAAAGGATTAATTCAATGATGTTGAATGACCATTTCGATATGAAGATCCCCACATCACCTCAGCAACAGAAAAATCCTTTCAGAAACTGGAGAAAAATCAGTCTATATTTGCTCTGTAATATTTTATTACATGGAGCTCTCTTCCTGTATCATTTTTTAATATTAAAAATAAAATTTTTAATATTAATTAGGATCGGGTCTTTAGAATTTACCTTCCTGCTTTTTCCACTTGGATTAAAGTACCTGAATTAATATATATATATATATATAGTGTGAAGTAATATAGTTTTAAGGTGTGCTATATTTAAAGGATAAAGTGCTCAATATCAGAGAAAGAGCATACATAAATATAAAAGTGAACATTGAAGTTAACACTCAGATGCGACAGACTTTTAACTTCAATGTTCACTATATATATATATATATATATTTACCTTCCTACTTTAAAGTAATTTAATAAAAATATATAAATATATATATTTATATATTTTTATTAAAATTACTTTAATCCGAAACGGAAAAGTAGGAAGGTAAATCCCAAGAACCTGGTCTATATATATATATACATAAATTAAAATAGGATTAATTCAAGGATGTTGAATGACCATTTCGACATGAAAATCCCCACGAGGGATAACACATCACTTTAGCAACAAAAAAATCCTTTCAGAAACTGGAGAAAAATCATTTTTAATATTATTTAGGATCGGGTTTTTGGAATTTACCTTCCTGCTTTTTCCGCTTGGATTAAAGTATCTGAATAAAAATATATATATACATATATAGTCATCCGCAGACAGATCTGTTTTGCTGTATCACAGCTCATCAGTATGGTTAGACTTCTGATTGCTTTTACCCAGGATTGAAACCCGACTGAATTAGTGTCAGTCGGCGATTATACATCTGAGCTATGGGCGCTCAATAGAAGGAGGCAGACTTTTAGCAATTGATATACCATTTATACATACGCCAGTAGTTAGAGTGTTCTAATTCATTACTGAATGAACAATGCATAGATGCTAGAGTAGCTATTTTTTCAAAAAAAGAAAAAAAAAAATTATATATATATACATACACACACACACAATTCTGACAAGTGTTGTGGCCTAAGGTCAAAAGCAGTGGTTCCCAAACTCTTTTTTCTCTGTGCTACATTTTCAGAAGTAAAATTTTCTCGCACATCACCATATTTTTTCAGATAAAAAGTACATTTAAAAATAAGGGAAGGGAGGGAAGTTTGCTAAAGGGAGATAACTGCATATTCAAAGTCAGAACATGATCACTGATAACTCTCTTCTCTAATTTGCAAACCCTAGTTACTATATACTTAATAATTGATATAATGCAAAAATATCACAGTGACAAAATCAGTTAATTATTTATAACTTTATCCTGGGATTCATGCATCCAATTACAAGTGATCTATAATATTTTAAATTTTGAAATTGTATTTATTTTTGCCTCATTCATTTTTTTTAAAACCCATTTCTAAATCTTTGTCTCCCAACCATTCTGCCTCACCTGCTATACACTTCACCTATGAGAGGTGTCACATCACTTGGAAACCACTGGTCAAAAGTATGCTAATATACAAAAATTATTTCTAAAATCATTTTTTTTTTTTTTTACACATGTGGATTAGTCTATTTAAATAAAATAGTAATTGTAATTATAAAGAAAAGGAATCTGTGGAGAGCCATGATCACCTAAAATTTTATATTTCTTGATTTTCGCATTAGAAAAGATAATTCAATATATTTTTTTAGATTTTAAATGATATTGTAAATATTTTTAATTGTTGGCAACAAAGAAAATTTACAAAACAAAAAAAATGATGATTGTACTTACCTTGGGAACTTAACTGTAATGTATCTTTGGGGTCAATTTTTACCACATGCAAATTACTTTCATTTTCCAACTTCAGATCCTAGTTTAAAAGATTAAAAAGAAAAAAAAATTAAAAGTTAAAAAATAAGGCCCATCTTTAAAGCTATGTGTGGAGGCAAGCAAGAATTTGCATACTAAAATTATTTTTAATTTATTTGTTTAAACATTATTTTTAATGGATACTCATATTTTGGTAGATGCTCTGCTTTTTGTATTAATTAAACAGTAGATTTATTTAATTTAAATCTTCTTGAGTGACGATTCGTTCGAGAAATCTCAGAAAAATATGCTTGACACATTTTTCTAATGAGATTTCTCAAATATTCAGACGTATGGCATTTAACTGATTGACTTGTATATAAATAGAGAGAAAATTAAATAATACACCATCTCTCTCTCTTAGTTGTCATTACGTTTACATATATTTCTGTCCCAAATGCTGGCACCACTTACATAAGATCAGAGAGTTAAGATCCTTATGACATTTACTGTTGCTACTAAATAACAGGAGTAACTATAAAACAGGAGTAACTATAAAAGATGAATGAAGCAAACATTTTAAAGGAAGCAAAATTTCACTATTTCACTAATACTCAATTTCACACTAATGCCCTTGGGAAAAGCATGAATTTATTCATTCTCCTTCCAGCTATGGGTTAAATAGCAGGGTTTAACTGGGTTTTTGAATAGTAACCAGATTAAGAGAAGGATTAGTCTTTTCATAAAGATGACAATAACCATTTCACTATCTTTTAGTTACTCTTTTCCACTTCTTGCTTCTCTGTCAACTTGGATTTTCAAAAATTAAAATACAGTATCAATCATTATCTTTATTTTCTCAACAGTTTGTTTTTTTATTGTCCTCTCTTAATAGCATATTTTTCTCCTTTTTCCTAATATTCTGTAATCCACTTGTGTCTTAGTAGCTTTATTGCCTTGCTTGGGATGAAATAATTTTTAAAAATAATTCACAGGTATGAAAGAAATGTGGTAAGTCATGACCGCCTATGTCCTGAAGTGACATCTAAATAGTAAAATCAAAAAATTAAGGAAACGTATTGTGGTGCATTGGATATCGGCTCCAAATGAAGAATCGGGGAGCCGAGTTCGAATTCCAGCTGAATTCCTTGCATTCACTTATGTGCAAATACCCTTGGGAAAGGTATTAATCCGTCTCTTCCCTCCAGTTATGGGTTAAATAACAAGACAGATTGGGTTCTATAGCCTTGGCTGACAACCAGTCTACCGCAGAAAGCAATGGCAACCTACTGCAGGATAATCTTCTGCCCAGTTAGTCATGTCTATTTCAAGACATGATCGCCCAAGAGTCTATCACGTATGGCACTTAACTAAGACAAACAAAAGAAAAATGGCCTTAAACAATAATTCTATAAAAATAAAACAAAACTTCAACAACATAAAAAGTAAAAACTATTCAACTGAGGCTTATTTTAAAATGACAAAAAATGTATAGTAAATTATTTACATGAAAAGATTAATTGTTTAATGAATAAACTATTTTTATTTTTAAATAACAGAAAATAAATGTTTTTTTTTATATTAATCACTTTTAGTTTAGTTCAACAAACATCAAATAATAATACTAATTTTTAAAGGTCAATACTAGGGAGTATGTATTTTGTTTTATTATGTAAATTTATTGTAAATAACCTTGGGAAAGATACAAAAAAAAAAATCTATCTCTTCTGCGCCGGCAGGGGGTTAACACCAGGACAGGACAAACCGATTCCTTCATTCTTGGACGGCAACAGGTCTAGAATGAAAAATCTGAATTCAAACTGTATGTAGCCTCAGTGAGGCACATACAATGTACCTAAGGAAAAAATCATTGAATCCTCCTCCACATTGACTCCATGATCCCAACTAAAGGTTGATTCCTTTTTAAATTAATAATGGCCCCTACGGAAGCCAAAAGCAAATATGCTTGTTTAGTGCTTACGACGTGCTTTCTTAAAATTTTTTTTTTTTAGTTAAAAAGATACGAATTTTTAATTTTTTTTTTTTTTTTTTGTAAAGAAATCACATGATAAGTATTTTGGTTTAAAGGGGAGGATTATTTTTTTGTATGAAAATAAACCCCTATTAATTTTTAAAGTTATTTATTTTTATTTTAATTAGGCAATCATTTCATACCAACTCAAGAAAGGCGATGTCACTAAGACACATGGAGGGAATGTCACTGGAAATTAAAAAAAAAACTTCAGTGAGAAAAAAAAAAGGACACAGTTGGAGTCAGGATGACAAAAGATGGCGAATATTTTTAGATTTTAAAGTCACTGGGTTAAAAGTACTTTTTTTTTACTTTTTTTTTTTAAGTTTTTTCACTTTCCTAGGGAAAAAGATGTGATTATTTCTGTCCGAGGTGCCTTTTTTTTTATTTTTGGACAACTCCAGCCTATTTCGTTTTTAAAGTTTATTTTTAGTTTAAAGACAAATTTCATCCACTCTTAATTTTTTTTTTTTTTTTATGGGGCACAGAAAGTCGAAGATAACCCGACCCACACAAAGTATACAAAGAAAATTAAAGCATAAAGCATCTTCTTTGACTTTTAGTTTTTTGTTTAACAATTTTTTTTTTACTGCAAACTAAAGAATAAAAATAAAATTAAAATTAAAAAATATCGAAAATTAAGTTTTTTTAGAAAAATAAACATTTTTGAAATTTTACGTTAATTTTAGAAAAATAAACATTTATTTTATTTAAATGGCTAAATTTTAAATTCTGAGATTTAGTTTTTACATGAATCTATTATTTAAAGAACATGAAACATAAAAAAAACATTAAAAAAATCATTCACATTTTAAAGAAAAAATGTTTGGATATTTTAGGGAGAGACAGAAAAAAATCGATTTTGTTTTTCCATTTAAAATTCGTTTTGACATCAGTGACGACTATTTAACATTTTGCTATACACATGCATTAAATTATTTAATTATATTTAATTTAAATATAATAAAAAATAAAGAAATCTTTACCTGTAGTAAAACTTTTTCATCGAGAGGGCATCCACAATAAATAAGGCGATAATTGTTAAAAGAGGAAGTTGGAGTGCGTGGATCACTTATTGGCAAAAGTTGCAATTTTTGTAATGCCACATATTTTAAATCACCTATAGACAATTTGGTGTCGACTTTAACAGTATTGGAAACATGTCTGTATTTCACATTTAATGTTAAAGTTTGGTCAGGTCGATCCGAAGTAGCAGCTGTAGCATCCATTTCGTCTTCGACGTTGTCAGTTTCACCGAATAGAAAACAATTGGTCGTATTGTTTTCTTCAGCAACGTGCCTCATCGGAGGTCGTCTTTCGGGCGCAACTATTTGCCATATCAAAAACATTTTTTTTACATTATTAAAACAAAATGTAAAAAAATTAAAATGACAATTCACAAAAAAAAAAAAAAAAAATTAAATTAAAATGTCAGTTTTAAAAAGTTCAATTTTTTTTCTTCTCTCTTTTTTGTTTTTATCGAAACTTTGAAACCAACAACGAACGTTTTTTAAATAAAAAATCGTATTTAAAAATTAAAAATATAACAAAAATATTCGTTATAAAGTGTGTTGATCAGAATGCAAATGTAAATCTCCTGTTTTTAAAGAAAAGAAAACGAAAGTACATTTTTTTTAACCAAACTTATGTACCGAAGCAGCATAAATTCCTATTTTCAATAAATTAGTCCCTCAAAAAAGGCTAAGTTGGGTCCTCCAAATAGATAACAAGACAATATGGAATCACACAGTTAAACAAAAACAAATGTTACATAATAAAAAAAAAAGTTAATCTCACATAGACGCAGCCATAGAGACGTGCGACTGTGTTACGAAGAAGGTCAACATCTGTCTGGGTACGAAATGTTTACTCACAGGATGCGATGGATAAATTGTCCATGACAATAACATGAAGCAAAAATTAAAATTATACTCTGATATTTCATTTTAACAGATAGATTTACCAAAATTACACAAAAAATATCTTTAATTTTTTTTTTTTTTTTTATAATCATATCGCCCCAAGCAAGGCATTTTACTGCTTTTGTTTTGCATGTGGTTACACAGGAGGAAAGTTATGACTATGAGAAAGAGTGACAGGTTATAAGGGGGTGTCAGAAAGTGGGTAAGAGAAAGATGAGAATACTGATGAGAGTGGAAGTGAACGGAGAATGGAGCATGAGAGAGAGGATGCAGATTAGTGAGATAGGAGATGACTATTGACTTTACATTTAAATTCTTGGAGATTGTAGCTGTCGGGGAAGCAAATAAACGGAAGGGAATTCAACAGACGGGAAGTGCGAGAAAAGAAGCTACTGGAGTAGAATTTGCGTTTACATTTTTTGGTTTCACAGTAAAAGGGTGGGACATGATTGCTAGTCTTTTGTGGCTCAAGTAAATTCATGTATAGGGGGCACCAGTGAGCTAAGTTCATTGGAACAGAAGCCTCGAAAGTATTTTTAGAAGAGACACAGGGAAGCCACATTGCACCGGTGACTGTATCTGAGCTGCCAAGTCGGGATCGCTCACATTACAGATTCTCCATTGGATTTTGTCAAGGACCCCTGGGTTGATAGCAGGAGCACCCGACCAGATATGGCAGCAGTATTCAATACTAAAAAATAAATTTATTCAATAAACTTATCATTGGCTTTTTAGCCACAGCCACCACACAACTTCCAAATCTCCGGCAACTCTTCGGGAGTTGACAGTTCTTGTTTAATTTTTTATTTAATGAATGTTACCATAATACTTGCCTTCAGTTCATTCTTTGGTGTTACAAGGACTTTTATTGAGCTCTCGATCAACTGTGCCCACGAATAATAATCAAGTGGGTTGCAGTCTGGAGAGTTACGTGGCCAGGTGTAAGGGGTGGTGTGGTTGCAAAATTTGCTTGACAGCCATGACTGTGTTCTCCTATTTGTGTGGCATGGTGCAGAGTCCTGTTGCCAGCCACCCTCTTGATTCCGGACAGCACTACCTCCTCATCATGTAGGTGTATAATATTTTTGACACTGTCATAGGTCAGCATTTGAGATATTTTCATTTTTTAAAGTTCTAATCTCTTAGAAAATATCAAGATAAGTGAATAGCTTTTCAAAGGAATAAATAGAGAAAAATTTAATCAGAAAATTCAGCAAGTTTTTGAAAAATAATAATTTTTCTTTCAATATGTTTTATAAATTTCAGGACAACCCAATACACTTGGGTAGTGTCAGATTTACTTATAGACTTAGAAGACTGAAGCCTAGGGCCTCAAAATCTAGGTGGGGGCTCTCACCACGGTGTATAATATTTTTGACATTGTCATAGAGCCTTTCTTACACATGTTGTCATAACGCATTGTAGACTCTAAATAACTCTTCAACATTTTTAAACACGTTTCATCATCCTCGGCTTTATGCAAATAAACACACTTTCATTTTCCTCTACTTGTGAGAATGGGAAATTTGGAGGGGCCCCACAAGTGGAACAGTCTAAGGCCTCTCTTCTATAGAAATTATTACGGAGTCGCCAACTGGGTGCCCCGTGATTGGATGAAAAACAACCAATCACGGGCTACCTTTTTAGATTTTCAACAAACTCCCCACGTGAGTGGGTTTCACAAACTCCCTTCCTCTTTTGCTTGTCGGGACCTTACAGACAAGACGTCCCCGTCTGCTCTCCATCATCTAGACCCAGGCTGCGTGAGGGGATTTGACAACAACTGAAGCACAGAAGTCATAGCTCTATTTCTTCAACCCAGCCATAACAACACAGGAAATACAAACTGTTAAAAGGATGCATCTTTCAGATAAGTTCCGCAAACCCGACTGTTTGCAAGAGACTATCCTTTCTTCTTTTATCTCTTTTCCTGTAAATACAAGTTTATAACATCTTCATCTGTGTTTGTGTTCCTTTCTTCTCGCCGGCGTCACAATATTTGTTACCAATTAAAATTGGAAAATTCCCAATGTAGCTGCCGCCAGGTACCATTTGCTACCAAACCCAATGTAAAAATCAGCAGGTTCGTTTTCTCGCCGAAGTGAGCCCTGTATTCTTGACCGGCGGCCTTGTCACCCCTTGGGACAATGTGGCCAGAAAATATAGTTCCTTATATTTTAGGATAATGTAAAACAATAATAAAGTCTAAATGAGAAGTATGAGACAAAACAGTAAAGTTAGAATAAGTAAATAAAAATATAACAAATAAGCTGTCTTACGGCAACCTTTTCTGAAATATAGGATTTTTAGTCTCTGCGTAAGAAATAGAAACCCCCTTAACAGTCTTTTGGATTGAGGCCTTCTAAGAGGTCAGACGTAAATTTGTTATCTCCAGAGGCAGTACATTCGTTCGGTACTGTTTAGGGAGTAACTCAATTGCCATAGACCACACGAGGTGCCAACGAGGTAATTAACATTTTTTCCATTCAACTTCCAGCAAACCCTAGACAAATTTTATAGTTAATGGAATTTAATTCTTCTAAAGTTTTTTTTTTTATTGCTTTTAGACCCTTCCTTAATTTGTAAAAATGTATTGCTTTGGCGATTCAAATGATTCTTGCTGATTTAAACACTTTATAAGTTCCCTTGTTTTTTGTTATAACTAATGTAAATTTTCATTGTTTATTTTCTTATTTCTTCGAATTTTGTAGTTATCTATGCTTGTGTACATTCTTCCTCCATGTACACATGTTATTTGTTTGTCTTAATTGCAGTTTTCACAGTTGCACAAGTACTGTAAAGGAAATAAAACCTTTTACAATATATACCCGCAGTTTGTCAGTTCTCTCACGTACGTTTCATGTGGCAATGGCAATTACACCCAATACTTCATCTAAATCTGGCCCTAGTGGTACCCAATGAGGATTGAATTCCGTTGGTCTATCTGACTCGCTCAACTGATATTCCTACCCCAAAAGAAACCCAGTCGTACAGACAAAGTTGTCAATTTCCATCTAATTCTATTTCTAGAAACAAGATCAGTTATTTAAAAGTGAAAAACATGTCGGCTAAAAGAAAATTTTGGAATGAAAAAAGAAATGGTAGAAACGAAATACAAACAAATCTCGATAAATAATATTGTTGGTTTGACTTGCTTTCCTGTTTCATTCTTCTTCTACGTGCAATGTTCCTTCAAGACGTGAATAATCATGGCTCTCCACAATTTCCTATCTTTTATAACTCTCAAACAATATTTCTCTTTTTGCTATCCCTCTTACTTCTTCCTTGTTCAACCATCTTTTTATACAAGCTCATTGGACAGAGTTACTCGCTGTTTCTCTGTCTCCCTCCTGCTTTCAATATGCCATACGCGTGTCAAATTTTCCAAGCCTTGTTTCCTCGCATGTCTAAGAACTTTCAACTCTCTCTCATTCATGTTATTTTTACTTCCATTTTCCTTAAAACTTCCTTGTTTTCTGCGTGCTCAGGTCATGGTATTCTCAGCATCCTTCTGTAGAACACCATCTCTCTTGCCTCAGGTCTCCTCTTCATCTGTGAGAAAATTGTCCTACATTCAATGCAATATAGGAGAAGTGATATTGCATAGCAGTTCAGCTATCTTTTCTTTGATCCCAACAAACTTTTCTTTATTTATATTGTCTGGACTGTTGTCCTCATCTTTATTGCCATGTTTACGACGTTTCGGCTGTTGTACGCTTCGACCTTCTTCAGGGAATTTTTCTTGTTTCTCGATACTTTGTTGATCTTTTGAAAGACAACTTTTGCATTTCAATTGTGCCTTCAGATTTTGGTATGACATTATTCAGTCACTTGTTAAAACATTTCCCAGATATTCAAACTTCTGTACTTGTTTGGTTTTGCTGTCTCCAATTCATAGTTTGCCCCTTGTGTTTTTTCTTTTTGCTGACAACCATACATTCTATCTTCTAACAATTAATAGTTAGTACTTTCTTCTCGCTTTCCTTTACTAACTTGTCTAAGAATTCTTGAACATTGTTTCTATGTCTACCATTAACACAGTGTCATCTGTTGATCTTATGTTGCTAAGGTTCTGTCCCCAATTAACATAAGCATAAACTGAATGAAAGGAGCCCAAAATGCCGATTACATATTGGGGATAATAAAATCAAGCAGTTACAAAAATTTAAATACCTCGGAAGTGTTCTAACAGAGGACGAAAAGTGCGACACGGAGATCAGAAGTCGCATTGGCATGGCAAAGGATACATCCCAGAAGCTGAGTAGAGTATTGAGAGACATGAAAATTCTGTTAGAAACAAGGAATAGAGTACCGGACTGTTACGTGGTATCTGTTCTCCTATATGGTGGTGAATGCTGAACAATTTCCTCGAAGTTGTAGGAGAGACTTAAAACAACAGAAATGTGGTTCTACAGAAGGATGCTGAGGATAACATGGACTGAACTTGTGAGTAACGATGAGGTTTTGGAGAGAATGAAAATGCGAAGGAAACTTATACTTAACATCAGAAAGAGACAGCTGAAGTTTCTGGGACACATAATGAGGAAGGAGGGCTTGGAGAATCTGATACTCACAAGGTGTATAGAAGAAGACGGAAAAATAGTGTGTATTATACTTGATGGGCTTAAACAAATGGATGGCAGAGTAAGATTTGGGGGAATTAACAAGACAAAATATATTAAGAGCAACAAGCGTGAGAAGATGTGGAGGGCCATGATCGCCTACGTCCTAAAAGAACATGGCACATCAAAGAAAAGAAAAAATCTTTGTAGGACCTACAGCTCCTTTAGGATGTCCTCACTGTAAAGGTGGAATAAGTCTGGTGAGAAAACACATCCTTGTCTTATGTCCTTTTCTATTTTTATGTATTTAATTCATTTTCTTTCTGCATGCAAATGGTTTCATCCTAGTGTAAGCTCTGGATTATTCTAACTTTCCAAATTTGGCAGCTGATTTAAAAAATAACCTATATCTGTTGTGAAATGGGGCAAGAAATGGCTTGTTAATTTAACTGTCTCATAAACAAAACTGCTCTATTTTAACCATCCGAGAGCATGGCTGATGCTAACCACCAGGAGAATGACTCATTGTGCCTTCTTGGACTAACGTTTTTCTCTTCAATATGAAGTGGAAAGATTAGATTGCTAGTCCTGCGGCTAGGAAAGTTGTTTCCCTTTGTCATGCTAGATAATTTTTTTTACGATAATTTATGTTACATATTTATAAGATTACAATTCATCTTGCTTTCAATTGTGGTGATACCGACCGAGCAAAAGCGACGGACCGGATGTTCGCACACTCACGACCAAAAAGCAAATGACCAAAAGTCGTCGGTGCGCAGCTGGCCTCGCGCAGATGTTCCGGCTGAAAACTAAAAATTAATTAAATATTAAATTTCCAGTTCGCGAGCCTACGCGAATTTTATTTATCGGCCAATGGGAAGCCTAGAATCAAATACGGATATGAATTCCCAAATGATCACCTGCGATCCAAAAAATCGAAATAAAAAGCCGATACAGAAAGCACCCAGACAGACCGACGCAGGCCGACAGACACGGACTGACTCGAGAGAGACGAATGTAATTAGTATCTCCCTTGACCAAGTCAAGCGGCTACTATGCTCGCCTCCCTTCACCTCTCCTTACCTTCTTCCCTGTCTCAAAACTACTCACTGACGTAAGGAGCGAATACATCAAAGACATTCCTTACTTACAGCGCTCCCACATTTCTAAGCATTAATTCTCTTTTCAGCATTTTATTGCCATGAACATTTTAACGTCCGTTGGACCTATACTTCAAGTATTACTTTAATTGTAAAAACCTTAATTGATAGGTGTATATATAAAATATATATAAAATGTTATTTTTCAACTCAATTTGCTTTTCTTGATTTATAATCATTTTATTACTTAGTGTGGGCTATCTGCAACAAGGCCAAATTCCGTTAATCTGCAACAATATAAAACTACCCTTCACTAGAACGGACTCTCCACTATAAACTGGAAAAAAATGGATAAGCCGCTGTACAACATTGCAGCCACATCTGGTCTAGTGGTTCTATTTTTCTATTGTTTTTTTCTATATTTAATTATAATTTTTGTTTTCTTTTATAAGTTTTAATTATTTTAACCGGAATTATACAGTATAACCCGGATATAAGATAGTTGTCAGGACCGGATAATGATAATCTTATATCCTGGTTTCTCTTAAATCCGGGTTTGGTCTATTTTATATACATTTCCACATGCTCTAAGTTAGGACCAGATAAAATCTATCTTATACCAGGGTTCATATTATATCCGCGTCTCTTATATCCGGGTTATATATTAATAGTGGTCATATTTTAAATTGTATTAAAAATTATGTTTTACAAGTTATTTCTTACCTCATATACATCCCATTATATTTAAAACTAAATGTCAATGTTAAATTTCCACGTCATGTTTTTTTTTCAAAGAAAGCAGACGAGTTGCAATAGACGCTGGTGTCGATATATGTTAGCTTTCATTTCTCTGTATTCTGTTCGTTTATATATATATATATATATATATATATATATATATATATATATATATATATATATTTCTTTCCTTTTCTTTCTATTCTTTCCATTTATCAATTGTCTATAGTTTTCCTTTTTTCTCTCTTTTGTTTACTTTTTTTTTCTTTTTTGAATGAGCGAGGAATTATTTTTTGCAAATTACCGTTACAAATGTCTACTCTCAAAACGGACACGTGAGCGTCTGTGTGTAATGATTTTTCGGGAATATTTCGAAGATCAACTGTTGTATCATTTGAGTCTGAAGAGCCGCTAGGTCATCCAGCGGCGAAATACGTAATACACATGAAACTGTAGAATATTTAAATTTTTTTCTAAAATCTTCTGTACAATAAAGACGGAAGCTGATGATGGTTCGCCTGAAATAGGCCCATAACTCCGATTTACCATGAAATAACGTGTCTGCCTAATTTTTTTCTTATATTTGCTCCACCCACGTCTATTGAACAGGTTAAGAGGCTCACCCTTGTTCCCTGTTTAGGATGTGGTTTCCGGCTTTCTCTTTTCCAATCTTTTCGCTCATACGTAGCCCCCTGCACATCAGTGGCGTTACCGACTTGCTCGGGGTGATATGATTAAAAAAATATGATATGCATATATATTTAGAGCTCTCTTAGAGAGTTATCCTACCACTGTATGTACAGGATACTCCTTTGGATTTTTCTATATCTAAACCGCATGCTTATATATAACCCGAATATAAGAGACCCACATATAAGAGAAAATCGGATATAAGAGAACGCTTACCCGGCCTCGACAATTCTCTTATATCAGGGTCACACTGTATTAAATAAAGCAAAACAACAAAAGTAATTTAAAGCAACAGTTATAAGGCAAAAATGTTCACATATTGAAAATGGTGTTAACAAAGAGATACAGACAACTGATCACTTCAAGACAAGAAAAAAAAACGGAACAAAGTTAGATGAGACTGACATATGGTTTATCTTATTGGCTATGAAAAAATCCTAGCATGCATCTGTGTATTTTGTCTATAAGTTTGGAATAGAGAATGTTTTTGAAATCATTACAAAAAGAAAAAAAAAATTCAATATTTTTCCCCTTATATAATCTGTTTCATTTTTTATTTCTATTCCCCAGTCTTTAAACCTTAATCGAGTACTTTATAATTATCAACTTTAGTATAGTTGTGGTGATACCGAGCAAAGTGAGGGACCAGATGTTTGCACTCTCAGGACCAGAAAGCAAATGACCAAAACCGGTCTGTGCGCACCCATTTTAACGTCCCTTGGACCCATCCTAAAGACATTACTTTATTTGTAAAAAAAAAAACGTAATTGATATATGTGTATATATAAAATGTTGATTCTATACTCAATTTGATTTTCTTGTTTTATAACCCCTTTTATAACTTATAGCGGGCTATCTACTAACGAGGCCAAATTCAGTTAATCTGTTTCAACATACAACTATGTTTCACTAGAACGGATAACCCACTATATAGTACAAAGTCAAGAGAGGACTGGAAAGTTGTTAGTGTTTATTGCAAACTTTGTCTCTTTGTTGGACAATTCTGCCACTTACATTACTCTCTGTTGCTTTCTTTTACATAAAGATAAAAAGAAGAGAACATTTTTAACTATATATTGTCATAATATGAGTTATCTCCCATAGATAAGTCCTCTCTAATAAAAAGATAAATATTTTTAGGTACTTCCGCCCCACGGACTTCAGTAATAAAATGGTTAGGTTAAAAACCTTACCCTGCCTTCTGTGTCAGTTCTTAATGTTCCATCCGTTTTAATCCAAGTACAAAGAATACTATTTCATATATCAGGGTTGTTTGTAACCATACATTCTTGATTCTCATGTCCACACTGTTTATACCTACAAATCTAAGTACTAAAGCAACGTGAACCTGGTCAGTACTTAGATGGGTGACCACTTGGAAATACCAGGCGCTGTAAGTGTTCAGTGACGGATCTGCGTTGTGGTGCAGTGGATATCGGCTCGGAAAGAGAAATCGATGAGCCGAGTTCAAATTCCAGTTGAATACCCTGCATTCACTTCAGCACTGGTACCCTTGGGAAAGGTATTAATCCGTCCCTTCCCTCCAGTTATGGGTTAAATAACAGGATGGGGCCTGGAGGCAACCCATCCAGTGTTGGTGTCACAATAAAAACACCCTTGGTAACCCTGGCGAAGCATCAAGTATTCAGCTATTTGAGAAGATTATGAACTTTGCTATAAACTGCACCAGGGTTCCAAATGTACAGGGGATACTGGAGGGGTGTAGTGAGTTCTATCTCGGCCGAGGCTACAGGACGACGACGATACCTACAAATACTTTATCTCCAACTAGCAATATTGCCCGGCGTTGCTCGGGTGTAATGAAAGCTTTAAAGCTAATCCATGATCCTGGAGCTCAGACTCTTTGGATGCTGGCACGTAAGACTAAAAAGCAATAGTTGTTTACAGTTAAAGCGAAACCGTAGACTGAAAGAAAATTGAATGGATGTAAGTCAAATTTTGATTTCCTAGTAACGATATCAAATCAGTTTTTTCATCGTAAACTGAATTTTGAAGGCGAAATAAGTCCTCTGAGTAAATGGTATCGTGGCTGAGATTAAGAACTACAATTATACCTACTTAGAGCCAAACACGAAGCAAAAACCAAAATAAAAGTGCTGAAAAACTGATTTTGATCAGACCCGGTATCTTACCTTTTATATATATATATATATATATATATATAATTCATTTTATAAAAGAATGCTTATTTATAGCTAACTTGTGTTTAAGTCAGTTTCCTCTCAAAATTCTCTATTATGATATGAGACTGTAAAAAAAAGAAAAACCTAAAAACTTCAACATTTATGCCTCTAAAAAATCAGACTATTTAAAGGACAATTTTATGATTGACACTGTTATGATTTTAACTGCCTTCACCCCCTCATCAATGTTCATTGTTTTAAAAAGCAATCATCAGAAATTTAATAAAACCTAAACATATGAAAAAGAATTTCAATATTTGTTTTTCAAAATCGACTACAAAATAATAAACACTATTTATTGTTTATCTGCACTATAATTTATCATATTGTTTATGAGGATGGTTGGCAAAACATCGGATAATTTCCAATTGATTTGAACTCTAGAAAATGATGAATAAGAATTTACTGATTGTTGATTCAGAGATATTTTAATAATTTAGTAAATGTTTGTAAATCTAAATCTAAACTTATTTATAAATGGAACTTTGTCGCTGTGTGTGTGTGTGTGTGTGTGTGTGTGTGTGTGTGTGTGCATGTCTATTACCTATAGACTCCGAAACGGCTGAACCGATTTTCTTGAAAATTTACACAGTTGTATGAGAAGCGTCTGCGAGTGTTCTTAGCTATGTTTTGTGTCGAGGTACCCCCGATAAATATCGAAAATCGATAATCGAAAAAATCGGGTTATAGAAGGAGTGGTCCGATTTTAATCAAATTTGATACACTCATAGACAAAGACACAAGAAACGATATTCAGAAGTTTCAAGGTTGCAGTTCTTACAATAGTGCAGAAAATCGATAATATATATATATATATATATATATATATATATAAGGCAAGATGTTTATGTGTGTGTGTCAGTTTATCTGCCTGTATGTCTGTATTTTTTTCAGCCCTTTTATTTTAGTTTTTGCTTCGGGTTTGGCTCTAAGTAGGTATAATTGTAGTTCTTAGTCTCAGCCATGATACCATTTACTCAGAGTACTTATTTAGCCTTCAAAATTCAGTTTACGACGAAAAAAACTTATTTGATATCAGGAAATCAAAATTTGACTTACATCCATTCATTTTTCTTTTAGTCTACAGTTTCACTTTAACTGGAAACAACTATTGCTTTTTAGTCTTTCGTGTCAACGTCCAAAGAGTCTGAGCTCCAGGACCATGGATTAGTTTTAGAGCTTTCATTACATCCGAGCAACGCCAGGCTATACTGCTAGTTTATGAATAAAGAATTGTTTTCATATTTATTTATTTATAAATTTGTATATGATAAATATTGCAGTTTTGATCACATTATCTTTTAAAGTGTTGTAAATATAAAATTATTCTGGTAAATAAACAATCTAATAAAAAATGTGTGTGGGTGGTGCAGTGGGTATCAGCTTGGAATGGGAAATCAGAGAGCAGAGTTCAAATTCCAGTTGAATTCGTAGCATTCAGTTACGTGCAAATAATTTAGAAAAGGTATTAATCCATCTCTTCTCCCTTCAGCTATGGGTTAAATAGCAGGACCAATTATGTGCTAGAGCCTTGGTTGACAATCGGTCTACTGCAGAAAGTAATGGCAACCTACTGCAGGAAAATCTTCTGTCCTAGCCAATCTTTTGAGACATGATCACCTAAGTGTGTATCACTTTTTTGAAGAAGAAAATATTACCAGCAATATATTTTTTTAAAAATGCATGCTACCAGTTCACCTGACTATCAACTAAATCCTCTTTACAAAAATACATCAATGAAACCTGATCTACAAACTGATTTCTTACAAAGAATACATATTCTGTTTATATGAATCTATTGTAAAACCTTGTCAGCAATAAATAACCCATTGAGGTTGATATGCTATATGACAAAACAACTCAAATCAACTTTATTGTAAAAACATTGAGCTATCTAATATAAATGTGGCTATGTATTTGCAATGACAAAATGACTCAATAAATGAAAAAGAAATGGGTCAAAATTGAAAGAGAGGTTGGCGAGAGGGTGAAGGTTAGATCTTAAAATGTCTTCAGACGGCCTTGGGAAAAGGTATCAACCTACCTTCCTGGGTTGAATATCAAGACAGACGAAACTTGCTTGCCTTGCGTGATGGCCAGTTTCAGAGAGGCAAAAATTCAAACCCTAGCAAATAATAGGATGGACTGGCCTCTTTATGGTTCGTTACAGCCTTTATGGCTAGTCGTTTGGGTTTAACAAAGAGAAAAAATAGAAATGTATATGGGGTGGGGGAAGTAGGAGAATATGCGCTTAAAAGGCGATAGGAATTGCTATTTGGTATTAGTGAAGTATACGACTACAAAAACTTTTGTATTTAAATTTAGTTTTTATAATTAATATATGTTGCCTCTTTAGCCTTAGAAGAGTAACCAATTCTGGCAAAGCACAATTTTAAGGAGAAAGTTTTACCTAGAGAGCTGCAGGTGTCTAAACACATCCACATCCACTGATTTTCCAGTTGAATTCATTGCATTCACTTACACACAAATACCCTTGAGAAAGGTATTAATCCGTCTCTTCCTTCCAGTTATGGGTTAAATAGCAGGATAGATTGGGTTCTGTAGCCTTGGTCGGCCACCAGTCTACCGCAGAAAGCAATGGCAACCTACTGCGGGATAATATTCTGCCCAGTCAGTCATGTCTCTTTCTAGACATGATCACCCAAGCGTGTATCATGTATAGCACGTAACTGACTGACTGATATCATTCTGATTTTTTTAAATTGATGAGTTTATTTCGCTCATGCGAAATCTTCAAAAAACATATAAAATTTGCTATTTTTTATCCATTATGTTAAATGTGTTAAAATTATTCAACTTTTTAACAAGGTTAAAAATTGCTGGAAAACAATTAATTTACTTAAGATGGCAGGATCTATTATGACATGTCTCTAATTTGTAATTAGATATCTTGGTATTATTTTGAACTATTGTTCTTATCATGGTTGATATAGATGTTATTATAGACACAACATTTCAATCAAGAACCCTCTGGTCATCAACCAAGATGAGAACAATAGTTTGAAATAGTACCAAGATATTGAAAATTACTCATCTTAGAAATAAATCCTAAAATTGTATTTATTTTCAATGTTTCTTGTTGAATTGTTCAACTAGCATCTGATTCATTATTGTACACGATTATGTTTCAATAATATTCTTATTAGTATTTTATATTAATATTTGTATTTTGTATTAATATTACCATATGAAAATTGTGATGAGTTAGAGTGGTGGCCCAATATCATAGATTCGGGTTTGTATGTGGGGGGGGGGGGTACAAGCATCTTGCACAAGCCCAGCTCATATTCATCTCACACATTTTTAAAGATTTTCTTCAGAATTCAAATATATAAGAAAAAAGAATTTCTGTTTAAAGTATGATATATATATATATATATATATATAGTTTTTTTTTTTAATTAGATAAATGGAAATGTTGCATGAAAAAAGAGGAGAGAATTGATAATGCATTTCACCAGTTAAGACTTCATCAGATCTAAAATGAAAGAGAGAAAAATATATATGTGTGTATTTATGTTTATTTAATTAAATAATAAAACTTTATTATATTTACACTAAGCTGGTGTTTCTTATGAAAAACAAAAATGAAAATGTGTGACTTTTGAAAAAATTGTTAATATATTTCTTAGTTCCAATCGAAAGTTTTTAAATTTCCTCAGCTTTTTTTTTCAGAATTAAAGTTAAATTCCTCATTTCATTATCAGAATAATTCAAAAGTCAGAAAATTATATAGCCATTTTTTAAATGAATCCAAAGGTAGATCCTTATATAATCCTACAAAGTGATTTGGAAATTAATAGGTTTGTTTGTTTTTTATCCATGTGTTTTTTCTGTATCGGCAATATGTTATATTTACATAAGATATTGAAATTCTGGCAGAGTTAAAATTTTCAATTAGATAAATGAAGACCTTTCTCCTCACTACTGTTTTCACATTTTCTTTCACCCTCAGTAAGCCTTTGCATCTTAGTGACTTTAATGCCTTGCTTTGGGTTAAATGGTAAAAATTAAAAAAAAATATATAAGTATATTTGTTAACTATCTTTCAGATGACTATTATGGCAACTGTTGCTGCTAATCCTCCCAGGGATTGAACTCTTCATCCTTAGCTAACAAATATTGTTGAATTACACTCTCCACATGCTAATTAAAAATGAGTCCACTCTTTTCCATAAAAGCTTCTCAGAATTTGATCAGCCGGATAAAAAGATTCATTTCCTTCTAGTAAATGATGTCACTCAGTTTGGTGATCAACATCCCGTTTTAGTAAGAAAAATCCTCTTTATTATAATAAAGACTATTGTGTATTTATTTGTGTGTGTATGTTTGTTTTTTTATATACGTATATATATAAAATAAAATAAATTCCGATGTTCAAATCAGTTGTATGGCCATTTCTACAAGAAATTTCTAAATGGTCATACAACTGATGTGAACATCGGAATTTATTTTATTTTATAATTGGCTCTGTAATTTAATTATTAATTGCATTGAGCCCTCCACCTTGATCAGTTTTAATATTAATGTAATTAATATTAATTAGGATCAGGTTTTTGGGATTTACCTACCTGCTTTTCTTTTTGGAGTAAAGTTATATATATATATTTTCCATTTGTAAACGAGTTATTACGTGACCAGGTTTATACCATGAGTGGCGTCTTCAGGAAATTTGCAATAATTATTAAGTTATTAAAAATCGCCTGAAGATACCACTCATGGCAGAAACTTGGGTCACATAATAACACATTTACAAATGAAAAATATTCAAAAGTTCTACCATATAATTATATTGAACAATTTTTAATACAAATTTGCACTGGTCTAATTTTATTATGACCAAAAACTCAGTAATTAAACAATCAATATATATATATATATATATATATATATATATATATATATATATATATATATATATATATAAAACACTCCTTTCATGCTCATGGAGAGAGAAACAACAGTGAGGCAGCATTGGCTCTGTTCATTCTCTTCACAACCAGTTATTAAATTTTACTAGCAGTTATGAAAGCTTTTGCTGTGAGTTCAATCTTTAACAGTGCTTTATTATTTTATTGTTTTGCAATAATTATGTTGTTAAGTAGTGAAGAATATATATATATATAGATATATATATATATATATAAACATGTTACAGAAATTAACGAATTTTAACGAAACTTGGTTATAAGCAACCGACAATTAGTAATGAATTATTTTGAACATTATTTTTACCGATACTCGTATTTAAGTAGATATTCTGTTTTTAATTAAACAGTATTTTTATATTTATATCTACCGGCCTGATTATTTACGATAATGTTCAAAATAATTCATTATATATATATATATATATATATATATATATATATATATATATATATATATATATACGGTAAACGGTAAAATCAGTTTTTGAAAATCGCCTGAAGACACCGCTTCTGGTAGTAACCTAGGTTACGTAATAACTCATTTACAAATGGAAAATATTCAAAAGCTCTAAAATATAATTGTATTGAACACTTTTTAACACAAATGTGCACTGGACTTATTTTATTATAACCAAAAACTAAGTAATTAAACAAACAAACAATATATATATATATATATATAGACAGAAAATCTAAGCAAGAACCAGCTACCTACCATGGTTTCGTTCTATGGCTCGTCAAGGAAATTGGCCAGTTTCCCTGATGAGCCGTAGGGCAAAACCGTGGTAGGTTGTTGGCTCTTGCTTAGATTTTCTGTCTTTGTTTGCTCTACTTTCGTATTGGGCGCTTTAGTGTTAGGGTTTTCGTCTTGGGTTTTTTCTTTCTTACGAGTGCTTGACTTTTTGTTCATGTACTTCGTTTGTTTCTTTTTTTACTTCCCCTTCTTTTCCCTTCGAGGTCATTCTCGGTGGGTTGTACAAGACGATTTAAATTATAGCTTAATTAATACTAGTTTCGGCAGAGTTAGTTCGGTTACTATTGGTATTGTTATTACTATAGTTAATATATATATATATATATATATATATATATATATATATATCCTCTCCATTATAAAAAAGATTGTTGTGTAGGCATTGTTCTTGTGATAGGCGGGTAAGGATATCGAGAATGGTTAAATACAGGAAATGTCAGAGGGTGGGTGATAGGTTGGTAAGGATACTGAGAATGAGGGTTGGGTAGATGAGAGTGTTCTTTGAATAATTGGAAGTTAGTGTGATAGGAGGTGTCTATTGACCCTACACTTAAACACCTGGAGATTATAACTGTCAGGAAAGTAGACTTATGGAAGGGAATTCCACAGGTGGGAAGCGCGAGAAAAGAAGCTGTTGGAGTAGAAAGTACGGTTACATCTCACCCTGTTTAACTGTAAAATGGTGGGACCTAGTTGTTAATCTAGTATCTCGTGCAAATTCGTGCTTAGGCGGCACCAGTGATCTAAGTTCATCAGAGCAGAAGCCATGAAAGTACTTGTAGAAGAGGCACAGGGAAGCCACATCACACCAGTGAGAGAGTGGTTGCAGCTGGTCTGCCAAGTCAGTATCAACCACGTTACAGATTCTCCTTTGTATTTTGTCAAGGAGTAGCAGGGGCACCCGACCAGATATGGCAGCAGTATTCAATACATGGGCGGATGGTAGATTTGTATATGTGCAGGATAGATTCAGGCGGGAAAAACTTCCGGGCCCTGCACAGAGAACCAACTTTCATAGCAGCAGATTTGGCAATGGATTCAATATAGTCATTCCATTTGAGGTCCGCCAAAAGTGTAAGGAGGTGTAGTGTTTTACTCTCTGGGAGGCAAGCGTTTTCCATGCTAATGGGAGGTAGATGCAATTGTTTATGGTGGTTAGTTGATAACACCTTTGTTTTAGAAGCATTGAAATTTATTAGCCATTTCCTACCCCAGGCCACTACGGATTGGAGGTCCTTTTCAAGCTTGACCGCGTGGTTCGCTTTGTCGCCCACACCGGGTTTTTGATCGAGGCGAGAGTAGATTGTGGTGTCATCGGCATGCATGCCTACTTGGGATCTAACGGCATTGGGGAGATCATTAATGTACATCAGAAAGAGCGTGGGACCCAGGATAGAACCTTGAGGGACGCCCGCGTTCGTATGGTAGTTTTGGGAGGCATGCCCATTTAATACTACCTTCAATGTGCGGTTAGAGAGGAATAAAAGTAACTCACCCAATATCTTAGCTATATGTGAGACTAACCTTGACCCTTCTATCCCCTCCTCGGAGCTGTTCGTTCCTGGTTATCTTCCCCTCTTCAGGAAGGACTCCAATGTCCATATGCATGGGCTTGGTGTATATGTCAGTGAACAAGGATTATTCGTTTTTTTATATTTTGATGTTAGATACTCAGTAGTAAGTACATCAATATATATGTTACTGCTATTTTAGATGTCATATCAATATAAATATTTTGTTTTAAGTTTTGGTGGCATGGGCCTACTGATAATAATAATAAATATTGCCTTGTCATTAGGTCACATATTTCTATCATCTTTTAAATATAAAATTATTCTTGTAAATAGACAAATAAGTCATGTTTAATATATGTTTTGTCAAATCTTGAGAAAACACAGCATAAATTTAGATACACTCAACTGACTTTAGTGAATTTATCTGGTGAGACCAAATAAAAGAAATTTCTGGAAAATACTTTTTTTTTATTTATTAATTGTTACTCATTATTATGTACTCTTTCTGGTACACTGACATTTTATGAATAAAAAAGTTTTCATGATTATTTCTTTATAATATGGTAAACGAGTGGGCTCGTGCCATTAGTAATGATGGCAAAAAAAATTATATTGATAGACCATGTAAAATGATGGCAACATATGTATGACGTACCTACTTACATTAAGACAAGAAAAAAATTGAAACCTCTGAGTCTGACAAAATGGAAATATATATATATATATATATATATATATATATATATATATATAAATAAAATAAAACAAAAATTTTGATATTTAAATCCATTGAATAGCCATTTCTATGAGAAAATCCTTACTTCTTCAGCAACGGCAAAACAAATATATATATATATATATATATTCGTCATCTACATACAAGCTTGTTTCACTGTATCACAGCTCATCAGTGTGGCTAGACATCCACTTGATACTGGCCGTGATCAAAACTTGACCGATTTGGTGTCAGTTGGAGTCGCTAACTCCTAAGTCATAGGCATATGGAATCAGAGAAGGGAAATTTTAGTGTATTGTATATAAGCGGGATATACACACGCCTGTCACTGAAAGAACTATCCAAATGAATAAAGAACAAAAAAAACTTGCAATATTCAGAACATTAATTGCTCAATATAAAAATAAAGCAATGCATATTTATTATAAACAGAGGAAACAAAAAGGAGAAGAGAAAAACAAGAGAGAAAGAACTGAGAGGAAAGAGCCAATGGAAATGGCTAAGATAGAGAAATTTTAAATTTAGGCAGGAAGTAAATTGTAGACAGATATAGATATCGGTTACATGGTGTCTTAGCTCAAAAAAAAAGAAGCAGAAAACGAAGAGGAGAACAAAGAGGAAAAAGAGAGAAAATGCACAGAGGGAAGAAAGGGGAGAGACAACAGAAACAGCTAAGAAATAAAAATTTCAAACTTTGGCCAGAAGTGAATTGCAAATAGATACAGATGTTTATTACATTGTTTCAAACTAAATCCTGTGGCATTAAAAAAAAATGATGAAATCAGATACCCAAACAGGAATTATTCATAAAACAGATTTAGAGAATATTTAAAAAAACATAACACGAAGTTATAAACTTTTTCACAAGAAAAATCTCAATGAGAGGTTAAAAATTGCTGGGAAACATTGTTAGTTTATTTAAGATGGCATGATCAATGACGACACGTCCCTAATTTGTACTTAGATATCTTGGTATTATTAATTTTTTTTTTAATCATATCACCCCAAGCAAGGCAGTAATGCCACTGAAGCACAGGGGGCTACGTAAGAATGAAAAGATTGGAAAAGAGAAAGCCAGGAACTACATCCTAAACAGGGAACAAGGGATGAGCCTATACACCTGTTCAATAGACGTGGATGGAGTGTGAACCGGGCGATAGTTTCGTCTATCTACTCCAATTAGTTTCGTCTATCTACTCCAATTAGTTTCGTCTATCTACTTCAGACCTTTTGTTCTTATTTTGGTTGATATAGATGTTATTATAGACACAACATTTCAATCAAGAACCCTCTGGTCATCAACCAAGATGAGAACAATAGTTTGAAATAGTACCAAGATATTGAAAATTACTCATCCCAGAAATAAATCTTAAAATTGTATTTATTTTCAATGTTTCTTGCTGAATTGTTCAACTCTGATCTGATTCATTACTGTACATGATTACGTTTTGATAATATTTGTATTTTATACTAATATTACTATATGAAAATTGTGATGAGTTATATCATAGACTCAATGTTCTTGTATATCATAGATTCAGGTGTATATGCCTATGGGGGGGGGGGGTGTACAAGATTCTTGCACCAGACCAGCTTATATTCATCTCACACATTTTAAAATATTTTTTTCAGGATCCATATCTTAAAGAATAACAATTTTTATTTAAAGTATATATATATATATATATATATATATATATATATATATATATATATATATTCAATTAGATAAATGGAAATGTTGCATGAAAAAAGAGGAGAGAATTGATAATGCATTTCGCCAGTTAAGACTTCATCACATCTAAAATGAAAGAGAGAAAAATATATATGTGTGTATTTATGTTTATTTAATTAAATAATAAAACTTTATTATATTTACGCTAAGCTGGTGTTTCTTATGAAAAACAAAAATGAAAATGTGTGACTTTTGAAAAAATTGTTAATATATTTCTTAGTTCCAATCGAAAGTTTTTAAATTTCCTCAGCTTTTTTTTTTCAGAATTAAAGTTAAATTCCTCATTTCATTATCAGAATAATTCAAAAGTCAGAAAATTAACTAGCCTTTTCCAAAATGAATCCAAAGGTAGATCCTTATATAATCCTACAAATAATTTGGAAATTAATAGGTTTGTTTGTTTTTTATCCATGTGTTTTTTCTGTATCGACAATATGCTACTTTTAAATAAGATTTTAAAATCCTGACATCGTTAATATATTCAATTAGATAAATGAAGAACTTCTTTCTCCTCACTACTGTTTTCCCATTTTCTTCAGAATTCAAATATATAAGAAATAAGAATTTATCTTTATATATATATATATATATATATATATATATATATATATATATTTTCAATAAGATAAATGGAAATGTTGCATGAAAAAAGATGATAATGCAGTTCTCCAATTAAGGCTTCATCAGATCTAAAAATGAAAAAGTGGAAAGTATATATGTGTGTATTTGTGTTTATTTAATTAAATAATGAAACTTTATCACATTTAACCTAATCTGGTGTTTCTTATGAAAAGAAATTGAAAAAGTATAATTTTTGAAAAAACCTTTAATATATTTCTTAGTTCCAATCAAAGGTTTTTAAATTTCCTCAGCTTTTTCTCAGATTAAAGTTAAATTCTCATTTCATTATTGGAATGGCTTGAAAGTCAGAAAATTATCTAGCCATTCCCAAAATGAATCCAAAAGTAGATCCTTATATAATCCTACAAAATGAGTTGGAAATTAATAGGTTTGTTTGTGTTTTATCCATGTGTTTTTTCCGTATCAACAATGTTATATTTACATAAGATATTGAAATTCTGGCAGAGTTAAAATTTTCAATTAGATAAATGAAGACCTTCTTTCTCCTCACTACTGTTTTCACATTTTCTTTCACCCTCAGTAATCCTTTGCGTCTTAGTGGCTTTAATACCTTGCTTGGGGTGAAATGATAAAAATAAAAAAATATGTAAGTGTTAACTACCTTTCAGATGACTATTATGGCAACTGTTACTACTAATCCTCTCAGTGATTGAACTCTTCATCCTTAGCTAACAAATATTGTTGAATTACACTCTCCACATGTTAATTAAGATGAATCCACTCTATTTCATAAACGTTTCTAACAATTTTAATTTGCTTAGTGGGGGTATATATATATACATTTGTGTAATTAGGCAGCAAATTTTCTTTTAAACATGTCAGATTAAATAAATTACAAACACTATGTTTGCTTATTTTTAATAAAATCTGTTCATATTCATGGATAATCTTTTGTGTATTACAATCAAAAGATGTCAGAAATGAGCTGTAACATTGACAGATATTATTTTCATTCATTTCTTAAGGTACCCAAGTACTTTCAGCCTCTTTCCGAGATCATCTTCAGGGGTGTGAGTTATGGTAACAAATGTAACTGGAAAACTGTGTTGCTAAAAATTACTGTACATTTTTTTCCTGCTTCAAATATAATGGTTGACAAGTTGCTAGCGTTTATTAGAACGTGAAAATTATCCAAAATAGAATTTTTTTATATGTTGTAATGTCATCGTCATGCCCGTGTTAAAGCATGAAAAAACTGCTCTTTTTACAAACATTTTAGAACATTACTACAGAGTTCATAGCTGATTCTATTAATTGACGGTTTAAATGTTTTAATGAATATTGCCTCGAAAATCTGTAGTTTGCTTTTGTTGTTTTCGTGGTAGGATAGTTGTTTTATTAATCATTATTTTTTTATATTGCGAATGTAGGCAGGAATGTTGTTGTAGATGTCCACAAATGGATGAAGGGTCGGATAACTGTAATGTAAGTTAATGTGATTGTTGTAAATCCAACATATACATTTGTTTTTGTTTTTTGTCAGAGATATTTTCTCCCAAGGGTCATTTGAATTGATATATAATGTTGGTTTTACGTAACATATCAGTTGGTGGAGAGGAGTTATTACAGACAATCAAATCAGTAGTTTTGTACCTTTTTTAATATATTATTAATTTTAATTTTTTATTAGGATCAACAGGAGATATATTAGTACGAATGAGATTCTTTATTATTTTCTCATCCTGTTTGTAGTTATTGTGCATCTGGTTGCAATAGATTTTATTAAAACTTAATTTCAACTCTGACTTAGCTTCAACTTGAAATTAATTTGAACACGGAATTAATTCCAAGTTGAAATTAGTTCCGAGTTGAAATTAGTTCCGAGTTGAAATTAATTCCGAGTTGAAATTAATTCCGAGTTGAAATTAATTCCGAGTTGAAATTAATTCTGAGTTGAAATTAGTTTCAAGTTGAAATTAATTCTGCACTTCTTTTTAATGTCTTTTCTTTTATTGTCCTTTCTTCTTAATAAAGTTTTTTTCCTCATATTCTCCCACGCACAGTAACCCCTTGCATCTTCGTAGCTTAATTGTCTTGCTTTGTGTGAAAGAATTAAAGAAAAAAACATTTTTTTCATTCCAAGCCAAAGTTAAGAAATTTTTTTTTTTTTCGTACAGCCATATTTATTAATATTTCTGCCCACTTGTACCAGTTTTAAAAATAGAGGCCATTGTTTAAAGTACTTTTAAGTGACCCTAGTTTTTTTTTTTGTTTTTTGTTTTTTACGCTGGTCTGATTTTGAGCTCAAACAAAACATTGTCCAATCAATGCATTTCTCTTTAAGTGTAAACAAAATGAATGTAGACATTAGATATTTTTGATGGTCTAAATGCAAATAACAAAAAATGCCCATTTTTATGACATAGATACAGGATATGGCAATAGTAGATAATTTCTTTTTCGTTTTTCTCTTTCTCATTTGTTCTCTTTTTATTTATTTCTTTTTATTTCTCTTTGTTTCTATGAATTTCGCTAAATACTAGCTTATGTTATCTGATGTGTCATAGTTACTTTTTGCTTTGACTCATATTACCGCGTTATACAATACTGTGCAAAAGTATTAGGAAAAGAACTATTTTATCTTTTATGAGGCATATTGACAGAAAATAAACAATTTAATTAAAGTAATTTTATTTGATTTACTCAACAAATACTTTAACAAGAAAAATACCTGTTACAAAATAAATTTAGTATTTAGTATAATAATTAAATAAATAGTCTTTTACTTTAAAATAATTAATTGTGACAATTTACCAATAGCACCTAGCATATATATATATATATATATATATATATATATATATATATATATATACAGTACTGTGCAAAAGTATTAGGACAAGAACTATTTTAACTTTTATGAGACATATTGACAGAAAATAAACAATTTAATTAAAGTAGTTTCATCTGATTTACTCAACAAATGTTTAACAAGAAAAAATACTTGTTACAAAATAAATTTAATATTTAGTATAATGGCCTTTTGCTTTGATTACGTCTTCATTCTGTCAGGCATTGACATCACAAACTTCTTCAATGTATCTTATGGTATCTCCTGCCAAGCAGCTTGTATTTGTTCCCAAAGTGTGTCCTGTGAAGTTACATTAGATTTATCAATTTTTTCTATCCAAAATATCCCATAGATGTTCAATAGAGTAGTTTCAAAATAACTTGTTTAGTAGAAAATAGAAAAAATTAAATATAACTTCTTTTTAATACATTTCTTTTACGCCTAGTTTTAAATAATCAATATTTATTAGCAATTTACTTGGTTTTTCACCCTGTATTTGAATTTCAGTGAGGTTTTTAGGAAAATCATTCCTGTCCTAATACTTTTGCACACTACCGGTAGTGTGAAAAAGTGTTAGGACATGAGTGATTTTAAACTTTATTTTGATGCCTACTTTATATTGATGATATTTCCACTTTAATCTCCGAGATAAGTTTTTAAATTTGAGCTTTTATTTGATTTGAAAGATTGTAGCCTAAAGAAAATCTATATGGAAGAAAAAAAATTGTATTTCCATAAAGTTTTTTAAGACACTTTTGAAACATTCATACGATCAATTTATCGTTAAATAAGCTGTTTTAATTAAAAAATTTGAAATGAAGGAAAAAATGAAGTCATTTTAAAAGTCAAATATCTGCTCTCGTGATTTTTGTAACAAAGAAAATTACTAAAATTTAGAATTAATTAAGATAATTTTTGAAAAAAATTACTTTGCACTTACAATATGTTGAAAAATATGCTTAAACAGAGCAAGGTATATTCCATTTGTCAACAAGTTCGTAGATCAAATAGTATCAGTTCCTCAACCCTATGACATCTAATAAAAAACTAACTCAAACCGAGCAAGCGAGAGGCCGGATATTTGCCCTCAGAGGTCTAGATAGCAAATGACCGAAACTGGTCTTTGTGCACCTAGGCTCAACACATAAGTTCTGGTGGAAAACCAAAAAATAAATAGAATATAAAAAGCAATTTCCACCAATCAAAAGGCCCCGAGCCATATCCAATGAATCCTTTCAGCACACCCATTCGGAGCCTCTTGGGGACAGTTAAAAGAATGACTTTGAAGCATACCAACAGTCAATGTTTCTATGTCTTTCTCATCAACTCCTTTGTACCACCAATCCTCAATTTCTGCCAGTGTTTCATTCACCAAAGAAGATATCAAATTATACCTACATTGACCCCCTCTTTTTCATCTTCTGGGACTAGCACAGCAAAACTTAAGTATTCATAAAAGAGACACTTTAATTCCTTTTATAAAATTATTTCTTTCCTTTCTTTCAAAATGAACATTTTAAGAATGGACTTTGTGTGTGTCAAGTGACATTATATTTGTTATTTTTGTGCCTTTATGTATAAAAGTATTTCAGCTGAACCCTTCTCTTTTATATTTTGTTATTTTTTATGGTGACCGTAATTGATTGCTTACGGAACTTTATTTCTTTCTCCACGAGGCCTAAGTTGTAGCTGTCCATAAGTGACTTTTTTAAAAATCATATCACCCCGAGCAAGGCGGTAACGCCACTGATGTGCAGGGGGCTACGTAAGAGTGAAAAGATTGGAAAGAGAAAGCCGGAAACCACATACTAACCAGGGAACAAGGGATGAGCCTCCTCACCTGTTCGATAGATGTGGGTGGAGTGTGAACCGGGTGATAGTTTAGTCCATCTACTCCAATTGAAAAAAAAAAAGAAAAAAAAGGAAAGAATGAAAAGATTGGAAAAGAGAAAGCCGGAAACCACATCCTAAACAGGGAACAAGGGATGAGCCTCTTCACCTGTTCAATAGACGTGGGTGGAGTGTGAACCGGGCGATAGTTTAGTCTATCTACTCCAATTAGTCTATCTACTCCAGTTAACTTGGAGAGTTGAGTTAAAAGGAGATAAGTAAGACATCCGGAAGTGGCATTACTTATTTGAGTTGTAAAATAATGACGACATGCCGCCAATTTAGTACTTTGTTTGAATTCATAAACTCTTGGTACCACAAACGAAGGTACACTACCGGCCATAATTATTAGGCCACCCCAGTTTTTTTAAAAGAAATGATTTCATGCCATTTTTAATATTTATTGCCAAATGAAAACAGAATGGTTCTTTTGTTATTATTACTTTGTAAAATCTTACAAGGCAAATAGCGACAATTTACCCATCGCACCCTGTATATTTGCTCTCTCTCTCTCTATATATATATATATATATAGATACACTACCGGCCATAATTATTAGGCCACCCCAGTTTTTTAAAAGAAATGATGTATTTCATACCATTTTTAGTATTTATTGCCAAATGAAAATAGAATGGTTCTTTTGTTATTATTACTTTGCAAACATTTACAGGGCAAAAAAGGCAAAGATGACCTCGTCCGAATTACCCTAAATTTTCTTCATGCTTTTATTTATGAAACTGCAAAATAGGTAATTATTAAATATTTATAAATTCATTTGAAGTGCTTGTTATTGTGCAATATTAACAAAAGAAGCATTCTATTTTCATTTACAATTATTCACTTGGCAATAAATACTAAAAAATAATATGAAATATATCATTTTTTTAAGACTGGTGTGGCCTAATATTTATGGCCGGTAGTGTACGTCAAAAAATTACCATAAAAGTATTTATGGAAACGGCCAAAGGAAGCTACATTAAAGAGATGGGAATGTGACTGAAACCAGTATATATAGTCAGGACCAAGAACCATACAGATTCTTCTTTGGATTTTATCAAGAATCTCTAAACATATAGCAGGATCACCAGACCAAATGTGTCAGTAATATTCAAAGCATCGGCAAATTTTCGACTTTAAATAAATAAAAATCGATTCCATTGACAAAAATTATCTAGCACGTGACAGCGAATCGAATTTCCTAGCAACTGAGTCAATATCATCTTTCCACTTGAATTTTTTCTTTTGCGACCATTCAGTCAGTTAAGTGCTGTACGTGATGCACGCTTTGGGCGATCATGTCTCGAAAGAGATGTGACTGACTGGGCAGAAGATTATCCCACAGTAGGTTGCCATTGCTTTCTGCGGTAGACTGGTTGCCAGCCAAGGCTATAGAACTCAATCTGTCCTGTTGTTTGACTCATAGCTGAGGAGGAAGAGACGTATATTAAGTAGTAATTAGTGGGGGATCAGTTTATTACTTCATAAGAATATAAAACTGTTACCCCACTTTATGCCCAGTAGAAGCCTTAATCATGTTTCCAACTATTATATTCATTCAATCAGTTGAGTGCCATACGTGATGCACGCTTTTTGGGCGATCATGTCTCGAAAGAGACGTGACCGACTGGGCAGACGATTATCCCACAGTAGGTTGCCATTACTTTCTGCGGTAGGCTGGTTGACAGCCAAGGCTAGAAATTAATCTGTCCTTTTATTTAACCCATTACTGAAGGGAAAGGACGGATTAATACCTTTCCTAAGAGTATTTGTGCGTAAGTGAATGCAAGGAATTCAACTGGAATTCGAACTCAGCACCCTGATTTGTCGTTCCGAGTCGATATCCACTGCACCACAGTATATGTATATTGCATATGATCCGTTATCGTATATAGTTTGGTTACAATAGAAGTTCTATTTTATATGTATCCTACTTTATGAAAATTGAGATCTAGAAAACTGTACCCCCCCCCCCCGTTTCATAAGTTCAGTGAGAGGCTATAATAGATTCGTGGGAAGGTGGCTCGTATCATAGATTCGATGGGTAAAAAACCCTTCCGGCGACCCTGAAAGCAATGCTCTATACCTAGCCTGAAAGACGTAAAGTGCGACACTGAAATCCGAAGGCGAATTGGCATGACGAAAGAAGTATTCCAGAAGTTGAGTAAAGTATTAAGAAACAGGACAGTTTCACTAGAAACAAAGTGGAGAGTACTGGATTGCTATGTGATGTCGGTTCTTCAATATGGCAGGGAATGTTGGACAATATCATCAAAGATGAAGGAAAAAGTTAAAGCAACTGAAATGTGGTTCTACAGAAGGATGCTGCGGATATCATGGACCAAGCATGTGAGCAATGACGAGGTTTTGGAATGGATGAAAACGAAAAAGAAATTAATATTGAGCATCAGGAAGAGACAACTAAAGTTCCAATGAGGAAAGAGGGCTTAGAGAACCTGTTACTAACAGGCCAGATAGAGGTAAAAGGAGACAGATGAAATCAGCGGCTAGCATATTTGAAGGACCTGATCAAGTGGATGATGGAACGAGGGTTGTATGGAACAACAGGAGAAGCATGCTAAGAGCCACCAGGGACAGGGAGATGTGGAAAGCCATGATCGCCTACGTCCTGAAAGGACATAGCACATAAAAGAAGAAGAAAGTAGAAGGGGGCCATGTACTCTCTGAAGTTACAAGGAATCAACCATGTTTTCGGCCACTTAAATGGAAAAATAAATTGACAGATGTCCATAGAATTTTTTTCGTTTTTCTAAAGTTTTTGAGGATTATGAACTTGACAACAGATCATTAAAAAATGTGAATTTGAATAACTTATATTCTTTGTAAAACTGCAACAAAAAGTAAAAATCCCTTCGCAGACGTAAATTTAACTCAAACCATTTCAACGACACATAATAGAATCAGAAAATAAATGTTGTTTCACTCTGAATCTTAGTGCCTACCATATTTAGTTAAAAAGTCCGTTGTTATTCGTGTTTGTTTGCAGCGGTTTCTCCTCATCATTTCACTTCATTGTTTGTCTACAATGTCCGATGTTTTTCGAGATTTCAAAAAAGCGACACATAATTACCCATAACTGGACACGAGGTGCGGTAAATATATTCCTACTTTATTAAAAGTGTGACCATAGGTTTTATTTATAGTCATCGAGAGTGGAAATTGGATCGTCTACATTTTCAGTGGTAAATTTGTATCAGTTGGTGCCATTATAATTCTCGGTATCAAAACTTGTTCAGTTAAAGTGTCGCTTCTTATCGAATCTTCGACACAGTTTTGACGTATACCGAGGACGTCAAGTTTGGTTACATTATAAAGTATTTTCTGAAGGGACAACAAAAATAAATAAATAAATAAATAAAAATTAATGATAAAAATAATAAAACCTCAAAACAGTTACAGTTTTCCATGTTAAAAAAGTGGCGGAATTCCAGAGAGTCAGTGAGTATCATGATAATTATTTTGAGATAAAGAAAATAATAATAATAATAATAATAATAATAATAATAATAATAATAATAATAAACATCAAAATAAAAACAAGGCTGTCTCGCAGACATGAAGATCCACCTTGGAAAAGAAAAATAGAAAAAGAAATCGAACAACTTAGAAGTGAACTATCAGTACTGGATGAACTGAGTAGAGGAATAAATGTAAGAACTGGGAAAAGCAGAAGAGCCGAAAGAAAATACAACATTAGAAATGAAAATGAAGTCTTATCAACTAAAGAAAAAATAAAGCAAAAAATACAACTGAAGGCTCAAAGAATAAGGCGCTATGAGAAAAGAGCAAGATTTTACAGACAAAACAAGATTTTTCAAACCGATACAAAGAGATTTTACAGGGAAATAGGTAAAAAAAGAATTGAAGTGACAGTCCCACCCCTCAGAATGGAAGAAGTCACACAGTTCTGGGAAAAGATATGGGCTTGCCCTAAAGAACGTAGCAAGGAAGTAGATTGGATTGCACAAGAGATAGAACGAATGAAAAATAAACCAGAACAGACATGGGCTGGAATTACAGAAGAGGATGTCAAATTTGCACTAAAAAAAGCACACAATTGGAAATTCCCAGGTATAGATAAAATTCCTAACTTTTGGCTATATTATTTAAATACAGCACATAAAAAACTCGCCAAAGAACTTCAAGAAATGGTTGATGATCCCACTAAAATTCCTGCATGGATGACCAAAGGAATTACATTTCTTCTACCCAAGAATGGTGACACAAACAACCCGAAAAACTACAGACCAATTACATGTCTTCCGACAACATATAAACTATTAACATCTATTTTAACAAAACAGACATATTTATTCTTAGAAAGAAATGACATGATACCGCTTGAACAAAAAGGGTGCAAACGTGGCTGTTATGGATGTAAAGACCAATTGCTAATTAACAAAATGATCCTGGAAAACTGCTACAGTACAAAGAAAAATCTTAGTACTGCCTGGATAGATCATCGATAGGCATTCGATAGTGTGCCACATCTCTGGATTTTAAAGACTTTAAATATATACAAGATATCGCCCGTCATCATCAATTTCATCAAACAGTGCATGTCTATATGGAAAACAACCCTTTACCTCAATCACATAAATGGAACCTATAAGTCTGATGAAATAAACATCAAAAGAGGTATATTTCAAGGTGATTCTTTATCTCCCTTACTATTCTGCATATCATTAATAGCACTAACCAGTCAACTTAATAAGACAGAATGTGGTTATAAAATAGGCCAAAAGAAAATAAGCCATCTATTTTACATGGATGACTTAAAGTTATATGCTAAGAATGATAATGAGCTGGAAGGTCTTCTGCAAACTGTAAAATGCTTCAGCGAAGACATTGGAATGAAATTCAATTTGAATAAATGTGCTAAAGCTACAGTTTTACGTGGATGAATACAAGAAACATCCTCAATTAGCTTAGACCCTGCTGTAACAATAAAATAATTGAAACCAGAAGAAGCATATAAATACCTAGGTGTAAATGAGAGTGAAAACATTCACCATAAAAAAATGAAAGAAATAGTGCGTAAAGAGTACTATAGAAGGCTACGAATGATATTAAAAACTGAATTGAATTCTCAGAACAGAGTTATGGCCATTAATAGCCTTGCAATCCCAGTTGTCCAATATAGCTTTAACATCTTAAATTGGACTCTAAACGACATCAGGCGAATGGATGCTAAAACAAGAAAGCTTCTTTCTAAGCATAAGATGCATCATCCAAAGGCTGATGTAGACCGTCTATACATACCCCATAAAGAAGGTGGAAGAGGTCTTATTCAGCTGGAATTGTCATACAAGACAACAACTACTGGCTTACTCACATACATAGAAACAACAAAGGATTGGATGATACAATTAGTAAGGCAACATGAAGAAAGAAAGAAAAAATATTCAATAATAAAAGAAGGCAGTAAATACAAACAAGATTTACAGTTAGTAGATTCTGTAGAAAAGCAAAACAGAAGCCAAGAACCAACCATTGCGGCAAAAAATATGAAAATGAAAGCCAAAGATAAAGCTCTTGAAAAGATGAAACAGCGCTGGCAAGACAAACCTCTGCATGGCCAATATCCAGAACGTGCCAATAAATCCAATGTTGACAAAGTTAATACTCATCGATGGTTACGTGCATCTGGATTAAAGTCTGAAACTGAAGGCTTTATTCTTGCAGCACAAGACCAAAGTCTTTTCACTAGAAACTTTCAGGCAAATATTATGCATAATAATATGGATCCAAAATGCAGGTTTTGTGATAAGCACCAAGAAACAATAGACCACCTAATCTCAGGCTGTTCTGTGCTTGCTCCAAACGAATATAAAAATCGCCACGATAGAGTTGGGCAATATTTACATTGGGTAATGTGCAAACATTATGGAAAATCTGTAAACAAACACTGGTATGAACATCACCCAGCACTGGTTACAGAAATAGAAGATGTAACCATTCTATGGGATTACACCATCTACACAGACAGAAAAATTGAAGCAAACAGGCCAGACATTATTGTTAAAAACCAGAAGGAGAAAACTTGTCTATTAATTGATATGGCGTGTCCAGCGGATTGTAACATAGCAACCAAGGAATTTGAAAAACTGTCAAAATATAAAGACCTGGAAATTGAAATAGAAAAAATGTGGAAATTGAAAACAAGAGTTGTGCCAGTGATAGTAGGTGCACTTGGAATGATAAAAAATGGAACAAAACAACACATTGAAAGAATCCCTGGAAACCCCAGCTTAAGAGATATACAAAAAATTGTATTATTAAGTACAGCCCACACACTAAGGAAAACGTTATCTATGTAATGCTGGGGATGATAGGGAAGATAGAAAAACATGAAATGGAGTCATAACAACACGCCACTACCTGCCTTAGGTCTCCCCGCAGACTTGGTTGGTAGTGAGACCAATGCAGAAATCGAAATGTGATGAAAAATGACATAATAATAAATAAATAAATAAATAAATAAATAAAAACGAATCAGCTTGCTTCAGAATATAATTCCACATTTATAAAAAAGATTATTTTTATTTCTTTTCTTTTTACTTTTTCATCATATTTCCATAAAAAAACAATTGAAATTGTTTCTTTTTTTTTAATAAAGTGTTGAAATATTCATGAAGGAATGCGAAAAATGGGAAGATGAATAAATTTTGCATAAAACAATTCTGACCATGAAACAGAAAAAATAACAAAAATACAAAGATAAATTGTGAACATGGTGAGAATAAAAGAAAGACAGCTCATCAGTACGGTTAGACTCCGATTGCCACATAACCCAGGCTTGAAACCCGACCAAATTGGCGTCAGTCGGCGACTCTACCCCTGGGCCACGGGGCGTTCGGTGGAAGAAGGCAGTCCTTTTTAGCGCATATCATATTACGCGCCCAATAGCTAGAGTGCTCAAATTCATTTTTACTGAATGAGCGATGCGTACACGCTAGAGTGGCTACTGTTTTTCAAAGTCTACTTTTCTTCTAGAGTGCTCAATCAGGGTGTGAGAGCGTAATATATATATATATATAGAGAGAGAGAGAGAGAGAGCGAGAGAGAAAGTGAAAGTATATATATACTGATATAATATGAAGAGAGTGGCTTATAAAAGAAAGAAAATTATATATATATGTATATATATACACATGACTATATATATATATATATATATATATATATATATATATATAGGAAAAGCAAATATATCAACATAACATAAAAAAAGAATAAAAGAAATAAAATAAGTATATATATATATATATATATATAGAGAGAGAGAGAGAGAGAGAATTGTGGAAGAAGATATACATATATATATGTATGTGTGTGTTGTGTATGTGTGTATATACATATATATAAGTTTGTATTTCTATATGCGTGTTTGTGTATATGTGCATAAATATATGTGTGTGTATATATATGTGCGTATGTGTATATGTGTACATATATATGTGTGTGAGTATATGTGTTTGTGTATATGTGTGTTTATATATATATATATATATATTAAAAAACAGAAACAGTGTCATGAAACTGAAGAAAGAAAGTAAGAAAGAAAGAGGACGAATATATATACATATAGATAAAGAGAGAAAGAGAGAGAGATGGAGAGAGAAAGCGGAAATTATATGGATAAATCTAAACTTATTTATAAATGGAACTTTGTCTCAGTGTGTGTGTCTGTGTGTTTGTGTGTCCGTTACCTATAGACTCCGAAACAGCTGAACCGATTTTCTTGAAAATTTACACAGTTGTACTAGAAGCGTCTGCGAGTGTTCTTAGCTAGGTTTTGTGTCGAGGTACCCCCGATAAATATCGAAAATCGATAATCGAAAAAATTGGGTTATAGAAGGAGTGGTCCGATTTTAATCAAAATTGATACACTCATAGACAAAGACATAAGAAACGATATTCAGAAGTTTCAAGATTGCAGTTCTTACAATAGTACAGAAAATCGATAATATATATATATATATATATATAAAAGCTTTCATTACACCCGAACAACGCCGGGCTATACTGCTAGTTGATAAATAAAGCGAAGAGAGAGTGAGAAAAGAAGGAAATATATACATAGAGGGGAAACGAAGCGAGCAAAAAAAAAAACTGTTTGACTAATTTAAATATTTCTCTCGAAGAATCTGTTCTACACCCGTCCCCAAATCAGTCAAGCGCTCGATAATAAATTAATCACAAGAGCACCCGCCTAAGATATGTCGCCTTTGATAAGGTGTGGCAAAGGCGGTTGCTACACAAACTTCAGATATGATGTCTCTGGAGTAACCTTCTCAGTTATCAAGACGTTCGTATCAGGTAGGTCAATGAAGGTCATCCCTGATGGTCAACTGTTTGAAGCCAATGGAATCAAGGCAAGCCTTTCCCACCAAAGGCTTTCCTCGGCCCTACCCACTTTCGGCTTTATAATAATGTTTAGCCTAAGAACATTGTCAGATCTTTTTTTAAATATTTATGAAGATGATAGATACCATAGTTTATGGGCGCAGCTGATCTCACCGATCTGGAATGAGATCAATGTGGGAAGGACCGGCTTGTGACATTTCCTCTTCTTCTTCTTCTATGTGCCGTGTCCCTTCAGGATGTGGGCGATCATGGCCCTCCACATCTCCCTGTACCTTGTAGCTCTTAACAACCCTTCTTCTGTTATACCGCTCAAACGCCACTCCGCCATCCATCTGGTCAAGTCACGCGTTCTTTTCCCTTGTCTCTCTTCCTTTTCCACGTCCCATGGACATCAATTTCTCTATGCCGTCCTTCCTCACTACGTGTCTCAGAAACTTCAGTTGTCTTTTCCTGATATTAAGTATAAGTTTCCTTCTCGTGTCCATCCTCTCCAAAACCTCGTCGTTGCTCACATGTTCTGTCCATGGCATCCTCAGTATCCTTCTGTAGAAACACAATTCAGTTGCTTCAAGTCTTTCTCCTATCTTTGATGAGATTGTCCAGCATTCGCCGCCATATTGAAGGACAGCATCACATGACAGTCCAGTACTCTCTTCTTTGTTTCAAGCAAAATCTTCCTGTCTCTCAATACTCGATTCAGCTTCTGGGGTGCATCCTTGGCCATGCCAATACAACTTCGGATCTCAGTGTCACACATTTTGTTCTCCGTTGAGACATTTCCCAGGTATTTAAATTTCTGTACCTGATTGATTTATGCCTATTTGGATATGGCATTTTGGGCTACTCTTTTTACTGATTAACATGCATTCAGTTTTCTTGTAGTTTATATGTAGCCCTTTCTTTCCACTTTCTGGAACAAATTCCTGCAGGAAGTCTTGTAGTTTACTTGATGTGTCTGCTATCAGCACTACCTCCAAAACCAAGTAACGATTCTGAAGGTTTCCCGTCATGATGGACTCTTGTACTTTCAATGAAGCTTTTTGCCATCAATGTCTATTGGGATGCAAGCTCACCACAGACGTCTATTATTAAATCTCCAGCCATAATCGGTGTTTAAGAACAGCTATAATGTGGAACAGACTTCTGATTGAATGCTTCACCTATCATCAGAATTTTAACTTCTTCAAATCTCGGCTCACCCGTTGTCTATCCTACGTATCTTCACCATTTGCAATTACTTCTTTTGTCTATGAAATCCATCGCTAAAGTGGATGGAAAAATGGTCTGTTCTTTTTATCGCGTCAGAAAATACCTAGCACTTGTCCCCAGCTACCCTATCTCCCCAAGAGACAGATCAGACCAGTCAGTTAAGTGCCATACGTGATATACGCTTAGGCGATCATGTCTCGAAAGAGACATGACTGACTGGGCAGAAAATTATCAGTCGGTTGCCATTGCTTTCTGCGGTAGACTGGTTGCCAGCCAAGGCTAAAGGACACAATCTGACCTATTATTTGACTCATAGCTAGAGGGGGAAGAGATGAATTATATTATTAGTTTTATATTATTAGTAATTAGTGGGGGATCAGTTTATGACTTCAAAACAATATAAAACCGATCCCTACTTTATACCCAGTAGAAGCCTTAATCATGTTTCCAACTATTATATTCAGTCAGTCAGTTAAGTGCCATACATGATACACGCTTTGGAAAGAGACATGACTGACTGGGCAGAAGATTATCCTGCAGTAAGCTGCCATTGCCTTCTGTGGTAGACTGGCTGCCAGCCAAGGCTATAGAACCCAATCTGTCCTGTTATTTAACCCATAACTGAAAGGAAGAGACGGATTAATACCTTTCCCAAGGGTATTTGTGCGTAAGTGAATGAAAGAAATTCAACTGGAATTTGAACTCGGCTCTCTGATTTGCTGTTCCGAGTCGATATCCATTGCACCACAATACACATTCAATAGATAGAATATTGCTGCAAAATCTGGGCTGATGACAACATTCCACTTTACACCCTTGACAAAGTTAAAAAGTGTCTACATCGCTTTGCATATGATTAATTATTTTCTACCTTCCAACCCTTTTTCCACCCCTTTTTCCACCCCTTTTTCCACCTTTGTTGTCTCTCACTATTTTATCGCTATTTCCATGGCAAATGTTCTGATAAGCAGTTCTATTGGTTCAGACATTTACAGCTAAGACCCGCCATGAAACGTACACAGGACCGGCCTATCCCCATTCCCTTTGTATTCTTAGGCAGCTTCTTCCCAAGTGCCGGTACTCCATGGATCAGACTCCCGAGTGGATACTTCCCCGATCATTAAAATCTTAACCTCTTCAATTCTAGGTCAACCGTTATCGATTATCAATATCCTCATAATCTTCCATAACTTCCCGATATCACTCATTCAGTAAACCACTATCTTGAGTGGTTCTTGGGCCTTGTATTGGGTGAACGGTAGTATGGAAAGAGAAAGAGTAATAGAAGCAATCGTTGTAAAGGTAATACAAAATGATACATGGTAATACATGTATAGAAAATATACATGTATAGAAAATATAGTCGTTGCCTTCATATATGCGTGACTCGTCAGAAATGAAATGAGTTCTTTCTTACACTGCATGCTTATATGGCTTAGTGGGTAGCGACTCCGACTCCGACTCCGACTGACACCAAATCAGACGAGTTTGGATCCCGGCCAAAAGCAAGTGGATGTGTCTAGCCACACTGGTGAGCTGTGGTGCAGCGAAACAGGCTTTCGTGTGGATGACTAATATATATAAATATTTATGTGTGTGTGTGTGTATATATATATATATATATGACGATCTTAATTATAATAAACGCGGTATATTAATAAAGAAAATGTTTTTCTAAGCCTGTGTCTCACATTTATTTTTTCTGGTCTGCTTAACTGTTCGACTTTGAATTGCACCACAGTATAGGAAGGCTCTCTAATCCAATTTATATATATTGTAATAGTTGTTACAATGGTTTATAAATTCATAGTATCACTACAAAAAATTTTCGCGTTTCAAAGCTAGCCATGTGTCTAGGCTGCTTCATTCTTCAGGTGATCTAGTTGATATGAAAATACTTACACTTAACCCTAAGACATTAAACAGGTCAACAGAATTCAAATTACAGCCCAACCCCATTATCACCAAAAAAAAAAAAAAAATCCAACACAAATAAACGGTCTTTTCAACTAGATAATTTTCATATCGACAAGAAAACAAGAAGCCAAGAATCAAATACAAGTGTGAATTCCCAAATGATCTGCTGCAACCCAAAAAGTCGAAATAAAAAGCCAATACAGAAAGCATTACCAGACAAACAGACCGACCCAGACAGACAGACTCGAGAGAGACGAGTGTAATCAGTATCTCCCCTTGACCGAAGTCAAGCAGCTTACTATGCTCGCCTCCCTTCACCTCTCTTTTCCTTCGTCGCTGTCTCAAAACTACTTACTCACCTAAGGAGCGGATACATAAAAGACATTCCTTACTTACATGCTCCCACATACCTAAGTATTAATTCTCTTTTCAGCATTTTATTGCCATGAACATTTTAACGTCCATTGGACCGATATTTAAAGGATTACTTGAATTGTAAAAACCTTAATTGATATGTATCTATATAAAATGTTATTTCTCAACTCAATTTGCTTTTCTTGATTTATAATCTTTTTATGACTTATAGTGGGCCATCTACAACGAAGCCAAATTCCATTAATCTTCAACAATATACGACTACCCTCCTAAAAGAACACCCCCACTATACTACTACTATTCCTTCTGATACTGAACGAAAATTACCCAAACTCATACCGGTACGCCCACCATAATATAACCAGTAAGTTAGAGATACATTTTTATTCTGCCAGTTTTTATGAAACATATTAGAATTAATATTTTTATATTAATAAAAATAATAATCAAAGGAGGTAATTCAGAATTGTCAAATTATTTCCTTTTTGATCTTCCACACAAAAAATAATCGAACAAATGAACATAGAAAATAAAATTATTTTAACAATATTTTAGATGCCAAAATTACATTGAACTGCGCATTTTTCAATTCTTCAAACACATTTTTATTTAACAGAAAAAAATTCCTTTTGTTATTAGTAATGGAAATAATTTTAAAATAATACTGAAAAATTACAAGTAAATTTTAAAAAATAAATAATCATTGTAGATATTTTTCCCCGGTCAAATCTGAAAAAAAAATGAGATTTATTAACTTATTCAGGTGCCAACTTTCCATAAAAAAAAAAAATTGAACTTATTGAATTATTATTAACAAGGCCAATAGACCCCCTCCTAACACACTAACTCGCACCCATTCTCTCAAAAACTCATCCCATCTACCCAACCCTCATTCTCAGTATCCTTACACGTCTATCACCCTCCATCTGACATTTCCTATATCTAACTATTCTTTCTCATCATTTTCCCCTATATAAACCCCTAAGCACTCTTTCTCATCACTTTCCCCTATGTAACCCCCTAACCACTCTTTCTCATCACTTTCCCCTATGTAACCCCCTGCACAACAGTGGCAGTGAAATGCCTTACTTGGTGTCAAATGATTAAAAAAAAAAAAGAAAAAAGTCGACTATTATCCTCATCCTTGTTAATCTTATCATGTTTTGAGTTCATTGTGCCCTCTGGCCTTCATCAGTCAGTTAAGTGCCATACGTGATACGCGCTTGGGCGATCATGTCTCGAAAGAGACATGACTGACTGGGCAGAAGATTATCCCGCAGTAGGTTGCCATTGCTTTCTGCGGTAGACTGGTTGCCGACCAAGGCTATAGAACCCAATCTGTCCTGTTATTTAACCTATAACTGGAAGGAATAGACGGATTAATACCTTCATCAAGTGGATGTCAATCTGGGTAACCTACAGGGAATTCCAAAATGAACCGTTAATTTAATATACAGTGACAGATTATTCTTGTTCCACTACCCATGTCTAGGGAGCCACTATGAAAAACAGGAAAGCCATGAAAATTTCACAGTCTTCCTGTTTAAATTTTGTTTTCTTTCTTTTTCTCAGTGAAATCAAACAGCATCTCTTTTTCATGTTTCCTTGCAATCAAAACATAACAGTCCATCTATCACTACAGCTACTACTAAGAAGTTTGAGGCACAGTGTTGGCCAAGAAGTTTTTCTTGTCAGAATCCATCTTGTATATATACAAATCTACCATTTGTCTGTGCATTGGATGCTGTTGCCTTATCTAGTTGGGTGCTCCTGCTATTCATCTCAGGGAGCTCAACAAAAATTCAAAAGAGGATCTGCAAAGTAATTGATCCTGATTTGACAAATTAACTTCAGCCACTTTCCCACTGTTGGAATATGGCTTCCTTCTCTCTTTTCTACAAATATTTTCACAGCTTCTGCTCTAATGAACTAATCACTCTAGTACACCCTCTACACGAATTTATCATGCTACCAGATTGGCAATTAGGTCCCAAACTTTTACAATAAAAACGGTCAAATTTAGCCATCTCTTTTACTCTATCAGTTTCTTTTCTCACCCTTTGCACCTTTGGACCTCCCTACCATACCCTAACAGAAACAATCTCCAAAAGTTTAAGTGCAACATCAATTCCCGTCTTTTACCCCGTTGATTTCCATCTTTCCCGACTCCCCTGTATCTTGTTCCTCTTTCTTTTCACTCTTCTCACTTCTAACTCCCTGTGCACCAGTGGCAGTTGCTTAGGGTTCAAATGAACTGTTGATTTACCCACACCAAGAAGAATCATAAAGAATGACAATGATAAGGAAACACATAGGTAATTTTAATTAAAGGAATATATTCACAAATTTATATGCTTGAAGTAGTGTCTGTAGCTTATTTCAAGTAAATAAATCAGAATTCTTAAAGTCTGTACTTTTAATGTATTGTCATGAAGAGGAAATGTTCATACAACAGATTAAATAATGACACAATGTTAAACAATGCTTAAAACAAAAGTTATAGAGTTCGTTGCTCACTGAAGGGATTATGGTTGCATATTTTCAGAAGTAGATGAGAGATAGTTTGAAATAAGTAGCTTTCTTGGATTATTGAGAAAAAATTCTTTGACGTGCTATGTGTTGTTTAGAGGTCGATAATACAATTGGCAAGTAATTTTAAACTGGCACAAACTTCAACATTGGTTGTTAGGAACTGAAATGAAAACATTAACATGACTTCAGACACCCTTTGATTAATTTCTTTTTATTGTTGTACTAGCAGTATAGCCTGGTGTTGCTCGGGTGTAATGAAAGCTTTAAAACTAATTCATGGTCCTGGAGCTCAGACTTTTTGGACGTTGGCACGAAAGACTAAAAAGCAGTAGTTGTTTCCAGTTAAAGCGAAACCGTAGACTGGAAGAAAAATGAATGGATGTAAGTCAAATTTTGATATCCTGGTATCGATATCAAATAAGTTTTTTTCGTCATAAACTGAATTTTGAAGGCTAAATAATTTCTCTGAGTAAATGGTATCATGGCTGAGACTAAGAACTAGAATTATATCTACTTAGAGCCAAACCAGAAGCAGAAACGGGCTGAAAATAAAATATAGACATACAGGCAGATAAACAGACACATACACAAACATCTTGCCTTTTATATATATATATATATATATATATATATATATATATATATTATCGATTTTCTGCACTACTGTAAGAACTGCAACCTTGAAACTTCTGAATATCGTTTCTTATGTCTTTGTCTATGAGTGTATCAAATTTGATGAAAATCGGACCACTCCTTCTATGACCCGATATTTTTGATTATCGATTTTCGATATTTATCAAGGGTACCTCGACACAAAACCTAGCTAAGAACACTCGCAGACGCTTCTCGTACAACTGTGTAAATTTTCAAGAAAATCGGTTCAGCCATTTCGGAGTCTTTAGGTAATGGACACACAGACACACACAGACACACACACGCACTGAGACAAAGTTCCATTTATAAGTAAGTTTAGATTAGATCTGTCATGATGAAACACACTTATTCCTCAGATAATGGACTCTCCCTCCTATATTAATAAGAGTTAACAGGAAGTTAACTCGAGAACTTCTTGGGAAGTTATTAGGAGTTCTTAGAAGTTCCAGAGAGTTCTTTAGAGTTCTATTGGAGTTCAGTAGAATTACTAGGCAGTTGATATTAGTCGGCAGTTAGGCAGATACTAAGGAGTCAGCTTTCAGTGGAAGATTACTAAGTTTCTAACATTTAGGGTGCGTTAAGTCGATTAGCAACCGACATAGCACGATTATAATTTTCAGTGTGAAAATTACTCCACAACAATATCTAAAATAAATTTTTCTTAGGCTTGGTATTTTTTCTTCTTCTTGGCTCTTTAGCTAATTTCTGTGAAGGCAAGGTTTTCATTGTTCCAAAGAAAATTTGACATAAGCTTGCAAAGTTCTCTCCTGTTTCTTCCTCACTCCTCTGAATTTGAAGGGAGGGGTTGAAAAGAGTTGTTATTATTTATTTTGAAATAAGTGTGTAAAGGGAGTCGTTATTATTTATTTTGATTGGAGTGGGTAAAGAGAGTTGTTATTATGGATTTTAAAGGAAGTGGGTGAAGGAAGTTGTTATTTATTCAGAAGGAGTGGCTGTAGCAAGAAGCAGAGAGGCAGTAGTTGTAGAGTTTGGAGAGGACAGAGGAGAGTTCAGGGGCACATTTCTTCAGGATAATGATTGGGATTCCATCACCTTCGTCACCTTCACTCACTTTATAGGGTCAAGCTTTGATATTATGTCAGAGACGAGCGAGAGGGGTAATGTGGACGTCATTCAGTTGGGCCCCAGTTCTAGGTGGGAAGTTGTTTATAGATACTCCAGATGAATCCAATGTCTGGTTGGTGGAGAATCTGCGAACAAAGCTGAAGATGTGAGGACCTCAAATTCATTGATTAAAGTGGGGATTGAGGGCTTACTGTTGTTTAGTACACTTTTACCGAGCCATCAGTAGTCTTTGGAGCCAAATTATGCAGCTTCATTCTGTCAGCAAAAAGAAGCTTAGCTTCATTAAGTATCTCTTTGCACTCATTATGAGCAGAGGCAAAAAGGTGCCTGTTATGGTGTGACGTGTGGCTTTGATAAAGCCAGAGGAAGTATTTCTGGTGAGTGATAGTGGCCAGGCAAGTAGGGGAGAACCAGGGGGACGAATGGGGTTTAAGACGAAACTTCCTGGCATTGATGCCAGACTTCTTGGCTGGGATGAAGGCATCGATGCCAGGAGTTGTTATTATTTATTTGGAAAGGCGTTGTTATTATTTCACACCGAGTCGTTCGAATGCTGACTTGTCAATGATGAGTTGTCCTGCATCCTACTATATTTGAATTGTCCTGCATCCTACGATAGTTAAACTTCCATGGCACTTAACTTATGATGCTCAAAATGATACCACTACTTTGGACAATTAAATAGGTGAACAATGAGGGACTACTGAATCATTTCAAAAATCAACTTTAGATGATTTTGACATATAGTAGTAAGGCCTTCTAAAAGTGTGCCAGTTATGGACATGTCGTGAAAGCTCGCTTTGCACACACTACCCACATTATATATTATTTATACATTTATTTATTATTCATTTATTAACACAAACAATAGAAACTTCCAAATAATATTTAAATTTTGATGATAAAAAAGAATTTAACAAGAAGAGTATACTTTCTATCACTCATTTATTAAAACAATCAAAAAAGTTTGTAATAATATTTTTTATCTCAATGTCCACTTGAAACTATAGTTAAACATCAATGGCATATTTAAATTATGATGATAAAAAAGAATTTAAGTAAATGAGAGAAAATTTGTAAAATTAAATTTTATCTCAAGGCCCACCTGAAACTATAGTTAAACATCAATGGCATATTTAAATTATGATGATAAAAAAGAATTTAAGTAAATGAGAGAAAATTTGTAAAATTAAATTTTATCTCAAGGCCCACCTGAAACTATAGTTAAACATCAATGGCATATTTAAATTATGATGATAAAAAAGAATTTAAGTAAATGAGAGAAAATTTGTAAAATTAAATTTTATCTCAAGGCCCACCTGAAACTATAGTTAAATTTCAATGGCATATTTAAATTATGATGATAAAAAAGAATTTAAGTAAATGAGAGAAAATTTGTAAAATTAAATTTTATCTCAAGGCCCACCTGAAACTATAGTTAAATTTCAATGGCATATTTAAATTATGATGATAAAAAAGAATTTAAGTAAATGAGAGAAAATTTGTAAAATTAAATTTTATCTCAAGGCCCACCTGAAACTATAGTTAAACATCAATGGCATATTTAAATTATGATGATAAAAAAGAATTTAAGTAAATGAGAGAAAATTTGTAAAATTAAATTTTATCTCAAGGCCCACCTGAAACTATAGTTAAATTTCAATGGCATATTTAAATTATGATGATAAAAAACAATTTCAGGAAAAAGAGAGAAAATTTGCAATAATATTTTTTATCTCAAGGACCACTTAAAACTATAGTTAAACTTCAATAGCATATTTAAATTATGATGATAAAAAAGAATTTCAGGAAAAAGAGAAGAAATTTACAATAATATTTTTTATCTCAAGGACCACTTAAAACTATAGTTAAATTTCAATGGCATATTTAAATTATGATGATAAAAAAGAATTTCAGGAAAAAGAGAAGAAATTTGCAATAATATTTTTTATCTCAAGGACCACTTAAAACTATAGTTAAATTTCAATGGCATATTTAAATTATGATGATAAAAAAGAATTTAAGGAAAAAGAGAAGAAATTTACAATAATATTTTTTATCTCAAGGCCCACCTTAAACTATAGTTAAACTTCAATAGCATATTTAAAAAAGAATTTAACAAGAAGAGTATTGTTTCTACTATTCATTTATTAACACAAACAAAATAATTTCTTATAATTGACAATAAAAATAAAATAATTAAAATTTAAAGAACTAACTACCTTTATTTATTTTTCTGTTTACAATAAAGTTTAAGAAGATATCTGAACCTGACATTTGTTTGTAATATCTTCTTGTAAGGTTGATTTTTGGACAGGCATCCTCTTCAATCTTCTTCTAAGGATTGTACATGTGATCATTTTTTTTTAATATTGTTTATTACAGAAAAACCTGTTTTTGTGCTGCAGTGGATATCAGCTCTGAATGAGAAATCTGAAAACCAAATTCAATTTCCAGTGGAATTCTTTGCATTCACTGATACATAAATACCTTTGGGAAAAGTATTAATCCATCTCTTTCATCCAGCAAAGAGTTAAATAATAGGCCAGATTGGGTTTTATATCCTTGGTTGTCAACCAGTCTACCACAGAAAGTAATGGCAACCTTCTGTGCGCAAATCTTCAGCCCAGTCAGTCATGTCTCAAAAGAGACATGATTGCCCAAGCGTGTATCACATATGGCACTTAACAGACTGATTGACATGTGTATTTATTATAACAATGAGATCTTCACATAACCAATTTAAAGGGCTTTTAATTTTGATATATACTTTTATTGTATATAAATGTGCGTTGTGGTGCAGTGGATATTGGCTCGGAACGAGAAATCGGGGAGCCGAGTTCAAATTCCAGTTGAATTCATTGCATTCACTTGCGCACAAATACCCTTGGGAAAGGTATTAATTCATCTCTTCCTTCCAGTTATGGGTTAAATAACAGGACAGATTGGGTTCTATAGCCTTGGCTGGCAACCAGTCTACCACAGAAAGCAATGGCAACCTACTGCGGGATAATCTTCTGCCCAGTCGAGACATGATCGCCTAAAGCATATATCACATATCGAAATTAACTGAATGAATATAATAGAAGCTTGATTAAGGTCATAAAGTGGGGGATCGATTTTACATTGTTATGAAGTAATAAACTGATCCCCCACTAATTACTACTTAATAATATAATACATCTCTTCCTCCTCTAGCTATGAGTCAAATAACTGGACAGATTGTGTTCTATAGCCGTAGCTAGCAACCAGTCTACCGCAGAAAGCCATGGCAACCTACTGCTGGATAATCTTCTGCCCAGTCAGTCATGTCACTTTCGAGACATGATCGCCCAAGCGTGTATCACGTATGACACTCAACTGACTGACTGACTTTTATTGTGCTTTGTACTTCTTTTAAAAATAATTTAATGATGTTTAAAAAAGTTTGAGGCAAAACCACACTCCAATCTTGTCACAGCATTCGAAAATCACTTCTCTAACCATTAAAGCATCAGAACATCAGCAAAGATAAAAATTATTTACGAATAAGTCAACTAAAAAGAAAAAAGAATCATTATCTTGATCAGATGTTTTTTTTAACCATTTCACCCCAAGCAAGACAGGACCCCCCCGTGTGCACAAGAAGTTACAGTGAGAGAACAACAAACAAGGTATGGGGGGGGGGATGTTGAAGAAAAGATAAAAGATGTATGGCAATTGACATTACATTTAAACTTTTGGAGTTTATTTGCTTCCCTGATAGCTACAAACAGAAGGAAGTTCCACAAGCAAGAAGTGTAAGAAAAGAAACTGTTAGAGTAGAAGAGATGGCTATATTTAAATATTTCAATAATAAAAGGGTAGGGCCTAGATGCCAACTTACTGGCACACTACATTCTTCATTTTTCGTTCCTTATTGCTCCTTTTCAGATATTTGCACAGACTGATGTCTAGTGGCAATTCTACCGGGGGTTGGGAATGAAGAAGGACATCCCCCCAATTTTGGCTGGTTTCTCTATATCCACCGCCAGGCTTCAAAAATTTATGAAACTGATCAGTCTCTGATTTTGATGAGATTTGATCTTTGGCACTTTTCTCTCTGCTATTTCTTTTTCATTTAGTGTTTTAAGGACAGTTACAAAGACCAGTTTGAAAGAAAAATAAACAATATAAAACAACCAGATAGATAGAAACAGACATATTGTTCAGTAGGGAAAGAGACTTAATAGCCATTTTTTTTCAAATCTGAAAGAAGGCGTTAATTAGAAATGATGTAGAGAAAAAAACTCAGAGCAGACAAATCACACTGTTCTTCTAATATTGACGTTAGATTTTGATTTTGTTTAGAAATTGATCTCTCTTGTGTTCCAACAGCTTGAGACCGGAAAAAAAGGAAAGAATAGATTAGAACTTCACTACTATGATTGAAAAGTTATTCTGTTTAATTTGGTGAAAGGTCTTAGGCATGACAGTAAACTGCATCCGGCAGCAAGGCCTCTGATTGGGAGGTTATGAGGAGCATGGAACCACCTCTTAATTGCTGTTGTTCCCAGGTCCACCCTGACCTGGAGTGGTAGCACCTGTTAGGGTCCCAGCCTTGGGTAAATAGTTAACTCTTAAACTGGGGTCAAAACACTATGAAAACTGGGGTCAAAACACTATGCTGAAAAACAAAACTGAATTTAGTGAAGTAACATATTTATACTCAAACTCATTCCTAAGTTGTGTATACGATAATCATCATCATCATTATTTATCCATCACACCCAATGGTGCATAGAGCAGCAACATTTTGTTACCGTTTCTGTAAGAAACAGTTTTTTTACGGAGCAGGGTTGTTAGCCCTGAACCTAACCCCCAAACCTGGAGCACCTGGTATTCACAAATAGTCACCCATTTAAGTACTGACCAGGCTCGATGTTGCTTAACTTCAGTGATTGGATGGGAACCAGTGCATTCAACACAATATAGCCGTAGACATACGATAGGGGGGTGTAGTATGAAAATGAAGACACTGCTTGAGTTTGCCTCCCTCCCCCATAGAAAAATCTTGGCCCCGAAGTGGACCCTCCCCCTACTTTCAGAGTTCCACAATTGCCACTGCTGAACTTTGGCTTGCAGGTTTTACTTCACATAGAGCAATTGCTTAAAACACGACTAAAAATGTAAATATATATAGTGGGTTATCCATTATAGTGAACTGTATTTCTGTGTTGAAACAGATTAACTGAATTTGGCCTTGTTAGTAGATAGCCCACTATATAAAACAAGAAAATCAAATTGTGTATAGAAACTATATATATATATATATATATATATATCTCAAAGTTTTTTACAAAATAAAAGTAATATCTTTTGGTTGGTACAAAGGTTGTTAAAATGTTCATAGCAGTAATTGCTGAAAAGAGTTTGTGGATATGTGTGTTGGTTTGTTAGGAGTGTCTTTAAAGGCTCTGCTAAGTTCATCGGGTAAGTGGCTCAGTGAACAGTGAAGAAGAAGATGAGAGAGAAAGGAACATGTTAATTATGCTCATATTTTCTCAACTGGTGATGCTTCCTGTGGTGTTCTTTTGTTTTGTCTTTGGGGCTCCAAACAAGTCATTTGGGAATTCACACCCGGATTTAATTCTGGGCTTCCCATTAGAGGATAAACAAAAAGGGTCTGTAAAAGGAATTTGATATTTATTTATTTTTGGTTTTCTACCAGAACATCTGCATGGAGCCCAGATGTGCAAAGACCAGTTTTGGTCATTTGTTTTCTGGATCTCTGAGGGCAAACATCCGGTCCCTCGCTTGCTCGGTATCACCTCATATATGTAAGAAATAAGTATATAAAATATTGTAATTTGCGCCGATCAAGGCTCAAGGCATTAAATCATCTTATATTATCCTGTAAAAGTTATAGTAGCTCCTTACTAACGTTGAATTGTTATTGCCCCTTGTCAGCTCACTGTGCCTCTACAAGGGAATATTACTATGAAGGCTGGTGCAAGTGCGTTGTGTCCCCACCCAAATCTAATCCAGGACTCCCACTCTACTATATCTCAATTTTCATAAAGTAATCTATATATATAAAAGGCAACCTGTGAGTCTGTGTGTGACTGTTCCCTATGCACACGTACATTTTTTAAGCTACGCCATTCAAACTTTCTAGGGACACATATCTACAGGGAAGCCAGGTCGACACATACTTTTTGAGTTTTAAGTTCGGCAATTTTCCCTTTCACACCAACGGAGCCGATTGTTTACATTTGCTTTGTAAAACATCTAAGATGTAAGATGGTTGCTAGATTACATCACAGAAATCAAATCACACGTGTCAAACGCGACTAAAATATTTTTATTAAAAAAAAGTGAGCCTTTATATTTAATTTTTATTCCGACAATTTAAATTTTTAAATTGTCGGAATAAAAAAAAAATCAACAACAAAAAAATGGTCAAGAAAAAAATGTGAATATTTTTCCCTGTAATTTTGAAACGAAAGAAATATTTTTAAAAAAAGTGTTTTTTAAAACAAAAACAAAATATGTAAAAAAAAAAAGTGCTAATGGTTAATTTAATTATTTAAGCCTTTTTTTTTTTCAGATTTAATATTTCATACTTCAGGAAATAAAATTTTTAAAAAAATAAAGCTTTTTTCGCTAAATATTTCATGCAGGAAATCAACTGTCTGTAATTCATGTGGCATTAATGTTAATTTTTCCACTAAATTTAAATGTCTACATTTTTAAATATTCTTCAAAAATTTCTGAATTGAGAGCATATTAGTTTTCACAGGTTGCCTTTTATATATATAGATAAAATTCTTTTACTGTTGAATTTTTAATCAGTCTCCTGTGGTCATTTCTTGCATGACAATTTGTTTTATGTTTCTTCAATTTAATTTATATTGTTGTGCGGTATATGAACAAACACGCTACAGAAATCTATTATTCAAAGAATTTTCCTTCTAATATAAATTCTGTATTCGACTACCCGCAATAATACTGTTCCTTTCTGGCAAAGATTTCTCTCTCCAGGCAGGTTGACTGCTGACTGTGTATGCTCACACACAACTGCTAATCCAATAAATGTTTTCTTTTTGCTTTCTTTCTGTCGGCTATCAGCAAACATAAATATAATCTCTTTCTTTTACAGACAATGTTGCTCTTTATCTAAACTTATTTATAAATGGAACTTTGTCTGTGTGTGTGTGTGTGTCCGTTACCTATAGACTCCGAAATGGCTTAACCGATTTCCTTGAAAATTTATAAGCATCTGCGAGTGTTCTTAGCTAGGTTTTGTGTCGAGGTACCCCTGATAAATATCGAAAATCGATAATCAAAAAATCGGGTTATAGAAGGAGTGGTCCGATTTTAATCAAATTTGATACACTCATAGACAAAGACATAAGAAACGATATTCAGAAGTTTCAAGCTTGCAGTTCTTACAATAGTGCAGAAAATCGATAATATATATATATATATATATATATATATATAAAAGGCAAGATGTTTGTGTGTGTGTGTCTGTTTATCTGCCTGTATGTCTGTATTTTTTTCAGCTCTTTTATTTTAGTTTTTGCTTCAGGTTTGGCTCTAAGTAGGTATAATTGTAGTTCTTAGTCTCAGCCATGATACCATCTACTCAGAGGACTTATTTAGCCTTCAAAATTCAGTTTATGATGAAAAAAACTATCGATACCAGGAAATCAAAATTTGACTTACATCCATTCATTTTTCTTTCAGTCTACGGTTTCGCTTTAACTGGAAACAACTATTGCTTTTTAGTCTTTCGTGCCAACGTCCAAAGAGTCTGAGCTCCAGTACCATGGATTAGTTTTAAAGCTTTCATTACACCTGAGCAACGCCAGGCTATACTGCTAGTATATATATATATATATTTGGTGCGATTGTTAAATTGTCGCAATTATTTGGTTTGATTGGTAAATTGTCGCAATTGTTTTATTATTTCAAATATTCTTTAGCTCCAGGACCATGGATTAGTTTTAAAGCTTTCATTACACCCGAGCAACGCTGGGCTATACTGCTAGTATAAGATATATGCATAAAAATTCTCTAAGAGTGGAATGAATATCCTTTACTACTCATGCTTCACTGAAATGATTTAAGTCTTTAACTGCCTCATCTACAAGGCAATCTGATCACAATATTTTGACAAATCTACCATAAGTCTCATGGAACTCCTGGATCACTATAGCTACTACTGTAGCGGATCAGAAATTAATTAAAACGACCTTCTTCTTCACTTTTAGAAAAATTCACTTCTGTGAAACTTTGGTTTTCTCCAAATAGAAAAAGGATTGACCATCTGCTTGAAGAAAAAGTCGAAACCAGATTTCGCAAGTCGATGTTAAAATGATTTTCGATGAATGGGAGCGACTTGCAAGACCAAAAGGACTTTGTGTCTAAGTGCGAAAATATCTCCATTAAAATAAAAGGACTTCATCAATGTCAGTCATATGGAAGCAGCGAGAAAGACAACACTAAAATGTAACTTTCAGCTTCAAGTGACTCGATTGTCCTCTTTCTCTTTCTCCTTATCTATTTCAACAATTACTACTACGAACATTTTGTACAAACTCTTGATACCTTAACTTCTCAATGCACATTAACTCCGACAACTAATGTTATTCTTTCCTTTTTATAAATTTCTATTTTAAAATTCAAAATGTATATTTTATTCTTCTTACGCTGTTCCACACAATTCCACATATTCCAACCTGCGGACAACCAATCTTCTGATGATGAAAAACCTCCTGGTGATTATAACTCTGCATATAAATCCTGTAAGCTGTCGGGAGTTTGGTTAAGTAAGACACAAGGCGAATCAAAGAAACATTAACCAGCTCCCTACTCTTCACTATTACTTTAACTGTACTGTTAATTAAGCTGAATCTAATTGATTACTGAAGGTACACTACTGGCCATAATTATTAGGCCACCCCAGTTTTAAAAAAAATAAAATGATGTATTTCATACTATTGTTATTATTAATGCCAAGTGGATAATTGTAAATGAAAATAGAATGGTTCTTTTGTTATTATTACTTTGCAAAAGTTTACAATGCAGCCAGGAAGCTTTTGCTTCAGTCAGTCAATAAGAAGAAGAGACTAGCATGGGGAAGAGAGCACAAAAACTGGACACCAGAACAGTTCATTTTATGCACATGTTATTGTGCAGTATTAACAAAAGAACCATTCTATTTTCATTTAGAATTATCCACTTGGCAATAAATACTAAAAAATAGTATGAAATACATCAATTTTTTTAAAACTGGGGTAGCCTAATAATCATGGCCGCTAGTGTAGATCTAGCGTAATAATTGGCAAAGTTATCTAAATTAGGCGTCATCATTTTGAGGTTTGAATTCATACTTTGACATGAATTATCAGCAATGCATGCGTGCGTGTGTATGTTTACCAATTTCATTTAGTCAGTTGTTTTATTCAAGTCACTTTCTTCCTCCAGGACTGTATGCCTGATCAATGATAGTCAAAAGGATGGTTTTTACCCACCTTGACGCAACTGCTTTCACCCTTGGCAATGTTTGTTTTAAAAAGTGATAATTAGAATTGTAATAAAAGCTAAACATAATATAAAAATTACATATATTTTGTTGAGAATTTCGACCAAAAATATCAAATAATATTTTATTTATTTATTAGATTGTTTATTTACAGGAATAATACAACATTCTAAAACAGGGGTAGTCTACCTTTTGGAGAGTGAGGGCCAAAAAGCTATGTTGAGTCATGGAGGAGAACCATGTTATTAAATATGTGAATAAATTTTCTATGTGTTTAAAGAAAGCAAGAATTCAATATAATTTAATATCTAATGGGAATTTTGTTAAAAAAATACTACATCTTAAAAATAAACGTTTCATAAAACAGTATTGAAATAAAAATTCCATTAAAATCGGTTGTAAACACAATTTTATATTGATTCATTTAAAAGTTTAAAGTGCCCGCTCATGAAAGCAATTTCAAAGAAAAAGTGAAAGTGAGGCCGTACGCTAATATTGGCAATCTCTACAAATGAAAAATATAAGTAAATCACATTCTCCAGGTGTAAAGAAATATTTTTTTTAAATTTTCGACGCAATATATTTAGCAGACTATCAACTGTCACTTTGGTTTGGTGGTAAATTTTGGTTTTAGGTCCCGAAGGCTTTTATCCCTTCAAATTTTTCCAAAATATCCTTATTTCCATGCAAATGTATATGCTGAATTCAAATCAACAATTAGATATTTTAGAAACCTACCTTTTTTTGATGTTAACAACCAGAAAAAAAAAAACAGAACTTCTTCTCGATCTTTTTGTCACCCACAACCATCTCAATCAGAAGACATTTGCTGCAGAATCACTTTAGGCATAGGAAGCTAATTTCGGCCTATTTACTTCCTTTAATGAAAAGTCTATGAAGAAATTACTATGCGATTTATTTTTTCGGTACTCAATTTCAGCAGAAAGTTGCGTATATTTGCATGTTTTTTTTCCTTTTTTTGTTGATAATTAATTTAAGAAAGTTGCATGTACTTAATTTCAGAAGAAAGTTAACTTTCAAATATATGAAAATAAGTGATAATTGTAGTTTTACTTAATTTTTTCCAACAAAAGTTAACCTTCAAATATATGAAAATATAGAATTTTCTTTTAAGAAAGTTAACTCTAAAATGTATGAAAATAAGTGATAAGTGTAGTTTTTTAACCTTCAAATACATTGCATGTATTTGCATGTTTTTTTTTTTTTAATTTCAGAAGAAAGCTAACTTTCAAATATGTGAAAATAAGTGATAAGTGTAGTTTAATTAACCTTCAAATATATTGTGTGTTTCTTTTTTCCTTTTTTTTGGTACTTAATTTCAGAATAAAGTTAACTTTCAAATATATGAAAATAAGTGATAAGTGTAGTTTTACTTAACCTTCAAACATATGAAAATATATTTGTGCATTTTTGTTCCTTTTATAAATTTTTTGTTGGTAATTAATTTAAGAAAGTTGCGTGTACCTAATTTGAGAAGAAAGTTTTACTTAATTTTTTCAGACGAAAGTTAACTTTCAAATATATGAAAATATAGATTTTTTTCTAAGAAAGTTAACTTTAAGGTTAAGTAAAACTTCACTTATCACTTATTTTCATATATTTGAAAGTTAACTTTCGTCTGAAATTAAGTACCAAAAAAAAAGCGGGGGAAAAAAACACACAAATACAAGCAACTTTCTGAAAACTACTGCATTTTTTTAAAAAATTGTCAATGTTATTTTTTCCATTTTTTAACTTTTAATTTCCTTTCCAGTTGATGTAATTGTTTTATTTTCAATGTTAATTATATAAAAATGCTTTACTGTACTACTTATTTTGTTCTTTTTGTTCTTTATAATTTATAAGTATTTTCATATATAAGAAGGTTAAATACAGCTACACTTTATCACTTATTTTCATATATTTGAAAGTTAACGTTCTTCTGAAATTAATTTTCACCAATCTTCTATCAATATTATTCCTCACACAAATTACCTATGACACTGATAAATCTTCCAGCGACAAAGAACATTACAACTTACCTCAAAAGCTGTAACACAATCTTATGCAGAAAATGAAAGACATTTTAATCAGACACTTTCAACGTTCGTACAAAGTATGTATTTCTTGTTACTGTTAATACACTTTATATGATTACAATTAATGCTTTGACCATTTCATTCAATTTTCCATTTGCTAATTTAATGAATAGTTTCAACTGTGTAAAAAAATAATTGTTGGTATGCAGGAATTTAGTTAGGAAGTTCTTGGGAAATGGCCTTGTGCCATGTGAAATTCAAACCTAAATTAACCTTGCATAAGAGGCCTTAACAATTCCATTTTTATAATTTGCTTCATTCATTATTTTTATTCAGCAGATTTTAAGATTTAATCAAGTCCTTTATAATTATCAAATGTAGTAGAGTACAAGGCCAAGACAGGGATGGGAAGATCATGTTACATCAGGTGGGGGAGTAATATTTCTGTTTTTGTAAGTATATTGTTCAAAATCTACTATATTTTTGGCACATGATGCTTAATATTGGATATAAAGTATTTGTAGGTATAAACAGTCTGGACATGAGAATCAACAATGCAGGATGACTAGCAGTTTCACAGTGTCTGCTGATTGTTTAAGAAATTAAACTTTCATTTACTATGCAGGAAATACGGACTGTACCCAGATATGGCAGCAATATTCCATTGTTGGTCTAATCTGACTTGTAAAATATAAAGCCTGATAGAGGTACATTTTATTTTTTTTAAATCAATTCACCACAGGCAATGTTAGCAATGCAAATGAGATGCAAGTAGCTACCTGGAGTGATAGAGAATGCAAAAGACTTTAGAAGGTACTGGAAATCCAGCCCTAAAAAAGAAACAAGAGATAAACCTCCATTCCTGCTCAAAACACCGGGGAGGAGTGCAAACCGGGTGATAGACAAACCTATCTACTCCTATTTTCAGGAGCAGCAAAATGAGTTAATCATTTTCCAGCCTTTTTATCAATGGTTCCACTTGGGCCTGAGAGGGAATTTGAGTCCCAGTAGATATTCAAATAATAGAACAATGTCTTAGTATTATTTTAAACTATTGTTCTCATAGATGTTATTATAGACACGTTTCGACCAAGTACCCTCTCATGATTATCAGGTGTCCATTGATTGGTTAATATGGATTATCTGTTGATTATTTTGATATATCTTCAGAAATCAGTTGCTGTTCTTTCTTTTTGGAATTGGTGCATCACTAACAGATGCAAAGACTGAACTCATGACCAATCATATCACAATAATCAACAAATAATCCACATCAGGCAAACAATGGATACCTGATGATGACCAGAGTGTACTTGGCCGAAATGTTGTGTCTATAATAACATTTATGAGAACAATAGTTCGAAATAATACCAAGATAATGAAAATTACTCATCTCAGAAATAAATACTAAAAAAAATAGAACCGTAATTGAACAATTTTAACAAAATCATGGAATAAGAAATGTGGGACAGAGAAGAAAAAAAATCCTCTGATAAATAAATTAAGTCGAGAATATTAACTTAAAAGCATTTCTAAATTGCCAGCATCTCTATTCTTTTGCTTTGATGACTTGTTCATTTTTAAAGTTCACCCTGCAGGAAATGAATTTGCGAATAAGGGGAGACAACTTAGGCGATAATTTTGTACAAAAAAATTCAATAATGACATGGCAGAGAACCAAGTTTGAAATTTGGCTAAAGCTGTTTGTGTTCACTTTGTACTAATGTGCTTGGGAAAGGAAAAAAAAAAAATCCAGTAATCCCCAATCTCTGTATTATCACCAGATAAATTAAAATATCTTATCACTGCCATGCCACAAAAAAAAAAAATGAGTGAACACATGGAAAAAAAAATCAATTTTTTCAAAAAACTGTCTTTCTTAACTAGGCAGTATTAGCAAAAAAAATGGCTATTACTTTCAATATCAATCTTGACAAGAGTGAAAACCTCATTTAAAGAGAAAATTTGGTCTACAAGAAAGGTGTCAGTTTAAAATTAATCTTTTAAATGTCTTTTTTCAATATTAAACTACAACTGCTTTCCATGGGATGATGATTCAGATTATTTCTTGTCAAAACATACGAAATAAAATTTGATGAAAATCTAATGGATTGAATTAAATGAAAGAACTCAGTTACCAAACAAAAAAATATTATATCTAGGGTTTTACCCAGGAGTAGACTGAGTCTAAAAATATTGGTTGCCTGAAGACAAAAGGTGCCTACCCACAACTACAATGTCATTGTTTAAGTTTCATAACAAATAAAGAAAATTTCAGCTTGGTCTTTCAAATTTGTAGAAAAGAGTGCCACTTATTATAGTGTACTGGACATAATTTTACTTCCTTGGCAATGTTTATTTACAATATAAAAATTATAAAAATATGTAAACAAAGTACAAATTATTTATTTACAAAAGGGAAAACTTTGTCCATCCAATAAATAGGGAAATGGGCACTCAAAATACTAAGGGTTTCTGATCTTGCCTAAAATCTAAAATTTGAGAAAAATAAACTTAGATTGGTTGAAAATCTATGTGGTGAGAGCCAATCAAAGACATACTCAGAAATTATTCCCCCCACCCTCAAAATTAGTTATTCGTATTTTTGTTGTTATTTCAATTTTCTGAATCCCAGGCATTTTTTGAAATTCCTAGGAAAAAGAAAAAAAAATCTTTTCATATTTATTTCTTTGTAAAATGGTAAAGAAAATTTTATTATAGTTGGTCCACATTTTGTTTTTATTAAGTAATATGATAACAGAAAAAAATTTTTTTTTTACAGCAGTATTTGTTTATAACAGTATTTTCAGATGGGTTAGTATTTACATAATTCAGATTGCTGTCATTTTATTGCTATGTTTATGATGCTTTTTTTTTTAATCGTATCACCCCAAGCAAGGCGGTAATGCCACTGATGTGCAGGGGGCTACGTAAGAGTAGAAGGATTAAGTAGAAGAGAGTGAAGAGGAAGACGAACCAGTTAGAAAGGAGCAAGAGAAGGATGGGAATACAGGTGTGATGACAGTTGCAAAGGTGGAGAGAAAGGAAAGGATATACAGGACGGTGTAGAAAGAACTAGAGTCAAGTGGTTAATAGATGAGTATTGACATTGCATTTACATTCCTGGAGGTTGTAGCTGTCAGGAAAGCAAGAATATGGAAGCGAGTTCCACAGGCAAAAAGTACGAGAGAAGAAGCTGCAGGAATAGAATTGTCGACTGCATTTGGTTAATGTGTGAATGGGTGGGACCCAGTTGCCAATCTGGTTGCACGAGTAAACACCTGTTGCAGAGGCACCAGTGACTTAAGTTCATTGGAGCAGAAGCCATGAAAGTATTTATAGAACAGACAAAGGGAGGTCACATCTCGTCAGTGGGGAAGTGGCTGTAGTCAAGCCGCCAAGTCGGTACCTATCACATTATTGATTCTCCTTTGGAGCCTGTCGAGAACACTGAGATGAACAGCAGGGACGCCTCGGACATTTTTCAGGTGCTGGTTTCAAGTTCAGTACCAGTCTATAACGGAGGTGAACAAATAACTTATGGAGTTGAGTTAAAGGGAGATAACTACATGGCATCCAAAGTGGTATCACACATGGAATGAAAACAATATACACCAGTGATTGAAATAAAATGTTCAGTTTGAAATTCCTAGCACCTGAAAAATGTTGAGGTGTAAGATGAGGACAATTATTCGAACAATGTAAATAGTGTAAAAAAAAAAAAAATACCTTTCCCAATTGACAATTTTTGTCAATTTTCAAATATAAAGAAAATCTAAATTTTAGATTTTATTTATTTTTGAAAATTGACAAAAATTTTAAATGATTTTTTGTTTTTACACTATTTACATTGTTCAGGGGGTGCGTTGTGGAGCAGTGGGTATCGATTCGGAACGAGAAATTGGGAAACCGAATTCGAATTCCAGTTGAATTCATTGCATTTACTTACGCACAAATACCCTTGGGAAAGGTATTAATCTGTCTCTTCCTCCCAGTTATGGGTTAAATAATAGGACAGATTGGATTCTATAGCTTTGGCTGGCAACCAGTCTACCACAGAAAGCAATGGCAACCTACTGCAGGATAATCTTCTGCCCAGTCAGTCATGTCTCTTTCGCAACATGATCGCCCAAGCGTGTTTCACGTATGGCACTTAACTGACTGACATTGTTCAAATTTAGATTCTAAATACTTCCCCATGTTTAGCTTTCATTAAAATTCTAATTGCTTTTTAAAAACAAACATTGCCAAGAGATTAAAAAAGGTGCATACAATAACTGCAGTTTCAAGAGAATGACCATCGTATTTGTGTGTGTGTGTTTTGCAGGGACAAACATTGCCGTAAGTTTTAATATCTATCCCATATGGCTCTTGAACTCAGGTTTAAAAATTAAATTTTGTCTTAAGAATTTATTTAGGTTACACATTTACATTCTTACACATCTTTGCTATTATCATGTTTCAGACATTGTGCCACCTGGTCCTCATCAGTATGAGTAACCTTTAAACTGAACTCTTTATTTAATCTGTTCGGACTATTGTCCTCATTTTGTAGCCATATTCACAACATTCAGCTGTTGTATGCTTCAACCTTGAAGTGATTGGAATTTTTAACACTCTTATTTTGTTCACTGCTGGTAGATTTTTCTCATTCCATACCCGGTTCACACTCCACCCACGTCTATTGAACAGGTGAAGAGGCTCATCCCTTGTTCCCTGTTTAGGATGTGGTTTCCGGCTTTTCTCTTTTCCAATCTTTTCACTCTTACGTAGCCCCCTGTGCATCAGTGGTATTACCGCCTTGCTCGAGGTGATATGATTAAAAAAAAAAAAAAAAAAAAAAAAAAAAAGAGAAAAAGTCATGCCACTTCAAGATATTTGTTATCTCCATTTAATTCAACTCCAAGTTTTTGTTCACCAGTGGATAAAAGCGTTGGTTAGATCCAAAGTGTTGTGAGTGGCGAAGAAATAACTTAGAGAGTTGAGTGAAAGGGAGATAACCGAGACACTGGGAAGAACAATCTACCCCAGTGATCAAAATAAAGTGTTCAGTTGAAATTCTAGTCACCTGAAGAAGGCTGGAGCATAAAAACAGCCAAAAATGTGAGTAGGGAAAGAAAGATGAGGACAACAGTCCGAACAATGTAAATAAGTTAAATAATTACAATACCTCATTTCAGAAATATAGACTATATAGACAGATATTTAAAGTGAATTTGACAACAAAGAAGACAACAGTCCGAACAATGTAAATAATTACAATACTTCATCTCAGAAATAGAAGCTAACAGCCAAAACGTGACAAGATCAAGGCATTTAGTCCAAATTTAAATAACTTCTGCTTCCAAAAGTGTAAACAAAAATTACAAGACACTGCAGACATAGGTTTGATGATGAATTGGTTTTATTACAGTTTTAACACTTTGTAAGCTGAAAGATATTTAGGACTGAATGATTTTTTTTTTTATTGTGAGTGACTATACTATTGCATTAACAATTTTTTTGAGAATTACCCTCAACCCAGACACAAGTCTTACTATTTAATCCATAGATGGGGAGAAGGATTTATACAATTCTAATTTTGTGCAAAGTGAATGTAATGAACTCAAGTGAAAAACAAACTCCACTCTCCGATTTCTCATCCTCAACTGCTCATTTTAACAAAAAAAAAAAAAAAAAAAAAAATATATATATATATTTATAAAGTAAACATGAAAATAAAATGTAAAGCTAACAAAAATATTTTCACTATTTTTATTTAACAAATGAAAAAATTTTAAGATCAAAAAGAAAAAAATTTGAAAAATTGAGTATAGTAAACATTTTAATAATTGAAAAATATACTGAAAATAATTTTATTTGAACATGATAAACTTGTCAAAAAAGAGTAATTATACTTGTAAAAAAATCAAACTGTAAAGAAAATACAAAATTCTATTTCTATCCACAATCACTTAGTCTTTATCTGAATTAGCAAAAACGGGTTTTGCAAGATTTTAATATTTTTTTTAAAGGAATTGTCTTAATTAGTTGATAGAATACTAGATGCAATACCAACAAAACTATGGATACAGTTTTTGTAATAGCTATTTAAAAATATAGCTTCCTGTTCAGCTCCTTTAACACATCACTGGAATAACTTGTCATAACTATCAATAGATATAGCAGTTGCTGTTACTACAGCCTTTGATCTCTGGTCTCATTCATTTTTCAACAGATGTTTTAACAAGATTATTGTTTGCCGGGCCCAGTTTTGCAAGTAGCAAAAAAATGGGTTTTCTTTTTATCTGATTATTGAAACTGAAGTAGTTTTTTTTTTTTTCGGCTATTTCTCTTATAGGTATTTTTTGCTACAGAAATACTCATTTTTTTTTCATTTTTTTTATTAAAGCTCTATATCACGAACTGTTAAAAAAATAATAAAATTTCTAAATTTTAAGTTCATTTCACCTACACAAGCCAAGAAAGATAAAGGAAAGAAATAGTAATGACAGGGGCATAAGGTATCATTTTTTTGTTGGTGGGATGTGTTTGGGGGTAGCAAATGTTAATGAATTTACATTATTTGAAACTTTGAAACTGACAGCACCTTAAAATTTTAAAATTAAGTTTTAAAATTTTTAGAGTCGATATTCGATGTAAAGCAGAAGAAAAAAAAATCGATATTACTTTGTTGAGTTTTGAGTGGAGGGTTTCCTTGGAAAAGCTTTAAAATTCTTAAAGTATCAGAGATCTTTTTATTTTAAATTTCGTAAACAATGTGAAAGCCTTTTTTTTTTTATAACAAAAAAAAAAATTATATATCTGAATTTCCATATCGACAGGAAAAAACGTTTACTACAACAGGATGTTATTTTGTTTTAGTTCAAGCATTATTAATAAATAAATTAAACTTATATAATGTTTGGAACTGTCACAAATAAGCAAAAGTTTAAATGAAAAAAAAATAAGTTGATTTTACAAGCATTTGAAATGAATGCTTGTAAGAGCCTTGAACTTGGATGCACTTTCAAAAAGAAAAAAAAAAGTTGATACGTGTTGATCATGTGTGACTGTGAGTAAAACTTTTTTTTTTCAAAAATAATCTTTGAACCCCCAGGGACAGGGGGGATGTTGAAAGCCATGATCACCTACGTCCTGAAAGGACATGGCACATAAAAAGAAAGAATCTTTGTGACATGATAAAGTTTAAACTAAAGCGAAAGCTAATTTTTAAACGGCTGTGGTTGAAGAAAAGTTGTTTAATTTTAATTACCTTTTCAAGTTCATAAATAGAAAAATAATCTGTTTATTTTTATTTTTTTTATTTACAAAAACGTTACTGTAAAGATTTAAACATTTGATCAGTTTTTTTTTTTTAATAAATTTTTGTTAGTTTATGATACTAAATTTTAAAACTAATTTTTAAGGTTTCAATGTATTTCAAATACGAAACACTGACTTATTTCCATACATTATTTTGCTTATTTCAGGTATTGATAGGGTAGAGGGATCTTTTTCGTTTTTCTTCCCCAGACTTAGTGATTGATGATTAATTAAATTTTAAATTATTTATAGCTGAAATAAATTACATTTCAGATGCTAGTTGTCATTTTTTTATATAAAAAAAAGTAAAAAGCATTTCAAATCAAGAAGGTTGCTAGAAGTCATTAAGTTTTAAGTCAGATTTCAAATCAGCTTCAGAAGAGCAAAAGAAAAAAGACGCTTGAAGCAAAAAAAAAAAAGTTACAAACAACAATTAGTATATAACTTATAACCATAACGATTCTTTTTTATTAACATTTTTTGTTATACTGTTGAACGTTAAGTTAGAAATCGACCTAATCATTGTTTAATTACTTTCCAAAGAGTAGACTATGGCAATTAACGTCTCAACAATACAAAAACATTTACTTTTTTTTTTTTAATGGCTATATTGGTTTGTTAGAAAAAAAATCTTAAGAAAAAAAGATGTTTTTTTTTTCTAAATATTTTTTTAAAATTACCATGGCCAGCAAGGATCTTTACAATTTTGCACATAAGTTTCCAAGTGCCCTGTCGCAGCTTGCATTATTGTTGTATAAGTTGTCAGTTTATTGAGGACTGGTTTTGTGCTCAACACATTAAATAGTCCAGCGGGTGATACGTGTTTTTGTCCGAGTTTTTTCATACAGGTATTAGCTGGAGTTCGACGGTCATCAATGAATAAAGGTTTGGTCCAGTGGTCGTAGTTGGTTTCCAAAATATACCAGCCACCAGCTTTAGTCATTTCCCAGGTGTCATCTGTCGCGTTTTGGGAACGGGTGATTACACAGCCTTCTGTAGAATTTACTCCACCGAGAATGAAATAGACAGGTGCAAGGAGTTCGTCATGAGATAACATCTTTTTAGCCTGGTCATAGCTTTCAGCCGTGGTTAAAGTATCCCTTGTCATAAAACCTGTCCATTTGGCAGAGCGATGTCCAATCAGCCATTTAAAAATGCTTATAAAACCAGCATTGAGGGTGAATCGTTCGTTTAGAGTCAGCGAAATCACACCTGGTTTGACGCCAGTTAAGACACCAACATAACCAGCGAAATTGACAGACTTGAAAACGGTTTTATGGTTCTTCTGGAATTCAAGATTCATAATCATAGGTCGAAGACTTTCGGAGATGCGCCAGGTGTGGTTTTTTAAGTCCCAGCCCATGAAAAGACCAAAATCGAGATTCCTACCGTGGTACAGGTTCCCATTTGAATCTTCGGCTATGATCGAAGTGCATACTGTGAATACTTCGTAGAATATATTGTAAAGGACGATCTCACCAGAGTTTATTCCCGTGTACTTAATCAAACCCTTAATTTCACCCTTGTAAGGATCGGGTAACGTGTCGGCCAGATTGCCAAATAAATGATCAATGAAATAAATGATGGACTTTCCTACAATGCCGAAGTCAGAAATAAGGCTTTTGAGGTCTCCGATGAGAGCCTTTATTTTATCTTTATATTTCAAGGCCACTTCCTTCCATCTTTCTTCGGGCGGCAAGTCCAGATTGATGACCATGGTCGGTACTTTTGTGCTTTTATTAGGAGGGTAGGCATCTTTTCTACAGTTTCCATCGAACTGAGCGGAGCAAATAGCGATAAAAAGACTAAAGATGAGACACTTGGTGAGAATCATGGCTTTCTTCTTTCGTTTCTACGTTTTGTTATTAGAAAATATTACAACCACTCCTAACAGTCTGGTTGCTTGTTTATATAATTGTTGCAGGTCACATGATTCTGTTATCGTCAAATTGTGGGCGTGATACATTTAAAACCCAGTTTTCTAAAATAAATAGCTTTATATCTTATCTTTATACTGAAAACACTTAGTAAAAAGTATTATTATATAAATAAATACTGTTATTGATTTTAGGTTTTCCAAATAAAACTTGAAAAGTTCACGGCGAAGACTTTGAAAACGGTGAATATGGTAAAAGTTCCTATGATATTAATGGACACTATACATCTGCAATTTAATTAGCACTGATATTTATTTTTTTGCTAAATTAAAGAGTTAATTTATTTAAATGTTATGTTGCGGAAATATAAAAAAAGTGAGTGAGAGAAATTTTATTTAAATTTCAAATTTATTGAAATAAAATCTCAAAATTTAAGTGATGACCAATAATTTGTTTTTTAACATTAAAAAGTTTAAAAAGAAATCAAATTTTAAATAATTTTATTTTTAACTCAGAATTTTAAAGTAAGACAGTCCATGGCAATAGTTTATGTGGTACAAGACCGAAAGTATGGAGCACTCAATGAGGATCGAACTCACTGTTAGTGTTCATTCAGTCATCATAACTGATCTCTAGTGCGACAAGCTTGCTACGTAGAAATTCCCAAACTGATTTACTAAGCGTAGTTTAGATGTGGCTTTTGGCACAAGGTCGCGAGTATAGGCGAGGAGCGACGGCCTCGGTTATAGGACGCCTAGGGAGATAGGTACAAGAAGAAGTCCATTTCTGGGATCTGGCTTTTTAATTATCCCGGTCGACATCTGGGCTATTTTTTCAGGCTGATTTTGAAAATCAAGAAGTCCGGGTTAATTTCACTGTTTCAAAGTGTCAGGACGTAAGTAAAACACTAGAAACTTTCAAGTGAAACGTTTTATTTTACGTTCAAGTAACTAGGATTTGTATCCTCATAAAGGGGCCTCATATGCATAGAAATTTAGATTTGAATTTTTTACATGGCACAAAGCCATTTCCCAAAGAACTTCCTAACAAAATTCCTGCATTCCAACAATTATTTTAAACGGTTGATGAAAATTAGTAAATGGAACATAGAATAAAATGGTCAAAGCATTGTATTTATAAAAGTGTATTAACAAATAACAAGAATTGCATGTACAGACGTTGAATGTGTCTGATTAAAAATGTCTTTCTTTCTTTGTATAGGATTGTGTTACAGCAAATTGAGGTAAGTTGTAAAGTTCCTTGTCACTGGAAGATTTATCAGTGTCATATTTAATGTAAGTTGTGTTAGGAATGATATTCTTAGAAGATTGGTGAAAATTTCTGAGTCCGTTGATAAGTTCATCTTTTTAAAGTTTAGAAGAATGATTAGTAAGAGAAGGTGAGTTGGTCTTACATGTTGTGCATGTTAAGATTCTGGTGCCAACTAGTAATTTGTACATGTGTAATTAAAAAAAAAGAAGGCATCTACTTGCGTCTTAAAATTAGTGTGGGTGTGTGAGAGAATTGCTTGATATTGAAGAACGCTAAACCCGCAATAGCATGCAGCTGTTGGGGGAAGCTGTGAACTGCCTTTCTTCGTGTTGTGAATCACGTGTCTGCTATATATACATCCCGTAAAAGAGCGGGAAAGCAAGATTATCACGTGATTGTCGCGTGTGTATATGTACAATGAGTGAATGTAGTTGTGTGGAAATACACGTGATCATAGCTTCACCTTCCTTTTCATTTTCTCGCCGGCCATAAAAAAAGAATGGAACACAGATTTTATTAGTAACCTCTTAATCTTTCTACATACACACATTCTGCTACTTAAACTATAAGCCCTGGATTCATTTAACTCCTTACTACTATTTCTCTGGAACATTTAACTACGTACATTTTTCTCTTTGAACATTTAACTCTTACAAATTAATTAACTACGTACATTTTTTTATTTGAACATTTAACTCTTACAAATTAATTAACTACGTACATTTTCTATTTGAACATTTAACTCTTACAAACTGATTAACTACGTACATTTTTTTATTTAAACCTGTAACTCTTACAAATTGATTAACTACGTACATTTTTTTTATTTGAACATTTAATTCTTACAAATTAATTAACTACGTACATTTTCTATTTGAACATTTTTACTTCTTACAAATTTGTTATTCTGTTCAGTTTATAAAATTTCACTTAAAACACTTTTATTCTTCCAACCTTCAATCAATCTTCTGATATTTTAAATTGTGGGGACTTTGGTTGTGTTTGGCACAAGGCCAATTTGATAAGCATAACTGAGGCCCCTACAAACTTATACAAGGAAAAGTATTCTAATAACTTCTTAAATGTATTTTCAGCATTTTCAGTCTTTATTTTGAAATTTTCTGACCCAGAAATACTTCATTTTCTCTGAATTTATTACCAGATGTCAAGAATCCCTTTGTTTGAGTGAACAAAAATGAAAAACTTTGCATGTCGTAAGTTCTTATATGTTCAAACTTTGTTTGTATCTTTGTTTCGTTCATATTTTTCTTTCATAAATTGTTGATGTATATGTTTCATTAAGTTTTATTTTGTCTTATTTTTTTTTCATAAGTATTAATAATATATTACTTTCCAAATGAAAGCGAAAAGGAAATTAATACTGAACATCAGGAAGAGACAGCTAAAGTTCCTGGGACATGCAATAAGGAAGGAGGGCTTGGAGAATCTGATACTAACAGGCCAGATAGAGGGAAGGAGAGAAAGGGGAAAACAGTGTGTATTGTACTTGACTAGCCTGAGCAGGTGGATGGCAGAATGTGGGTTGTGTGGTGTAACAAGAGAAAGAATGCTAAGAGCCACCAGGAATAGGAAGATGTGGAGGTCCATGATCGCGTACGTCCCGAAAGGACAAGGAAAATAAAGAAGAAAAAAGAGAATATATTATTCTTATTCAACACTTTGAGCTGTATATACCTACCCCCGGAAAGCTCAATCTAACTGTTAGAAAATATGAGGAAGTTTATCAATTCTATACCAAAATCGCAAAACACCAAGATCGGAAAATTGGGATTACATGCCATGTTCTAGCACTTCACAGTGAAATTAGATATTTTGGCCGATTGTGAGCAAAAAAGGCAACATCTGTAAAAAGAAAGCCTGATGTGATGGGGCAAAAAAAAAAAAAAAAGACTTGATTTTCAGAATCACCTTTAATAAATAGCCAGAAACATGTTCCCCATCGTCCAACAACATTTGGGTCAAAAATAAAAATGTCATCCAGTGTTATCTGTCTTAAGTTTGTATCCTTGAGAAGGAAATTGATTAAAAAAAAAATGTTTATATCACAACATATTTTTCTTGCTTCTTTGTTAGAGTTTGAGTTTGAGTTTGAGTTTTGTTTAAGGCATATCAACACCTCTGTGGGTTATTTAATGCCAAAAAGGTATGGTTTTTAAATTATGATTTATTTTTTAATGTTTGGTTATAGTGAGAAGGTTGATTTAGTCAAATTTTAATTAAAATTTTTTGTTTTTATTCTTTTTTATTTTAGAGTTTGAGTTTTGTTTAATGGCATATCAACACCTCTGTGGGTTATTTAATGCCAAAAAGGTGGGGTTTTAAGGTATTTTTTAATGTTTGGTTATAGTGAAAAGGTTGATTTTGTCAGATTTTAATGAAAATTTTGTTTTTATTCTTTTTTATTTTAGAAAACTGAAAATATCTTCTAGTTTTGTATTCAAAAATGTTTTGCTGTGAATAATTTTTTTTCTTTCAAAAATGTGTTATGGTAATAACTTTTTCTTAAAAAATGTATTGTTAGTAATATTTTTCCTTCAAAAATATATATTTTTCTATAAAAAAAAGTCTATTTTTATGCATATATTTCTATAAAATTTAATTTTTTATTTTCATAGTGTTTTGACCCCACTTTGGGTGCTAACTATTTACCCCTAGCTGGGACCCTAACAAGTGCTACCACTCCAGGTCAAGTGGGCCTGGGAACAACAGCAATTAAGAGGTGGTTCCAGGCTCCTCACAACCTCCCAATCAGCAGCCTTGCTGCCGGATGCAATTTAACGTCATGTCCAGGACTGTTGTTATTAGAAAGAAGCTGATTTGTGAAATTATCATCTTCTGGGTATATTCCTGCCACCTCAACGATATAACAAATTAACGATGAGGATAAGATTCATTCTGTTGTATCATCGATGTGTGCTGAGTAACTACAGCATGATTTCCATGTTAAGGGATATTAATACAAATAAAACAACATTGTTAACAGAACAACAAATAGTAGAAGAGAGGAGAGGTTAAGTAGTTAGAGTCGCAGAGAACACAGTTCGATAACAATCAACGATGACATTCTGAATTCCCAAATCGCCTCTAGTTCTCATTTTTATCATCATCTCGGTCCACAGACCATTTCATTTTGAGGGCACTAGAGGGGTGTTAGCTGCTCTACAACAATTTTCTTTCTAAAACATCTTTACTTATGTTGCTATAAGAATTTAAGACAGTTCATAGATAGTTAGATAAAAGCAAAATATTTAAATTGAGGGCATAAATATTAAAAACAGATACTGCACTTTGCTCTGATTCAAAAGGTTGAATATTATTTATCTGCATGCCTACATGAATGAAATCTGTCACAAGGACAAGCTTAAAGATACCTCCAACATGTACATGGGACCGAATGCCAAAAATAAACCAGCACTTTTCGGCACTTCTTCTTTTGGATGTCCGGGGTGGGGGGGGCTAACACTATTTCTCGCTCATGGGATAGATATTACCTTGGAGATAAGCTCCCTGGATTGGATTTCATTAATTCATAGAATGTAGTGATCAGGTGATTTATTGTGCATTGTGATGTAATGGATATCGGCACGGAATGAGAAATTCGAGAAGAGAGTTTGAATTCCATTTGAATTCATTGCATTCACTAATACCGAAGTATCCTTCAAAAAGGTATTAATTAATTTCTTCTCCATCTATGGGTTAAATAGCAGGATAGATTAGGTTTTATAGCCTTGGTTGGCAACCAGTCTACCACAGAAACAAACAGAAACCTACTACGGCAAAATCTTCCGCCTAGTTAGTGATAGATCAAAAGAGACATGATCATCCAAGGATGTACAGCACTTAACTGAGTGACTGTTTACCACCACATACATTCTAACTTGGATATTGATCATTATTTTCGATAAATACAGAAAATTTTAAACAATACATACATTCATATGTAAAACTACAGATATTCTCTGACAAACAGTATGGTTTCCGCTTCACCAGGTCTACTGCTGATATGCTCATGACAATCACTGAATATATATATTTTGGGACGCCCGTGCCTATTCGGCCATAATGGACTATTCCATTACTATGTAAAGTAATGGTGGCATCTACGTAGGAGAGTGTGCCGAGCAGCCGTATCGACAAGTCAGTCGTAGACTTCTGGTGATGACCCGGAAGTACCCATTGCTCATACTACGTCTTACGATGGTTGAGACGATTAACCTCTATTCTTGTATTGGATACTAATAACCTTTGTAAATACTATTTTCACGGAATACAACAATTAACCTATTCCTGTTGTTGAGTTATTTATTCTTACTCACGACACAACAATATACCAGGCTCTCGACAAGAATAGTGAAGCCCGAACTTTTGCCCTAGATATCTCCAAAGCGTTTGACACAGTCTAGCATGATGGCCTTCTACGCAAGCTGCGAGTTTATGGTATAACTGGACAATTGTTTGACCTTATCCAGTCATTCCTTTTAAATCACACAATGAAGGTAGTATTGAACGGATATGCCTCACAGTACTATCATATGAATGTGGGTGTTCCACAAGGCTCTATTCTAGATCCTATACTTTTCTTTATCTACATTAACGATCTCTCAGATGTAATAAGATCCCAAGTAGGCATATGTGCTGACAACACTACGGTTTACTCTCACCTCGATCAAAAATCTGCTAAGGCTGTTAAAGCAAACCTCGCTGTCGAGCTTGAAAAGGACATCCAATCCGTTGTGGACTGGGGTAAGAAATGGCTTGTAAATTTTGATGCTTCCAAAATGAAGTTGCTATCTATTAACTAACACAGACAATCATTTCTCCTGCCCATTAACATGGATCAGATTTCTTTCCCTGAAAGCAAAACACTGCGTCTCCTCGGCTTAACTCTCGCAACAGACCTCAAGTGGAATAACTATATAGAGTCCATAGCTAAATCTTCTGCTAAGAAAGTCGGTTCTCTGTGTAGGGCCAGGAAGTTCTTTTTTCACCTGAAACAATCCTGCACATATATAAATCTACTATCCGCCCGTGCATTGAATACTGCTGCCATATCTGGTCGGTTGATTCTGCTATCCACCTAGGTATCCTTGACAAAATCAAACGAAGACTCTGTAATGTGATATATCCCGACTTGGCAGCTCGGATACAGTCATTTTCTCACTGGCGCAATGTGACTTCTCTGTGTCTCTTCAACAAATACTTTCACGGCTTCTGCTCCGATGAACTTAGCTCACTGGTGCTCCTTATATATAAATTTACTCAACCCACAAGATTAGCAACAAGGTCCCACCCTTTTACTGTGAAACCAATAAATTGTAAATGCAAATTATACTCTAGCATCTTCTTTTCTCGCACTTCCCACCTGTGGAATTCCCTTCCATTTACTTGCTTCACGACAGCTATAATCTCCAAGAATTTAAATGTAAAGTCAATAGTCATCTCCTATCTCACTGACCTTCATCCTCTCTCTCATGCTCCTTTCTCCATCCACTTCACTCTTGTCAGTATTCTCATCCTTCTCTTACCCGCTTCCTGACACCATCTATAACCTGTCATATATACAACACGATAAAATTTCCCTTCTCTGATTCCATAGTGACTCCAACTGACACCAAATTAGTCGAAGTTGGATTCCAGCCAGAAGCAAGTGGATGTGTCTAGCTACACTGATAAGCTATGATACTGCAAAACAGCCTTGTATGTGGATGACAAATATATATATATATATATATTTGTCATCCACATACATATATATAATAATAATAATAATAATAATAATAATAATATATATATATATATATATATATATATATATATATATATATATATAGCATAATGATGATCTACGTATACTGTCTTAATATGTATAGGAAAAACTACTAAAAAGCTGTAAGTTTAAAAATGTATTTTGTTGACAGTATTTATTTATTTCTATTATCATATATATATATATATATATATATATATATTTGATATTTTAGACCAACCTCAGCCTTTCATTGTTTCTGATGAAAGGCCGAGGTCGGTCTGAAATATCAAATATATATATATATAATAATAGAAATAAATACTGTCAAAAAATACATTTTTAAACTTACAACTTTTTAGTAGTTTTTCCTATATATATATATATATATATATATATATATATATATATATATATATTATTATTATTATTATTATTATTATTATTATATATATATATATATATATATATTATTATTATTATTATTATTATTATTATATATATATATATATATATAGTTATTATTATTGTTATAATAATAGCATACTGCAACTTAATAGCTATAAAGTTTCAGTGTTAAAACACCATCATCAGGCTGTAAAATGTGGTTAATTTATTTTATAATATATATAGATAAGGAAATTTAAAATAATAAAATAAATATAATAAATATAAAAATAAATAAAAACATAGAAGTCATCCAATGCGATGAATTAAGTTGGGTGGGAGGTTATAACATTTTAAAGAATTGTGTGTGTACGGCTCATAGACAGTAGTGTTTCAGCATTTTGCCACTGAAAGCATGTTAAAAATTTTAAACCAGAAAAAAGAAAAAGATATAGGAGTAAAAATTAAAAAGGAAGAAGAGACAAGATGGCAGTGAAAGAATTGACTAGCTAGGAAAAATTCAAATGTTGGAAAAGATAAAATAAACTAATATGAATAAATATAAAAAAATAAAATCAAAACCAACATAAAAGATGAGAATAATGATAAAAAAATCAAAATTTTGAAAGTCAAAACATTGCAATAAAAATGAGATAATTTCAAATATAAGGGTATAGAAGATTCTATGGTGGCAAAAAGGAGTGATTTCATTACGTTGGTTCAATAAGTTAGATTTGGGAATTTTATGATATGGATTTTTTCTTGTAAGCAAAGGAAACATTCATGTTACAGTTTGCATGTTCTAGCTTTTGTTAATATTTTCCATTTAACTGTAGGGGATATATTTGCATATTTCAATTGCCAGTAGTATTTAGAGAGAGAAGTAAAATTGCTATATACTTTATTATTGAAAGTTACATCATGCTGGTAGCACCAAGACTTAAAATTATTCTTAGTATATCCTATATAATGTTTGGTAAGATTAGAATTTTCAGTAGTTGAGATAGTAGCTTAGTATACAATGGAATCTGTAAGGCATTTATTTTGCAAAAAACATATGTTAGGGTTATGACAATTGCAGGAACTTGTGTTATTATCATTATTTGTCATAAGTTGGTTATAATTAATATCATAATGTTACTTTAAGATTTTATAATTGTATTTTTTTATTATCATATCAATATCATCAGTGCAGTTATAAGTTTCAGTGCATTTTTATTAAAAGTTTTACTAAGGGTGTTATTAGGTGAAAAGTGTTTTTGAACTAGGTTACGGAATTTATTGCCTAACTTGGTACTAACAATTTGGTTAAATGGTGGTGTGTACCAAATTATTTTTCTATTTTGAAAGGACAGTTGAAGTTTCTGCAACATGTAATGAGGAAGGAGGGGTTGGAGAATCTGATACTCACAGGACTGATAGAGGCAAAGAGAGACAGGGGAAACAGTATGAGGTATACTTGATAGGCTTAATAAAGGTTTGGTAGACAAAATATATTAAGAAGTGCAAGGAACAGGAAGATGTGGAGGGCCATTAATTCCTGGGCCGGACAGTGTGTACTTGGTCTCAATGGAAACAGGTCAAGTAATTACTGTACAAGTTTTAAAAAGAATTAGATGAGATATCTTGAGATTTGGGAATTGGGACAAGAACTGTCTAACCCATAGATTAAATAAAGAGTTCAGTTTAAAATTCCCTGAAAGTTATTCTGAATGATAAGGACATGGTGAAGGCCAGAGTGCACGCTTGCCAAAAGGTTACGATAATAACAATAAAGATGAGTATTTTGCTGTATATAATAAGGCGTATAATTACTGATACTGATATTTCATATCTTTTTCCATATCTCTGTTATAAATAAGCCAAGGTCTGTTTATACATTAGAAGCACATTTGTTATCAATACAAATAGTTAGTGTTCAAATTGCAGATAAAAACCAAGTTTTTAATTTAATTGCCACTGTAAACACCAACTATTCTTCAATACCCGTCTATATATCTTTGATGCGATATTATAATTATTTACTCTATTTGCGTTGTGGTGCAGTGGATATCGACTCGGAATGACAAATCGGGGTGCCGAGCTCGAATTCCAGTCGAATTTCTTGTATCCACTTATGCACAAATACCCTTGAGAAAGGTATTAATCCGTCTCTTCCCTCAAGTTAAGGGTTAAATAACAGGACAGATTGGGTTCTATAGCCTTGGCTGGCAACCAGTCTACCGCAGAAAGCAATGCGGGATAATCTTCTGCTCAGTCAGTTATGTCTCTTTCGTGACATGATCGCCCAAGCGTGTATCACGTATGGCACTTAACTGACTGATTCTATTTATATTGTTCAGACTGCTGTTCTCACATTTGTTGCCCTCCGCTATTCACAACAGTTGTGCCACTGCATGCTCGAGTCTTCTAGAAAATCTGTCTACATTTCTGAGTGAGTTCTTGTAATTATTTACACTACTTACATTGTTCAGATGTTGTTTTCATCTTTCTTACCATTTTCACATCAAAACTGTAGCTGAATTGTTTTTGAATCTGAGTTACCAAGAGCTGAATCATTTTTTTTTTAATCGTATCACCCTGAGCAAGGCGGTAATGCCACTGATGTGCAGGGGGCTCAGTCAGTCATTCTGCAGTAGACTGGTTGCCAGCCAAGGCTATAAAACCCAATCTGTCCTGTTATTTAACCCATAACTAGAAGGAAGAGACGGATTAATACCTTTCCCAAGGGTATTTGTGCGTAAGTGAACGCAATGAATTCAGCTGGAATTCGAACTCAACTCCCCGATTTCTCGTTCCGAGCTGATATCCACTGCACCACAATGTACATCCATGTAGCAGGGGACTACATAAGAGTAAAAAGATTAAGTAGAAGAGAGTGAAGTTAAAGACGAACCAGTTAGAAAGGAGCAAGAGAAGGATGGAAATACAGGTGTGATGACAGTTGCAAAGGTGGAGAGAAAGGAAAGGATATACGGGGTGGGGAAAGAACTAGAGTCAAGTGGTTAATAGATTGAGTATTGACATTGCATTTAAATTCCTGGAGGTTGTAGCCGTCAGGAAAGCAAGAATATGGAAGCGAGTTCCACAGGCGGGAAGTGCGAAAGAAGCTGCAGGAGTAGAATTGTTGTCTGTATTTGGTTAATCTAACTGAATGGGTGGGACCCAGTTGCCAATCTGGTTGCACGAGTAAACACCTGTTGCAGAGGCACCAGTGATTTAAGTTTGTTGGAGTAGAAGCCATGAAAGTATTTATAGATCATGCACAAACTGAGTTACTCTTAAAGAGTGGTTCAAGCTATCCAGACTTATCCTAGCAGGAACATGCTAATTAATCTGGGCTTGTAAATCATCTACAGTATAATATTTATTATTTGCCATTTATAAATATCTATGAAAACAAGATTCTATTTACAGTATTTACATTATTCAGAATATTGTCCTCATCTTTGTTGCCATTTGTACGATGTTTTTGCCATTGAACACTCCAGCCTTCTTCAGGTGCTAGGAATGTCAAACCAAACCCTTTAATACAATCACTGGTGTATATGAACTCCATTCCTTGTATAGTAGTGCCTCTTTTGGTAGTCATGAGTTATCTCCCTCTAACCCTGTAAGTTACTTGTTCACCACTGCTGTATCCTGGTATCGAACTCACAACTCTTTAGGTTATAATGGGTTATCCATTCTTTTCCAGTTTATAGTGGAGAGTTCGTTCTAGTGAAGGGTAGTTGCGTATTGTTGAAGATTGACAGAATTTGGCCTTGTTTTAGATAGCCCACTATAAGTCATAAAATCATTATAATTCAAGAAAAGCAAATTGAGTTGAAAAATAACATTTTATATATACACATATCAATTAAGGTTTTTACAATTAAAGTAATACTTGAAGTATAGGTCCAATGGACGTTAAAATGTTCATGGCAATAAAATGCTGAAAAGAGAATTAATGCTTAGGAATGTGTGAAAGGAATGTCTTTGATGTATTTGCTCCTTAGGTCAGTAAGTAGTTTTGAGACAGCGAAAGAAAAGAGGAGAGGGAAGGGAGGCTAGGACGTAGGTGAAGGGGATACTGATTACACTCCTCTCTCTCGAGTCACTCCATGTGTGTCGGCTTGCGTAGGTCTGTCTGGCGATGCTTTCTGTATCAGCTTTTTATTTCGACTTTTTGGATTGCAGGTGATCATTTGGGAATTCATATCTGTATTTGATTCTGGGCTTCTCATTGGCCAATAAATAAAATTCGTGTAGGCTTGCGAACTGGAAATTTAATATTTAATTAATTTTTAGTTTTCAACTGGAAAACTGCATGAATCCAGCTGCGCACTGTCGACTTTTGGTCATTTGCTTTTTGGTTGTTAGAGTGCAAACATCCGGTCCCTCGCTATGCTCCGTATCACCACAAGGTCAAGTCACAGGAACTAACCAACGTCTATATGCATTGGGCCATGTGTCCTAAAGGAAATAGTAAGATTCTATTTAAACTAATATATAAATAATGTTTAATAGCTTGGCGTCAATTCACAAGAATAAAAAATGTATAAATCCACTTGTATATATTTGGTTCTGATTAAAATTCTAATCTTCATTTTTTAAAACGATATACATTGTCGAGGGAGTCAAAAGTGTATACAGTAATAGCAGTTTCAAGGGAATAACTTCTTTTGACACACCATATTTTGCTGGGCAGGAAGATGAAATATTACCTCTTTTTTTTTTTTATTTTACAAACCCAAAGTCAATCTTTAAAAAATAAAGGAAGATCAGAATTATTTTAGTTTTTAGCTTCCAATTCAGGTTATATTTACTACTTCTCTGAACATTGAAATGAAATAACATCTCAATTATGTCCTTTATAGTAAAGTAAATATTTTTAGAATCCAACTATCAGTATAGCCCAGTGTTGCTCGGGTGTAATGAAAGCTTTAAAACTAATCCATGGTCCTGGAGCTCAGACACTTTGAATGTTGGCACGAAAGACTAAAAAGCAATTGTTGTTTCCAGTTAAAGCGAAACCGTAGACTGAAAGAAAAATGAATGGATGTAAGTCAAATTTTGATATCCTGGTATCGATATCAAATAAGTTTTTTTCCTCGTAAACTGACTTTTGAAGGCTAAATAAGTCCTCTGAGTAAATGGTATCATGGCTGATACTAAGAACTACAATTACACCTACTTAGAGCCAAACCTGAAGCAAAACTAAAATAACAGATATTGGGAGAGTGGGAGTAAAAAACAGGAAAGCACTCAAGTCCATAACCAAAACAGCGGAAAGAACAGCTAATTGGTTATGGATCAAAAGAGTGAGTGTCTGAATTTCAAAACAAATTGTTAGCTAAAATTCCCCGAAATTCTGCATTTCTGATTTCTCTTCATTTTATTAGTACTCGTAAATAAGAAAACATGCATAAATAAGTTTTAAACTAATGTATCGTGATTAATTCTTAGTCATTTTTTTTTCTAATAGCCGAACAATAAGTAAATTGTTTCATATTTTCGGACAAGCTCATGTACAGTTCACCTCTAAATGGAAAGTGGCTCTGACTGTTGCCAATCAGAAGCATTTGCAAGGTTTCGTACCAGACCCAAACGTTATAAATTTTTCCAGTGTCTGAAAGCGCTTATCGAGGGTGGACCAGAAACTGATCTTCTCTGGTTGGGTCGGCGCGGTGAGGGGGGGGGGTATGATGGTGAGAGACACGAAACCCCCTAGTGATCCACACAATGACATCACTGACGACACCCTCTAGCGCCCCCACTACGGTGCATATGTTTGAAATATATATATATATATATATATTATCGATTTTCCGCACTATTGTAAGAACTGCAACCTTGAAACTTCTGAATATCATTTCTTATGTCTTTGTCTATAAGTGTATCAAATTTGATTAAAACTGGGTCACTCCTTCTATTACCCAATTTTTTTGATTATCGATTTTCGATATTTATCGGGGGTGCATCAACACAAAACCTAGCTAAGAACACTCGCAGGTGCTTATAGTACAACTGTGTAAATTTTCAAGAAAATAGGTTCAGCCATTTTGGAATCTATAGGTAATGGACACACACACACGTGCACACACACACACTCACACACACACATACACAAAGTTCCATTTATAAATAAGTTTAGATAATATTCTCTACAGCTTTTCTTAAAACTGGGGTGGATAGATTTAAAAGTTTCCACACATTTTGCTTAGAGAATAAAAAAAAAAGTACTGAACATTTACAGGACACCATTAATCAGTTAGATAAACATATTTAATCCACAAATTGGCAGTATAAACTGTTCTTATCAACTGAAATAAATAACAGCTGATAGTGTTACCATGAAAATGAAACGTAGAATAGGTGAGTGAATTGTTACTTACCCTTGGCTTGTGCATACTACTCCTGACTCCCTCCCTTTCCACCCCAATATAAAATCTGATGGGGGGTCTACCCTGGGCAATGCATTTTGACCCTCACTATTTTATCAACACTTTTTTTTTACCTATATTTATAGACATTACAAATGAAACTAAGTACAACCAATTCAAGGATGAAAAATTTTTGCAGACTTTGACATCAATTTATTAATTGATTTTATTTAATATTCCCACAAATTTAGAATCACAAAAGTAAAGACACAAGTATCTTATACCCTATTAAAACATTAACCTGTATCTTATGCCCTATTAAAATGCTAACCTGTATCTTATGCCCTATTAAAATGTTAACCTTTATCTTATACCCTATTAAAACATTAACCTTTATCTTATGCCCTATTAAAACGTTAACCTGTATCCTATGCCCTATTAAAACGTTAACCGTTATCTTATGCCCTATTAAAATGTTAATATGTTTCTTATGCCCTATTAAAACGATAACCTGTATCTTATGCCCTATTAAAACGTTAACCTGTATCTTATGCCCTCTTCTAACATTAGCCTGTATCTTATACTCTCTTAAAACGTTAACCTGTATCTTATGCCCTACTAAAACATTAAACTGTATCTTATCCCCTATTAAAATATTAACCTGTATCTTATACCCTCTTCAAACATTAACCTGTTGATGAACGCTAACCCCAGAATGATGGCTTTATTCCAGATCCCATTTGAAAAGTTGTAGGCAACAGATATCCTTAATAACCAAGGAAGCTTGACATTACTAAACATGAAGACTGTAAGGAGGGGTAATAAAACATGTCCTCAAAAGAGCAATGCACACACCCTTGATGTTGTATGTTTTTTGGGGGATTGTGAAGATTTGCATGCAACCACACATTTGTGCTATTATCTAGTCAACCATTTTCCTAATAGACACTGGGACCATGCTGAACAATTCTCCCCTTTAGGAGTTGAGTGGTGCCACCTATCTTCACACTGACATTTAAATAAATAAATTATGGGATTAGTTAGTGAATTAACAGGTGCAGAAGATGGTTGCACTCAGAAGAATTTGTAAAAGTTAACAAGGTTTTAGGTTTTGTGTGTATTTTTAAATTAAATTGTGAGTTCAAAATATAAACAAAGATAGAAGCATAGAAAAAATGTTGAGTTTCTGCTATGGACGCTTATTTCTTTAATGTTGACTGTATCGAGACAAAGTTAAATATCTCTTCTTGAGTAGATCCGTTTTCTGTTTTTTGGTTCATAAATTATTTATGGGAAGTAAGGATAAGGACAGGTAAGGACTCATGCTGAGTTGAGATCGTCAACTCCAAACATCCAAACAATATTATTAGAAAGTGGAAAGAAAAAGATTGTCCTTTCAAGAAGTGGGGTCATAAAATCACACATGTGACCAGAGACCCTTTTTGGTTTCTTTATAACTTACATCATGGGGAAAAATATATTTTTTTTTTTTATTTTTTTTAATAGCTTTAATCCAAAAGGAAAAGTAGGGAGGTAAATCCCAAAGACCTGATCCTTATTAATATTTTAATATTAAAAAATGATACAGGTGGATAGCTCAATTTGTGCTATTATCTAGTCAACCATTTTCCTAATAGACACTGGGACCATGCTGAACAATTCTCCCCTTTAGGAGTTGAGTAGTGCCACCTATCTTCATACTGACATTTAAATAAATAAATTATGGGATTAGTTAGTGCAGAAGATGGTGCAGAAGATGGTGCACTCAGAAGAATTTGTAAAAGTTAACAAGGTTTTAGGTTTTGTGTGTATTTTTAAATTAAATTGTGAGTTCAAAATATAAACAAAGATAGAAGCATAGAAAAAATGTTGAGTTTCTGCTATGGACGCTTATTTCTTTAATGTTCACTGTATCGAGACAAAGTTAAATATCTCTTCTTGAGTAGATCCGTTTTCTGTTTTTGGGTTCATAAATTATTTATGGGAAGTAAGGATAAGGACAGGTAAGGACTCATGCTGAGTTGAGATTGTCAAATCTCTACTTCAAGCATCAGTCAGTTAAGTGTCATACATGACATACGCTTGGGTGATCATGTCTTAAAAGATCCATGACTGACAAGGCAGAAAATTGTCCTGCAGTATGTTGCCATTATTTTCTGTGGTAGACTGGTTGCCAGCCAAGGCAATAGAATGCAATCTGTCCTATTATTTGACTCATAGTTAGAGGGGGAAGATAAGTATTATATTTAGTAATTAGTGGGGGATCAGTTTATTACTTCATAACAATATAAAACTGGTCCCCAACTTTATGCCCAGTAGAAGCCTTAATCATGATTCCATCTATTATATTCAGTCAGTCAGTTAAGTGCCATATGTGATACATGCTTGGGTCATCATGTCTTGAAAGAGACATGACTGACTGGGCAGAAGATTTTCTTGCAGTAGGTTGTCATTACTTTCTGTGGTAGACTGGTTGCCAGCCAAGGCTATAGAACCCAATCTGTCCTGTTATTTATGGAGGAAAATGCAACAGATTACCTTTCTCAAGTGTATGTGAATGCAACAAATTTAACTGGAATTTGAACTTGGCTCATCAGTTTTTCATTTCGAGTCGATATTCATTGCACCACAAAGCATTTCATTGGTAGGGCCGCTGAAAGCACGTCTGAACGATTCATTCTGAAATTCCCTGAAGGTTATCTAAAAAAACGACAGTGGGAACGACAGCCAAAACACTGTGTTAGTAATAACGAAGGTGGGGACATTAGTCTGAATGTAGGTAAATTTTTTTTTCTTTTCATTTCTATATGTTTTCTTCTTTCTGCTTTTCCCTTTCCTTCCTTCTTTCCTTCCTTCCTTTCTTTCTTTCTTTCTTTCCTTCCTTCCTTCCTTGCTAATGCTATTTTTTCGCCAAGGCAATTTTCTCTTTTTCTCTCCCTCTCTCTCTTTCCTTCACTCTTTTTCATGTCATATTCCTTCTCATTCTTTCACTTGTTACAGTTAACTTTTTATTCGTGGGAGAACAAGTGACAACAATCCTCTCCAAGCTTGTTGCTATGCAAGCTGTCTGAATGCTGACTGGTCAGCATAAATTATACAATTTCTTATAACCACCTTTTTCTAGAGTTTGAATAATTCGCGGCCAATCAACCCACGCATATGATGCGTAGCCAGACAGGAGAAAAAGAGAAAACATGCCTGAATACACCAGTTGGAAAGGGACCCCAGTTGCAGTTGAAACCAATTTGGCAAAGAACCCCAGTTTGGAAATGAAAATCTGTCGCTTATAAAAATTCCAATACTTCATATATTCTCGTTATCATTTAATTTTGAATCCTGAATTTAAATCTTAAGGTAAGTACAAATCTTTTCGTTTGTAGCAGATAAGAAATTAATTAAAATCAACTCTCTTCTTCACTTTTACAAAAATTCACAATGATATGTGAAACCATGGTTTTCTCAAATAGAAAAAGGATTGACCATCTGCATTTCGCAAATAGCTGTTAAAATGATTTTTGACCAATGGGAGCGACTTGTAAAACTTGAAAGGACTTAGCGATCCAGTGAGAAGGTCAAAATGACATATAAATGACTTCGCAGCGTCAGAGACTGAGAGGTGGGAGCAGCGAACGAGAGACACACATCTAAAATGTAACTTCAAACTTCAAGCAACTCGGACATTGTCCTTTTTCTCTTTCTCCTTATCTCTTTCAACAATTACTACTACAAGCATTTTGTATGAACTCTACTCTTAACTTCTTAAAAATGTTTCTAATTGCACATTAACTCCTACAACTTAAGTTAGTCTTTCCTTTTAATAACTTTCTATTTTAAAATGCAAAATGTATATTTTATTCTCTTACGCTATTATACACAATTTCACACATTCCAACCTGTCGACAACCAACCTCCTGATGAAAACCTTCTGATGATAATTCTGTATTAAACTTGTAAGCTGTAAGGAGTTTGGTTAAGTAAGACACAAAGCCGAATCAAAGAACTATTAACCAGATCCCTTCACTTCACATTTACATTCAAAGGTAGAGAACTCTTGTCGACATATTTTCCAAGAACTTCATTTGCGAAAGACTAAAAAAAATTAATTGCACAGGATCGATTTACTATAAGCTTGTATGAAAAACTGAGCCCACCCACTAAAATTGTTTAAATGTTGAAATTTTTACAAGTTTCTTTGTCAATCAGAAAGTTTGATGTTTAATAAGGCTGCAATCAACAAATTTACAGGTGGTGGTAGTCTCTTTCAGGTCCGCCCAAATTAATAATCCCGATGCGTTTGTATCACACTTATTTCTTCTATCTTATGGTACATTTTACTTTCCTTATTCTGTGTATAGGTAGCATAATGGTTGTCAGTGCAAAAAGAGAGATTCAGGTTCAAATTCTGGCTTAGTTTGTTGCATTCACTTTTGCACTATTACCTTTAGTAAATGCACGAATCTGTATCTTTTCACTCTGGTTATGTGTTAAATAGTCAGGTACACTCTAGTTTTAGATAGCAACCTGTCTAAAAGAAAACTAATTTTGGATTCGAAACAGAGGAGAAGGCAGTGAGACACTACTCCACTATTTCTCTTGAGAAGCCTTGACAATTCACAGAAAAAAAAAAAAATAGTCTCTGTAATTATACTTTTTAAATCAGCTAATATTCCTAAAAATAAAGTTTCAGAGAAGTATATTTTATTTTTGGAAGAGTTTTTGATAAAGAGATTTACATTTTCATTTTGTAACATATTTTTTGTAACATATTGCTAAAAAATGGCACTACATTTAAAAATTTTAGAAAAAAACATTCTATCAATTTAAATTAGTTTTAAAATACAGCATAGTAATTTGTTTATTGGAAATAGTAAATTTAATCTCTCAGCTTGAAATTTAAAAATAAACTTAAAGGAAAAATTTTCATTATTAAAAATTAACGTTAAAAGTTAGGAATCGCGTTTTTGTGGAGGTATCTACTCTGGTAGGCCTTTGCTTAAAAAGAAACACTGACGTAGATAAATATCAAAGGGAGATAATAAAATAAAATATCAAAGGGAGATAATAAATAAGCAGGTTGATTCGGCTCACAATGAAAAAAAAATATTTAATATAAATGTACATGTATTCCAATATTGATAACCAAAAGTATCTTCTTCTTCTATGTGCCCTGTCCCTTCAGGACGTAGGCGATCATGGTTCTCCACGTCTCCCTATCCATTGTGGCTCTTAGTATGTTTGTTCCTGTTACTCCTGTCAACCCCCGTTCTGTCATCCATCTGAATCAGGCCCTGCAAATATGTTATCCACTACCTTCCTCTGTCTCTCTTTCCTTCTATCTGGCTAGTCAGTATCAGGTTCTCCAAGCTCTCCTTCCTCATTGCGTGTCCCAGAAACTTCAGTTGTCTCTTCCTGATGCTCAGTATTAATTTCCTTTTGGTTGCCATTCTTTCCAACACCTCATTGTTGCTTGCATGCTCAGTCCAAGATATCCGCAGCATCCTTCTGTAGAACCAAATTTCCGCTGCTTCCAGTTTTGTCCTCATTTTCGATGATATTGTCCAGCATTCACTGCCGTATTGACATCACATAGCAATCCAGCACTCTTTTCTTTGTTTCTAGTGAGATTTTCCTGTGTGTTAGTACTTTACTCAGCTTCTGGAACGCGTCCTGTGCCATGCCAATTCGCCTTCGGATCTCCGTGTCGCACTTTCCATCTCTGGTATCCCCCACATGTATTTGGCATTTTGGGTTGCACCTTTTGCTGATGACCATGCATTCAGTTTTCTTAAAGTTTATTTGTAATCCTTTTTTATCACTCTTCGCCGCTACCTTCTGTATGAGGTCTTGTAGTTTCCTTTCCGTATCTGCAATCAGCACTGTATCATCTGCATACCTTAAGTTGTTCAAGTTGTGGCCTCCAATAACAAATCCTGGCCTGTCACCTAGGGTCCTCAAAATATTCTCGCTGTACAGTTTGAACAAATCCGGTGAAAAGACACATCCTTGTCTTAGGCCTCTTTCTATCTTTGTAAATCTACTGAGATCGTTACCTGTCCGTATGCAGGCCGTTTGCTGCCAGTAGAAATTCTTGATTACTCTTATGTCTTTGCCGAAAATGCTTTGTTCCTGTTCATTTTGGCCATTGCAGCTTCCACTTCGGATTTAGTATTTCCGGTCCATCCACCTCCTTGTGCATTCTCGGTTGTTCTCTCCTGTCACAAAAAAGATCCTTTATATATTCTTCCCATCGCTGGAGTAGTTCCTCTTTCTCCAATATGATTGTTCCCTCCTTGGATTTTATGCATCCTGTTGAGGAGCAGGTTTTTTATCCTGTCAGTTCTCTTATCTCTTTATGCATCTCTGCTTTATTGGTCCTGCTCAGTCTCTCTACTTCTGCACATTTGTTTTTGAGCCATTCCTCTTTGGCTTGTCTGGATTTGTTGCTTATCTCCCTGTGAAGTTTCTTGTACTCTGCTTCATGTCTTGGCATTATTTTTTGTCTCCTTTGCATCATGTGGAGAATCTCTTCGGTCATTCACTCGTTTGTTCTTCTGCATCTGATTTCCTTTGGGGCTATGTTGTTCGCTGAGGTCGCCATCGCTTCCTTTAGTGAATCCCATTTTGAGTGCCCTTTTCCAATTTGTTCTTCATATTTCTTTCTCACGCTGTTATTGTATTCTTTCTGCAGGGTGAGGTCATTCACGAGCGTGTTGCATTTCAATCTCGGTGCTGTGCTGGGTTTCTTCAGTCTTCGGAGTTTCATCCTTAGTTTGCAGATGACTGGGACGTGGTCACTTCCACAGTCGGCACCTGGATATGTCTTGGATTGGACCACTGCATTCCTGAATATCTTGTTTATAGTTATATAGTTTATTTGGTCCTTCGTGTTGCCTCCTGGGCTTCTCCATGTCCATAAACGTCATGGGTGTTCTTGAAACCAGGTGTTAGTAATTACCTGGTCATTGGCTGAGCACCATTGGACCCATTTTTCTCCTCGTTCGTTGCGATCCCCTAGTCCAAAGTTGCCGGTCGTGTCTCCTTCCCTATCTTTACCTACCTTGGCATTCAAGTCACCCATTATGATTCTAATTTCTTGGCTTTTGCACTGAGCCTTGGCACTGTCCAGTATTGAATAGAAAGTTTCTATTTCGTCCTCCGAACTTTGAGTTGTCGGCGCATAAACTACTATAATAGCTATATTGAAGGGTCTTCCCCGCAGTTTAACCAAGAGGACTCTCTCTGAAAGCTGACATTATCCAAGAATGTATTTCTTCACTTCTTTGTTTAGTATTACACCGACCCCTTTTTCGTTTTTTTACCTCCTGCATAAATTATCCTGTGGGTGTCACTACTGAGATCTCCATCTGGTTTCGCATATGTCTAGGATGTTGATCTTCAGTCTATCCATCTCCTGCTTGACATTCTCTAGTTGTCCACAGTTGAGTGTCCTGACGTTCCATGTTCCGATAGTAATTTTGTCTTTGATATCCAAAAATAAGTGGACAGTACAATTATATTTTCTAATACAATCATTACTTTGACAATTCAATTTTATTGTGTACAATAATACAAAAGTGCTTAAATTTCTTTTTAATAAAAAGAAATTTAAGCGTTGATAAAAAGTTTTTATCAACGCTTAAACTTTTTTGGCAAACTTGAAGAAGACTACCACCTCCTTTAAATTTGTTGTTTTTCATTATTTTTACTTTTTTCAGTGCAGTCTTATTGATTATTACATAAAGTTTCTGATTATCAAAAAGTTTTGAAAAAAATTCAATATTTAAACAATTTTAGATGGGGGGCTCAGTTATAGTAAATCAATGCTCCATTTTGGAACCACTTACGTTAAGGTCGCATCGTTTTGGTTCTTTTGGGACAAGTTGTTACTGTTGTTTTTGTCTTTTTCAAGTTTTCTTTAGTTCTTATGATGGTATATTCGTCGGAAACTCCAAGAATGGCTTTATTTAAAAATTTCACACCAGATTCAGTTGTTGAATATGCGCAAGCAAAAAAGTTAATTGTACAGGATCGATTTACTATAAGGTTGTATGAAAAACAGAGCCCTCCCACTAAAACTGTTTAAATGTTGACATTTTTATAACTTTTTTTTGTCAATCAGAAAGTTTAGGGTAGAATCAATAAGATTTCACTGAAAAAAGTAAAAAAAAAATGATAATCAACCAATTTACAGGTGGTGGTAATGTTGTACCGGCAAGTGGTTTCAAAATGAAGGATCGATTTACTATAACTTTGTATGAAAAACTGAGCCCCCACTAAAATTGTTGAAATATTGAAATTTTTTCAAATGTTTTTTGTCAATTGGAAAATTTAGAGTGTAATCCATAAGACTGCACTGAAAAAAGTTTTAAAAAAAATGAAAAACAACAAAATTAAAGGTGGTGGTAGTCTCCTTCAGGTCCGTCATTTTTTTATCACAATTTGCACAACTTTGAAGTCTACCCCTCACGCTTCGACAAATATTTTTGTATAAGTCTCTGTGTATTAATTTCTTTAAATGTATCTCTTATGTAATTTTTGAAATCATCAATATTTCTTGGTTTTCGACTATAAACTTTGTCCTTGAGTACTTCCCAAAGAAGAAATCCATCAGGATCAAGTCAGGTGAGCGTGCCGGCCAATCAACTGGATCTCTTCCGTCAAACCATTTCTCAAGAAATGTTTTATCAAGATACTCATGCACTACACTTGAATGATGCGGATAGGACAACATCTGGTTGGAAACAATGAACATTATTGTAATAATAGAACCACTACAGAACATTATTCTACTTACCTTTAGCTATTTTTGGACCACCCCTTATATATTTTCTCTGTGACTTTCAGAATGTTGGCAATCATGGCTCCCTATAATTTCCTGTACTTTGTTGTAAATTTAATCTTTTTGCTATCTCTCCTAAACCCAGTTCTGTGAATCATATACACAAACCCATTATAAAAAATATTTTTACTGTTTTAAAAATGTTAGCATTTAATAAACATGTAATTGGCTAGGTGAAATTTTTTAAGAGAAGTGTATTTTTATGAAAGTCAAATGGTTTGGGTAAAAAATTGTTGCACTTGTACATCTTATTCGGCTCGGTAGTTGAAAGCCGCCAAACTTGTGAAGGATCCATTTCAAGTTTATTGAAAATTGTTTCTTGAATTATGTGACGAATAAGAGGCATGATCTCATGCTCTTGTCAAAATTTTTATGGATCCTTCTGTGAGCCTAAATTTCTGCATAAATAAGATCTCAGGTCTGTGGATAAGGAGAAGATTGTTTACTGCAAAGAGACAAGGCAACTCAACATCAAGGAGCAAAAGGCTTTTGACATCAAGAAGATGTGGTGAATACGGAATTAAAAGTAACTTTATTCTCTATTTTACAAATTTCGCAATTCAGTGTGAAATCTAATTTTAACCAATAAGAAAAAGGATTGACTTCGTACTGAAGGAAAAAGACAAAGCCAAATTTTGTGATACGATTTTAAATTAATTTTCTAACCAGTGAAAGGAAGCGATTTACAAAACTTAAGAGAAATTCACGAGCCAGTGCCAAAAAGTCTTTTGCGCTAAAAACAGAAAAAAAATCAAATCAATCAGATGGAAGCGAGATCAGACACCGGCTTAGATCAAAGTGCAGTATCTGTTCTACATTTGACAAGAGAAGACCCCTCCCCCAACAAAGGATTTTCGAGGACTTGCAGGACCCCATAATGGATGGAAGAGAGAAAACAATGGATCCCCTCTGGATAAGGACCCAGGAATCCAGCCAGCAGTCTCCCAGATGCCTCGATCAGCAACCCCACAAAGGACTCAGAAGCCTGAATGACCAGCCTCCTCAGGAAGCCAACAGTCCAGATCAGCTGACTCCTCTACAATCCAGCAGCCATGCACAGCTGCTGAGAACCCAGCAGCCAGCAGGAGCAGCCGATGTATGCAGGACCCAGCAGAACGAAGGAACGTCTGACGTGTGCAGCAGCCAGTGCCCTGGAGGAGCATCCGACGCTCGCAGCAGCCTCCAACCTGGAAGACTCGCCAACCCTGGAACTTCCCTTTATGTCTCTCTTACAGAAATCCAGCAGCCTGGTGCAGCAGTTGATGACCCAGAATACCGGCAGCTTGGAGGACCAGCAGCTATGAACAAGCAGCCTGCTTGTGGCTGGAAGACACCACCAACTTGCCTTGTCAACCTGCAAGATTTCTTTAATAGGGCCGACAACTATGCTCACTTTATTAAGGATGGTGATTTGCTTGTGGACCCACAGAAAGCAGAGATGTTTGCACTCAGAGCTGTCTCTATCTTTGTAATAGACAAGCAATCAAGGAAGATATGCTGCTCCAACAAAGTGAACATTTTCAAAGCCTTGACATCCCTGGGGTTTATGCCTCAGCAGATCATCCGAAGTATTTGTAGCGTACATGTGGGATGTCATCACCTATGGGCTGCATGGTAATGGTAAACAGGGATCTCATCACTAAGAACCCGACTCTTTGGACCGAGTACCAGGGCATGAAGAATACCACTGTTGTAATTTATGAAGTGCCAGCTTACGCCAAGAGCAAAGCATTGGCCGTGCACTTCAAGCAGTTTGGCCAAATTCTCAGCATCTTATCAGACCGCAAGCTCGGCTAGTAGAGCATTAACATTATGCTATCTCGACACTCCTTCAGCTACATCCCCATCTGTTTGGACATAGGTGGGAGGTCATTGCCAGTCATTGTCTCTGGCAGAAAGCCCCGCATGCTGGAAGTACGACAAGACTGAACACTTGGCATCATCGTAGCCTGAGAGAAAGACCACCGGCCTACAACTCTCTGCCAAGCAAAACCCAACCCAGACCTTTGCAACCAATAAGACCAGCAATGGGAAAGAGCTTGTCTCTAATGCACCAGAGCCCTCCATCCAGGAAGCTCCCATATCCATATTTTTATTCACCCCTCCTTCTATAGGGCACTAAAATTAACATTTCCCATGGACGTTGGTGGCATCAAGACTGAGATGGGCTGCAGCAACATGGGAGAGGCTGTCAGCACCCTATCCCTGACCTTGTTTCGGGGAGCGTAGCCAAACCCTCTGAATGGCTCTATGATTAGCTACTTAGAATGGTCGAGGGCTGAGGTCGAGGTCATGCAGGGCGAGGCTGTAACATATCACTCATTAAATCCTGGGCCCAATTAATAAAACAACATCTTTTGGACAAAATTTGACGTTATTAATAAATATAGTCTTCTAGGGGGAGATACTGATTCCAATGCTTCTCAAATAATTCGATACTTTTTTTGTAGAACAATGTATTTTTTAAGAAAACCTGATGGTTTGCAATAAAATGGTTTGCACATGTAAATCTTTTAAGCTCATTGGTTAAAAATCACCAAAATTGTTAAGTATGTATTTAGAATTTGCGAAAAAGGACTTTTTTATATTTATTGGCCAATGAGAAATGTGGTCTGAAACCTATGGGAAAATCCGGATAGAGCCTTTTGTGACCCTCGTCTTTTGAATAAATGAACTCAGGTTAGCAGATAGGAAAGTACATTTGATATAAATAGAGAAAGTATCTCGACATCAAGACAGGAGGTTCCAAGTAAGCTGCAGGGAGCCGAATAATTTTGATGTTCTCAAGTGAAAATTCTTCTCTAGTTAGACAAGAAACATAAAAAAAAAATTCAAAGAAATTTTCACAAAAGCCACACTACAGAATGACCAGTTTGAATACAAAAAGGAATTTTAAAAAAATTGCTATATGTCCTAGAGACACTCGTGGGATAAGTAAATATTGTTTTTTTTTCTTCTTTTTTCTTTTTTTTTTCTAAAGGTGGCTGTACTTTTTTTCCTTCTTGTTGTGGAGTAGTTTTCGCACTGAAAGTTATAATCGTGCTATGTTGGTTGCTAATCGACTTAAGGCACCCAAAATGTTAGGAACTTGGTAATCTTCCACTGAAAACTGACTCCTTAGTATTCGGCTAACTGCTGACTAATATCATCTGCCTAGTAGTTCTACTGAACTCCAATAGAACTCTAAAGAACTCTCTAGAACTTCTAAGAACTCCTATGAACTTCCGAAGAACTTCTCGAGTTGACTTCCTGTTAACTCTTAGTAATATAGGAGAGAGAGTCCATTATCTGAGGAATAGGTCTGTTTCACCATAGAACTTCCTGAATGTGTATTTTTTTGTCATTTTTGGAATTGTTTTCCTTTTTTTGTTTTTTATAGCAGTCCTTTTTTTCATTACCATATTTGATGAGGTGCTATTCATACTATTCATTCTGAGGTTCTTGACAAAACCCAAAGAAGAATCTGCAATGTAATTGATCCTTACTTGGCATCTCAACTGCAGTCACTTTCTCACCGATGTGACGTGGCTTCCCTCTGTCTTTGTTACCAATATTTTCATGGCAACAGCTCTTACGAACTTTTTTCCCTGTTGCCCCGTCCACATAAATTTAAACGTGCTACTAGATTGGCATCTAGCTCCCACACTTTTACTGTTGGAATAGATAAATATAACCCATACTTCTACTTGAACAGTTTCTTTTCTCGCACTTTCTGCCTGTGGAACTCCTTTCTGTTTAATTGCTTCTCTGAAAGCTACAATCTCCAAAATTTCAATGCAACATCAATTTTTATCTTCTTGAATCATGTTCATCATTTATCCTTTCTTCAATACTTCTTGTACCCAGTCTTTTCTCTCACTGCAACCCTCTGAACACTCATGGCGGTCTTGCCTTTCTTTGGGTTGAAATGATTAAATAAAGAATATCAGAAATCTAGCCTCAATAGCACACAAAATGTATTTGTACCCCTTTCGTCTATAATGTAAGAAACATTTTACACAAAAGTTGTGTCTTGTAATTTCAATTTAGATATGAATTTTCTTCCGTTTTCATCCCTACTAAGTAAATTTTGTGTTTGGTACAAAAATTTAGGATTTAGTAGATATTTAAATTATTATAATATATATAATACATAAATGAATACCTAATTTAAGATTAATTTCTTAACTCTAGGTTTCATAGAAATTGATTATATTTAAATTTTATGTATTGATTAACAAAAGGTAATTTGGTTTTTATAAGGTGACCAGCAAATTACTATTAAAACCAGCCGTTCATAGATGGGCAGCTAAAAAACACGGTCATTCTGAGGATTTCTCTACCATTCTGATGATGAGTTTATAGTCTCGAAATATCAATAATAATAATAAACAGGTCATACAAACACCTCCCGACCTTCCTTTATTTCATTCGACGCATTGTGACAGCCTTCAAGACATAACACATAAAATTACTATTATTATTAAACTATTTTATCACCATCTTCATATACAATGAGTGCAGTGGATATCGGCTCGGAAAGAGAAATCGGTGAACCGAGTTTGAATTCCAGTTGAATATCCTGCATTCACTTAAGCATTGGTACCCTTGGGAAAGGTATTAATCCGTCCCTTCCCTCCAGTTATGGGTTAAATAACAAGGGTAGGCCTTGGGGCCCCTGCCTTTAAAAACAAATCCCAATGAATCTTGATACTCAAAAAGAAAAAAAGTATTACTAGACACAAAACTTATATAAAAAACAACAATAAATTGTTGAAAGAAAAAAGGTATTACCACAATAAATAAATAAAATTTAGTTGGCAATAAATGACCCACCGAGGTTGATATGCCATAAAAACAAAACAACCAACCAATCATATACAATGAAAAGAAAATCCCATCAGAATAATTTCAGGATTTTAATTTTTAAAAGTCTGGAGGTGATTTTGATTTTAAAGCAAGTTGTTTTTTCACTGATGCAATGTGGCTTCCCTGTGTCTCTTCTACAAATACTTTCATGGCTTCTTACTCACTGGTGCCCCCTATGTATGAATTTACTTGAGCCACAAGATTAACAACTAGGTCCCATTTTTTACTGTGAAACCAATAAATTGTATATGCAAATTCTACTCCAGAAGCTTTTTTTCTCGCACTTCTCGTCTGTGGAATTCCCTTCTGTTTACTTGCTTCCCCGACAGCTACAATCTTCAGGAATTTAAATGTAAAGTCAATAGTCATCTCTTATCTCACTAACCTGCATCCTCTCTCTCATGCTCCTTTTTCTGTCAACTCCACTCTTATCAGTATTCTCATCCTTCTTTTATCCACTTCCTGACACCCTCTGTAACCTGTCACTCTTCATAACTTTCCTCCTATGTAACCCCCTGCACAACAGTGGCAGTAAAATGCCTTGCTTAGGGTGACACAATTATCAAAAACAAAAAACAAACTTTTATTCTGTTACTGCAAGTGGCTCAAATGAATGAATGATAGCATGTTTGAATTTTGCAGTTGTGTTGTCTTATCCTGTTATGGCAACAGAAGATGACAGTGACTGAAATTAAGTAGACTTGAAAAACAATGCCGTGGAAAGGAAAATAGTGAATAATGCAGGAGGTTAAGGGTTAACAAAAGAAACAAACAAATCAGTTCTTTTTGGACAAGCTTGTAATTTAGTTCCATAAAACTTTACATGAAAAATATTGCAAATGATAGTTCGTGATTTTCATTTCCTGAAACATGCCAAAGAATATGAGTGACATTTTTTTTTCAGACAGAATATGAACCCATGAAGTCACAATATCTGAAAAAAACATTAATAAAATAATTAAAGCTTATATATATATATATAAAATCATATAATTATGTATTAAAAGTACATTATGACACAATAATTTCTATGTTTCAAGATAGAATCTCGTCATCAGGCAATACTGGATGTTGGTTGTGAAAATGATTTACATTTAAATACAAAGAAAAACATCGGTTTGCTTTTTATGTATGTGGCAAGATATAACATTTATGTGTTCCTTTTAACTAATCAGAATAAAAATGCATTTTCAAATTTGGCCAGTAGTTTCTAGTGAATATATACTTATTTTTTTCTTTTTTTTTTACTTTTTCTTTTGTTTTTCTTTTTTCTTTTTTCTCCCTAATGGTCAAAGTGTCAACATACTTTTAACATAATTTTCTTTTTCTTTTTCTTTTTCTTGCTTCTCACTATATCTTTGATGTATCTATTCTAGTTCCAAAAATGTTCTTTCTGCTTTCTCCATATCTTGACCTCTTCTCATAGAAAACAGGAAAGAGATGAAGAAACAAGAATGTTTGGAATATAACTTTTTGTTTCCATAACCTTTTAGATTGTAGTATTGGTAACCTTAAGTGGGAGGAGTTTAAAATCTATCTGTAAAAAAATATTTCTTTTTAAAGATTTTTAAGTGGTCTTAAAAGTTTGATCAGGCGTGTATATAATTATGAATTAAAAGTACATTGCTACACGGAAATTTCTATGTTTCGAGATCACATCATCAGACAATGTCGGACGTTGGTCGTGGAAATTATTTACATTTAAATAGAAAAAAAACATTTTGCTATTTATGTGTAGGAAGATATAAAATTTATGTGTTCCTTTTAACTAATCAGAATAAAGATTCATTTTGAAATTTCACCAGTGGTTTCTAGGGAATATATACTTACATTTTTCTTTTTTTTTTTTCATTTTTTTCTCCCTAATCATCAGAGTGTCAACCTACTTTTAACCTAATTTTCTTTTTCTTTTTCCTTTTTTCCTTTTTTTCATTGTTTCTCCCTACATCGCATTACCTTTGCCATATCAATTCTAGTACCAAAAATGTCCTTTCTGCTTTCTCCATATCTTGACCTCTTCTCACAGAAAACAGGAAAGGGATGAAGAAAGAAGAGAACTTTTTATATTTTTGTTTAAACTTAAGGGGGCTTTTGAGTAGATTTACTTTTCTTATCAGTATGTATTTAATTCTAAGTTTTTCAAAACCTTTAATTTATAAATAACATTTTTATTTTTTATTCTAATTTACTTTCTGCCATCTTTATTCTGATTAGTTAAAAGGAGCACACACATAAATGTTATATCTTCCCACATACATAAATAACAAAGCGATGTTTTTTTGTATTTAAATGTAAATCATTTTCACAACCAACATCCAACATTGCCTGATGATGAGATTCTATCTCAAAACATTCAAATTTCCATGTTGCAATGTATATTTAATTCATAATTATATGATTATATTATGCTCTACAATATTTATTGTATTGATTACTGTTTATAAAAAAATAAATGCCAGAGAACACAAATTGTAAAACCTTGGGTCTTGTTTACCTGGATATATATATATATATATATATATATATATATATATATATATATATATAAATCGAACTTTGTCTGTGTGTATGTATGTGTCTGTGTGTGTGTCCGTTACCTATAGACTCCAAAACGGCTGAACCAATTTTCTTGAAAATTTACACAGTTAAACTATAAGCGCCTGCGAGTGTTCTTAGCTAAGTTTTGTGTCGAGGTACCCCTGATAAATATCGAAAATCGATAATCGAAAAAATCGGGTTATAGAAGGAGTGGTCCAATTTTAATCAAATTTGATACACTCATAGACAAAGACATAAGGAACGATATTCAGAAGTTTCACGGTTGCAATTCTATCCTTGGATGATTTATGTAACTCCAATATTGGAAATCGATACCCTGATATCCTACCATGTCTGATCAAAATCAGTTTTTCAGCCCTTTTATATTAGTTTTTGCTTCGGGTTTGGCTCTAAATAGGAATAATTCTAGTTCTTAGTCTCAGCCATGATACCATTTACTCAGAGGACTTATTTAGCCTTCAAAATTCAGTTTACGATGAAAAAAGCTTATTTGATATTGATACCAGGAAATCAAAATTTGACTTACATCCATTCATTTTTCTTTCAGTCTACGGTTTCACTTTAACTGGAAACAACTATTGCTTTTTAGTCTTTCGTGCCAATGTCCAAAGAGTCTGAGCTCCAGGAGCATGGATTAGTTTTAAAGCTTTCATTGCACCTGAGCAACGCCAGGCTATACTGCTAGTTTATATATATATTTAATATAAAGTAGTTAATCAACGTATATTTCATTATTGCCTGTCATAAGCATGAATTACTTCAAAGACTTTGGTGCCTGAATCAGTTATAACAAATTTAGCATAGATGATAAGGAATTTGAACATAGAATAGGCTGAATTAGAGGTAGTTTCGCCAAACACCATGTAAGTTTGGTGATTTTTTGTGGCACAATACCAAAAGTATGAAGCTCCCAGTGAGGATCAAATTCACAACTGAACTGTAATGAGACAAACATGCTAACCATGACACCATGTTGTGGTACCCATGTAGGTATGAGAAGGGTAATTATCTCCCAGTATTGAAAAAATTTTTTTGAGTCATATACCCCTTTAGTCACATACCCCTTGAGTCGCTGACCCCTTGAGTCGCTGACCTCTATAAAACTCACAGGAATGGTGCATACTATCCTAAAAAATAGTAGACATCAGTTGCATAGTATGCACCTGAACTTGATTGGGTCTCCCAGGTAGTGCTTTGTGAACATCAATATCTTATCAATATTTGATTTTTTCTACCTTCATTAAATTAAATTAACTAGTGGAACCCGCGGAATTTCCACGGAAGGATAATTATGATTTCCTGGAAAAATTTTACTTTGTCGTATTACAAATGATAGTAACATTTTCAAACATAAAGGCATTGGATAATACAATAACGATAACACAGGGTGTAATTTTATTAAAATATCTATAAAAGTAATGTCCACAGAAGCTACTTTACTGTAATCTTATATTATATAAAACGGCTTATGCACAGACCATAACCAAAATACTCTACGATGTTTTGTGGGAGATTTTGAAAGAGAAAATATTTTTTTTATTACTGAATAATCATGGCTCCTGTGTCCATTGTAAACGGAAAAGACCAACTGATTAATGGCCAAGGGTATAGAGGCCAGACATTTTGATATTAGGTCACGGGATATGACAAAAACCTACCTGTTTTTACTATATTGTACATTACACACGCATATACACACAGCTTAAGCTGCTACTGCTACGGTAATGCTATAGGCTTTCTTCTCCTATTCTCTCATGCTTTACTACCCTTCTGTTTGGCAAAGGTAATAGAAAGGCTGAGGAGAGAGGGGAAGGAAAAGCTTGTGTAGAGAGTAAGTGTGTTATCTTTCTTCAGTGATGTAATGGACAGAGAAACTCAGTAACTAACTAACTAACTAAGGAAGGAACAAGCAGAATTATTATATGATTAGACTTAAGTACAACAGACTATAAAAAGATGAAAATTTTTGTTAATTTTGATGACATTCTGGGGTCATTTTTGTTACCCAAATAATTAGTTTCGCTCATGCTAAGTCTTGAAAAAACACGATATTTAATTCACTATTTTTTATCCATAATGTTAAATGTGTTAAAATTATTCAACTTTCTAACAAGAAAAGTTTCAAATTAATATTAAAAATTGACACAAAATATTGACTTAAAATGGAATGATCTATTATGACACAACCTTTGAGATTTTTTACTCTCCCAATCGACTCAGTTGATTAAAAACTTAATTAGGCAATTAAGGTTTATTGCTTTATTCGCCTGTGGTCGATTAAAAATCTTCAAATATAGAAAAAGGAAATAGACTTCCAGAGTGCAGCCAGAATGTCTCTATCGCCCAGAATAAAGAAGCTTGACTGAACATCAATATTTTCTCTCCGCTTAAAGTAAAAACGAACATTTGAAAGAAAGAAAAAAAATACGCATCGTTCTTTCAACCACACACCGAAAAACAAATTATACAAGTAATTGTTTTATAGAAAAGTTGATGAAAAAATCAGATTTGTGATTTTTTTTATCTATGAGATGGAGGTTATAGTCAAACAGAAGAAAGAAACTAAGAACTTAGGTACCTCCACTGAATTGCCAAAAAATAAATAGATAAAAACAGCATATCGTGATGTTAAAAGGGCTAAAACTTAATAAAAATATATATAATCAAAATGTTTATGCTATTATTAAGAGGAAAGATCAAATTTTGTAGTTATTATTTTCAAAAAACTTTTCATTCCTTTCTAACACGTTTGAAATTTTAATTAAAATTTCATTTTTTGTTTTTTGTCAGTGATTCACGCTATGTTTACGTAAGGCGACTATTATGAAAATGGAGTCGGTTGAGTAAAATGATCTTGGGGCGAGTAAATTTTCCCTCACTTTTGACCGCCGGTTGGGTGATTTCTTTTTCAAATCTCAAAGGCTGGACATGTCTCTAATTTATATCTACATACATTGTATTCGGATGTGTGTTGTGGTCCAGTGGATATCGGCTCAGAATGAGAAATCTGGGAGCCGAGTTCGAATTCTAGTTGAATTCCTTGTATTCACTTACGCACAAATACCCTTGGGAAAGGTACTAATCCGTCTCTTCCTTCCAGTTATGGGTTAAATAACAGGACAGATTGGGTTCTATAGCCTTGGCTGGCAACCAGTCTATCGCAGAAAGCAATGGCAACCTACTGCGGGATAACCAGTCAGTCATGTCTCTTTCGAGACATGATTGCCCAAGTGTGTTTCACGTATGGCACTTAACTGACTGACTGACATTGTATTCACTTTCAATGTTTTTAATTGAATTCTACACCTACATTGCATAAAACTTATTATTGTACATGATTAGGTTTTAATAAAAGTTGTATTTTATATGAATATTAACTTATAAAGATTGAAATGTAGTAGAGTGGGGCCCGTATCAACGATAAGGTGGGAACTGTATCATAGATTGGTGAGGGTCGCAAAACCCTTGCACTGGCTTTGAGAATTAGCACTTCATTGACAGATAGACAGACAAGCAGACACCCACAGTCTAATCAGTTTTTCACAACATTCATATGTACATTCCTTTATATTGCACCCTCATGCACACTGCACACATATCACACCTGAAAAAAATTCTGGTCAGTTAATCCTCATCCATATAGATTGGATAATCAAGCCGTGATAAACCATGGATAAATGGGAATTATCACTTTCTGCTATGATGTGGCAAAGATGGTGGTCATGCGGAGAATGAATGATGACACACATTTTAATGGTAAACATGAAGCCAATAACAAGTCAAGAGTCTCCTTGCGATCATCACTGTAAGTAATGGCTGGGTGTCTGATCTTTCTAGCAGTGGCAGGATGCATTTTCTTTTATTACTTTCAATGGGAAACCGTTGATTGGGACAAAGATTCTAAAAGTGAATAAAAGTGTTATAGTACCCTCCTACGAGGAATGAACTCTTCCTCTTGATATATATAAATTACCTGTGTGACTTCTAAAGAGTAGTTACGAGCAGTACAGCAGTTAAGTACAGTAGTTAACGAGAGCGGTTAATGACAGTAGCTAGTTTTTTGTTTTTTTTTAATCATATCACCCCAAGCAAGGCGGTAATGCCACTAAAGTGCAGGGGGCTACGTAAGAGTGAAAATATTAGAAAAGAGAAGGCCGGAAACCACATCCTAAACAGGGAACAAAGGATGAGCCTCTATACCTGTTCAACAGACGTGGGTGGAGTGTGAACCGGGCGAGAGTTTAGTCTATCTACTCCAATTGATAAGAAAAAAATAAATGAATAAATAAATAAAAATAATAAGGAAAAAAGAAAAGAAAAGTGAAAAGATTGGAGAAGAGAAAGCCAGAAACCACATCCTAAACAGGGAACAAGGGATGAGCCTCTTCACCTGTTCAATAGACGTGGGTGGAGTGTGAACCGGGCGATAGTTTAGTCTATCTATTCCAGTAGTTAGGCAGTGTAATAATACCTTCGAACTTACTTATTACTTATTATTATCGCTCACAGCCTATCACATTGAATACACTGGTTCTCGCTCAATCACCGAAGTTAAGCAACATTGAGCCAGGTCACTACTTAGATGGGTAACCGCTTGGGAATATCAGGTGCTGTAAGCGTTTAGTGACAGATGTGCATTGTGGTGCAGTGGATATTGACTTGGAAAGAGAAATCGGTGAACCGAGTTCGAAATCCAGTTGAATACCCTGCATTCACTTAAGCACCGGTACCCTTGGGAAAGGTATTAATCCGTCCCTTCCCTCCAGTTATGGGTTAAATAACAAGGGTAAGACTTGGAGACCCTGCCCTTAAAAACAAATCCCAATGAATCTTGATACTCGAAAAGAAAAAATATTACTAGACACAAAACTTATATAAAAACAACAATAAATTTTTGAAAGGAAAAGGTATTACTAGCAATAAATAAATAAAATTAGCAATAAATGACGCACCAGGGTTTGATATGCCATGAAAACAAAACAACCAACCAACCAACCAACCAACCAACCAACCAAACTTATTATTATCCCTTTGAATATCTTGTTTCTTGCCATACTAGTACACTGTTTTGAACTTACCTTCTTGTTCCAGGTCTTATTTCCAGCACAAAACGGCCACTATACTTTGAGGCGAAGTTTTGCCACAACTCCACAACAAAAAGTATTAAATTTTATTTGATTTTCATGGGCACCCTGAAATCTATCCACTGACTTGCTAGATTAAGAAACACTGGTTGAGACGAAGTCATGAGGTCCACATGACTGCCGGTAGGTGGGGTGATTTTGTGGCGTGACAAAACCTCAGTTGCTATTTAGCACATGTAGAAGCAAGGCATGCAGATCCACACCAATAGATGATGAGAGAACGCTAAGGCATTAGATGCCATCTTATTTTTTTTCCTCAATTGAAGTAGATAGACTAAACTATCGCCCGGTTCACACTCTACCCACGTCTATTGAACAGGTGAAGAGGCTCATCCCTTGTTTCTTGGTTAGGATGTGGTCTCCGGCTTTCTCTTTTCCAATCTTTTCACTCCTACGTAGCCCCCTGCACTTCAGTGGCATTATCACCTTGCTCGGGGTGATATGATTAAAAAAAAAAACATAGTTAGGGAGAACAAAAAATCCCACATGGTATATCCAAGTTTATAGAACATACTACTGGTTTGTCTGTTTTCACTTTTAAAAATATTACAAGTAAGACCTTCTCATATTTTTTAATTTTCTCTGCTTGTTTTATTCATATTTACAGTTTGTCTGTGCAGTAAAAATTAGTAAGAAGTATTAGTATATAATTCTTGTATAACAGCAGTATATAAATATATCTTTGAGAACTTTGCATGTTTGTTATTCCTTTCTTTCAGCCATTCTGTTCCATCTGTTGTATTAAAGTGTTGGTATATCACAAATATACTAATGCCTTTACTATGTAAAAGCAAATTGGCAATATTCTTTTTAGCCTAACACCTCCATTAACCAAAAATTGCGGCAAAACCAAAACATTAGCTTGAAAACTTGAGTCAAGTTCTTAAACAACCTTTGTCCGTTTGAGATTTTCATATGGATGTCATGGATGTTGTGGATGGTGCGAAACTCATTCAGAAATATCTAAAATTTCAGCTGTATGTAAGACCAACTGTTGAAAATGGTTAGCAAGAACTTATTTCTCTTTGAACCTTGTGGACTGGCGCTACAGTATCTCAAACAAAGAACTCTACCAAATAACAGAAGCCATATCACTTGAAAACTTTCAAAAACAGCAACAAGTAGAATGTATAGGTGGGGGGGGGGGGGCATTTTCAGAAACACTTGTACAAATATTGAAAAATAATAATTATTTATTGTAAACAAGAATAATTTTATTCAATTTAAGTAAATTTTTATTGTTTAATTAAAAATGTATCCATTTAATTTTCATTTTAAAGATTTTTTTTTTGTAAAAAAAAAAGATAAAAAATTTTCTGTTTTCATACAGCTAATCCAGATAACTCTGTAAAATTTCACGAACCAATTTGACATCGTTTTGATATTAATAGTAGTACCCCCCTACTTCTAAAATGCTAAAAATCAATTTTTTTTTATTCCAACAAAGGTCACGCTTTGGAAAAGCTTTAATGAATGCAAAACTACAAAAATGATTAAAAATATAACATTTTTTCATAATTTCTACGTTTTTAGTGCCAAATTCCTTTCTAAACTTACCACCGAATTTTTTTCAGCCTTCAAATTAGCTACATGTATCACAAGACTGAGGGCAATTTGTAGTCATAAAGATTTTGTAGAGGGGATCGGTACAGTAACCTTGAGATTTCCACTCGGAGCAATTGTTATCCAAATCAAAACATGGTATGTCTGAAAAAGAAAAAAGGAAAGACACATTAACCACATACTTCCTCGGTTTTTTGACTTTCAAGTATCAGGACATAAAATGAAGAGAAAAATTGAAATCATCCAAAACATTTTCAGTTTTCGATCTAAACCCATTAATTCATCTCAGACAATCATTTTGAGAATTTAGAAAACTAAATCCAACATTCAAAATATTCCTGGGCATGACTGTAAACTGCATCTGGCTGCAAGGCCTCTACTGGAGAGGTTGTGAAGAGCATGGAACCACCTCTTAATTGCTGTTGTTCTCAGGTCCACCCTAACCCAGAGTGGTAGCACCTGTTAGGGTCCCAGCTATGGGCAAATAGTTAATCCCCAAACTGGGGTCAAAACACTATGGAAGTATAAAAATAGATTTTTTCCATTTCATTGAAGCAGATGTTAAACACATGAGAGATTTATTGCCTTTCTGTCTTATTTTTCTTTCTTTTTTCTTTATTTCTTTGAAGCCAAAATGTGTCTTTGATATGCCTTTTTCATCTTTCTTCACAACCAAAACAGAATTATTTATGTGGAATTAACAATGTGTAACTATGGAATAAAGCAACAAGCAGACATTTAATAATAATTTTATTTTGCAAGGTTCCAACATTTTCCTATTGTTGGTTTTTGGCTTGTATAAAGTAAACGACTTACCTCTGTTTGCAAGATGAGACTGGCACAGCTTGCAAGATTTACGGCAGCTGGAAACCATATATGCTGGGTTCCTGTTACATTCCCCTATTGCTGACCAAAATGGACATAGAGCATTAAAGTTTTCGCACTCTGTGAAAGAAAACAAATTCAAAAGAGAGAGTTAGTAAATAATCAAATTACAAAGAACAGTATTGGTAAAGGACATTTTAGTCATTTCAGTGACCCCTTGCATCCTAGAGACTAAAATGGGGTGAAAGGATTAAAAAAATGCAGATTTAAGATTTATTGGTCACTACATTTTTTTGCATTATGGTGCAGTGGATATCGACTCGGAACAAGGAATCGGGGAGTCGAGTTCGAATTCCAGCTGAATTCATTGCATTCACTTATGTGCAAATACCCTTGGGAAAGGTATTAATCCGTCTCTTCCCTCCAGTTATGGGTTAAATAACAGGACAGATCGAGTTCTATAGCCTTGGCTGGCAACCAGTCTACCACAGAAAGCAATGGTAATCTACTGTGGGATAATCTTCTGCCCAGTCAGTCATGTCTCTTTCGAGGCATGATTGCCCAAGCGTGTATCATGTATGGCACTTAACTGACTGACTGACATTTTTTTTAATAGAGAGAAAAAAACAAACAATTCAAGTGGAATCTTATTAACACAAAATAAATGGTCTAATGCTTCTGATAAATATCTAGAGATTCTTGACAAGATTCAAAGAAGAATCTGCAACGTTACTGGTCCTAACCTGACAACTCAGCCTCAGTCATTTTCTTATGATCATAACATAGCTTCCATGTGCTTTTTCTATAGATATTTTTATGGCGATACTTCTGAGGACCTTTCCTCTTTGGTACCTCGACTTCATGAATTTAAGTGCAGTACCTTGTGGATGTGCAGTGAGATCGTACAAAATAAAAAAAAAACTTACATGATCCGATGATTCTAAAGAATCCAGTGCTACCATAGCAATGTTAAATGGGCCCTCGGATTTAGATTTTATCTGCTGTTTATTGTTATGGATGAGGACAGATTGTCTAGAGATTAAAATAATATTTCTTTCTTGAACAAGAAAAATTTTTATATATTATAATTAAATTTATTTTAAATTTATATTTCTTTCTTGAAGAAAATATATATTATATTTCTGATTAATTAATTTTTATTTTTTTAATTCAAAATTGATTATTTCGAATGTGGTTGTTTTACTGGATACTCGTAGTTGAAATAGACGTTCGATTTTTATTTTTCATTTTAAAAAGTGTGAATTGTATCTATCGGCCAGCGCATTCAATAAACTACAATAAAGAAGATTTACTCTCTGGCAGGAGTCTAAACTGCATTCTTCTTTGTAGCGTGTGGGGGGAGGGGCTCTGGCGTTTGATCTGAGGTGGTTTATCGCTCAGCTAGAAAGAATGTCATAATTAAGCAGGACTATTTTTCCTTCTTTTTTTTTTTTTTTTTTAAAGGAAGGCGCGTCTTCTTCAATTAAATACTCATGTGTGTACCGTTCTCACCTGATTCGTCTTTGCTGACGCAGTATTGACAGGATTTTCTACAATACTGTAACATGTATCTTGGGTTCTTTTGGCACTCTCCCAGAATTGCCCACGAAGAACACTGCTTATTCTCATCGGTGCATTCTGAGAATGAAAAAGAAAATGGTCAATAGCAGACAAAAGCTATCACTTTTTTTTTTTTTTGCAAACAGATATAGAAAAATATTAAATAAACTTTGCCTTAACTTAAACAAAAATTAAAATATTACTGTTCTAATTCAAAGGTTTCTCAATAATAAAAAAAAAAGAAAGATTTCTCCCACGAGTCTATCTCACTCGAACTAAATACGCATGTTGATTTTGGCCACGAGTCTATCTCGACTACTAACTTGGGTCATATACCGAAGGACCTCTCAGTCTCTTACAAATGATATATCAAGGTATCGTATATCAGTTGGGGGGGGGGGTTGGACAAGCGATCGAACCTTGTAGATCACAGGAAATAAAAACCCTTTTACTTATCTCAACCACGTCTTATCCACATTTGTTGTTTTGTCAATTCCAATTAATTTTTTTTTTATTAGTGGCAAGTTGGTCATTACAAGGACAGAATATCCTGGACATTCTACTAACATCGCTTTCTGGATACATCGGCTTGAATACAAATCGAACAATGTTTAATGAAGTCTAAAATATTTACATATGATAGCAAGAAACTTTTTTGAAAAAAAAATATGATTAATGGAAAAAGGAAGTACTTTTAAAATCTAAATCTAAATCTATCTAAACTTATTTATAAATTGGACTTTGTGTGTCTGTGTGTGTGTGTGTGTGTATCCGTTACCTATAGACTCCGAAACGGCTGAACCGATTTTCTTGAAAATTTGCACAGTTGCACTATAAGCGTCTGCGAGTGTTCTTAGCTAGGTTTTGTGTCCAGGTACCCCTGATAAATATCGAAAATCGATTATCGAAAAAATTGAGTTATAGAAAGACATAAGAAACTATATTCAGAAGTTTCAAAGTTGCAGTTCTTACAATAGTGCAGAAAATCGATAATATATATATATATATATAAATCGATACCAGGAAATCAAAATTTGACTTACATTCATTCATTTTTCTTTCAGTCTACGGTTTCGCTTTAACTGGAAACTTTTTAGTCTTTCGTGCCAATGTCCAAAGATTCTGAGCTCCTGGACCATGGATTAGTTTTAAAGCTTTCATTACACCCGAGCAACGCCGGGCTATACTGCTAGTAAAGTATATTTCTATTAAATGCACCATTTGCTTTTTATAGCGAGAGCTTTTAACCTTTTATTAAAAGACGAATAACTGCAGTCTAATTTGGGTTCATGTGCATCAAGGTTATTCATAACATTTTCAATACATTCACAGCTTCATTGTTATAGCATTGTTGTATAGCTGTGCTGATCCATTTTTGGCAAAAGTAGAACATTTCCATTGACTGCAACTGACTATAAAAACGCTGACGGCGATTTCTATTAGGGGCCGCCATTTTGATTTCGATCAGATACTCTACAGTACAAACTAAGCTATATGACCCCTAATATACAATATAAAAGATATATCACAAAACAGGTCTCATTTAATGTCACTGTATGCCCACGCTTGTTTAGAAATAGCAATAAGTGCTAGTTACTTTTTAACAAACATTAGTCACTGACATGTCACGGTCTCATGAAAACGTTTATACATGTCCTCATGTTCTCATCAGGCAATAAAAGTTTCATAATAGCGAATGTCCGTAGAGGTGAAAGTGTTAACAGTTTCTCATTCTTCTTTCTTTTTTTTTTTTTGAAATTCGATTCTGATTTATTTTAAGAAGAACCATTCTTACGTAATTCTTTTGGAAGTACATCAGATCCTCCTCCTGAAGCGGAACATTTTTTGCAAGATTTCTTACAGTTGGGTGTCATATAACTGGGGTTCCTCGTGCATTCACCAGTCGAAGCCCAAAATGCGCAGTGTTTGTTTTTGTCAATACACTCTGCAAAGAAAAAAAAAAAGGAAGAAAATAATATTGTGTATAGATTTGTTCAGATGAAGTAGCTCACTTTTTTGAAACAACGTTTTACCTGTATTTTCTCCATGTTTCTCGCCCTGTCAGTGGTGCAGTGGATATCGGCTCGAAACAAGAAATCAGAGAACAGAGTTCGAATTCTAATTGAATTATGCGCAAATACTCTTGGGAAAGGTATTAATCTGTCGCTTCTCCCTCCAGCTATGGGTTAAATAGCAGGATAGATTTGATTCTATAGCAGGATAGATTTGATTCTTCAACAAGTCAACCGAAGAAAGCGATGGCAACCTACTGCGGGATAATCTTCTACCCAGTTAGTCATGTCTTTTTCGAGACATAATCACTCAGGAATGTATTACGTATGGCACTTAACTGACTGACTGAATATAATAGTTGGAATCATGATTAAGGCTTCTACTGGGCATAAAGTAGGGGACCAATTTTATATTGTTATGAAGTAATAAACTGATCCCCCACTAATTATTAGTTAATAATATAATACATCTCTTCCCGCTCTAGCTATGAGTCAAATAATAGGAAAGATTCGGTTCTATAGCCTTGGCTGGCAACCAGTCTACCGTAGAAAGCAATGGCAACCTACTGCAGGATAATCTTCTGCCCAGTCAGTCAGTCATGTCTCTTTCAAGCGTGTATCACGTATGTCACTTAACTGACTAACAGCATAAAAGATGCACACCCTCTCATATATATTCATATAGATGTCAGCTTTGTCACTGATATTGAGCACTTTCAAATCAGTACCACGCATATATAATATATAAATAATATAATATATATAACAAATTGCATATATATATATATATTGATATTTATAATTATATACATACACTTTTCAAACACACACACACACACACACACACACACACACACACACACACACACACACACACGTATATATATAGTTTTCTTAGTGGTATAAAAGTTTCTTTGAGAACTGACATGTCTCGGAAAATTGTATATATGTATAAAAGTTTCTTTGAGAACTGATATATACCGGAAAGGGATATATGTATATCATTCGAGGTAGTTGAGCGGTTTCGGCAAATGTAACCGGGTAAAATAAGCTAGTAAGTAGACGTAATGTATGGTACTCGTTGTATGCAGTATCCTGAGAGTTAGGCGTAGTCAATAGTCGTAGATTTTTAGTGGTAGATCTCTAGTGGAAGACTTTTAGACTTCTAGATCTCCTTGCCTTAGGGTATATTTATTGTTGACACCAGCCAATCACATTCCAGTGAAGGCTAACCAAGGTGTATTCATATTCATTACATCAAGAACAAAGCTTGTTTGTCATTTTTTTTTCTTTTCCTTTCAGCCATTCCGTTCTGTTCCTTGAAGTGCGGTGTTAGTCTATCACGGATATAGTAATGCCCATAATGGGAGAATAAATTTTTTTTCAAAGATATCTTCTGTTACACGACCACAAATGACAGTATATTTTGTTAAGTCCTTATTATTATTAGAAAAATTAGAAACAAACGCACTCATAAATAACTGTCATATAAATAACGTGTCGCTGCCGACATTTGAGTTTGAACATTGATCGCCAGAGAACAAAAAGTACTCGAGCTCGTTTTGATGCAGTTAGAGGAATCGTGCTTCTGGGACCATGAGACATTGTAAAAATAATACATATATGTGCAAGGCCGTAGCTGATGCTAAAAAAAAAAAACCACCGGGCACAGAGAAAATGGCCCGAATTTATTAGTTGACAATGTGATGACGTCATCAGTGTCATCCGTTTCCAGAAACTATGATTTTTGCGGATTTTTTCGGCTATTCCAATGGAAATTGGGCACAGAATGTGAACGAAAGCAGGAAATTGGGTTCGGACTTTCTGAGTATAACCAGTCTTTTCTTTCAAAATTAATAAATAAACAGATTTTTACTGCTTTCATTCGGATGTTTTCTTTCTTTCTTTCTTTCTTTCTTTCTTTCTTTGTGAATTGTTTAGTTTGCTTTCTGACGAAGACATTTTTCCTTGCCCGGATTTTCACTATGATTGCACGGATTGGCCCGGACCCGTGCCCGGTGTGCTTGGTAGTCAGATACGGCCATGTATCAGTCAGTTAAGTGCCAAACACGCTTGGGCGATCATGTCTTGAAAGAGACATGACTGACTGGGCAGAAAATTATCCCGCAATAGGTTGCTATTGCTTTCTGCAGTAGACTGGTTGCCGACCAAGGCTATAGAACCCAATCTGTCCTGTTATTTAACCCATAACTGGAGGGAAGAGACGGATTAATACCTTTCCCAAGGGTATTTGCGCGTAAGTGAATGCAATGAATTCGGCTGGAATTCGAACTCGGCTCCCCGATTTCTCGTTCCGAGCCGATATCCACTATACCACAGCGCACATCCCGGCCATGTATATGTGTACATAAGCATTGAGGGAAGAAAAGAAAAAGGCATGACAGTATTTTTTTCGAAGGCGTTATTTCTCTAGCATATGTGAGTGTGACTTTACAAAAATAACAGTAACACATATCTGTTACGCCGAACAAAAATTTAGTTTTAGTGGCTTTATTGCCTTGGTGAAATGATAAAAAAAAGAAATCAGAATAACTGAAATTGTCTTTTCATTTCTCTTGTTTGTAAAATATTTTTAAACAGTTTGCGTCTTTCAGTCAGTCAGTTAAGTGTCATACGCGATACACACTTGGGCGATCATGTCTCGAAACTGGGCAGTTGATTATCCCGCAGTAGGTTGCCATTACTTTCTGCGGTAGATTGGTTGCCAACTAAGGCTATAGAACCCAATCTGTCCTGTTATTTAACCCATAACTGGAGGGAAGAGACGGATTAATAACTTTCCCAGGGGTATTTGCGTGTAAGTGAATGCAAGGAATTCAACTGGAATTCGAACTCGGCTCCCCGATTTCTCGTTCCGAGTAGATATCCACTGCACCACAACGCACATTCTGTTGTGCGTCTGTTACATATATCAAAAACATGGCATCACGAGTGCAAGAAACTAAAAGTTATTTCCCTTGCACTGGAGATATTAAAATTAACGGGCATTGTAAAATTCTTGAATATAAAGGATTTAAACTGACGAGTCGTAATAACATCCATACATAAATTTTGACAGTAAAAGCTTTGAAATTATGCAGGTTCTACTTACTGATCTCTTCGCCACATTTGTTGCACGATTTTTTGCAGTTTAGGTGCATATAAGATGGGTTTTTGTCACATTCGCCGCGCTTTGCCCACATAGCACAACTTGCATGTTTATTAACACAATCTGAAAAATAAAAACAAAAACAAATGATACAAAAGTCAAAAGCTTTTCTTCTTTTCTTTAACACAAACTGATTATTGAAAGGAGGTGGACAATGTAGCTGCCGCCAGGTACCATTTGCTACCAAACCCAATATAAACATCAGCAGGTTCGTTTTCTCGCCGAAGTGAGCCCTGTATTCTTGACCGGCGGCCTTGTCACCCCTTGGGACAATGTGGCCAGAAAATATAGTTCCTTATATTTTAGGATAACGTCAAACAATAATAAAGTCTAAACGAGAAGTATGAGACAAAACAGTAAAGTTAGAATAAGTAAATAAAAATATAACAAATAAGCTGTCTTACGGCAACCTTTTCTGAAATATAGGATTTTTAGTCTCTGCGTAAGAAATAGAAACCCCCTTAACAGTCTTTTGGATTGAGGCCTTCTAAGAGGTCAGACGTAAATTTGTTATCTCCAGTGGCAGCACATTCGTTCGGTACTGTTTATGGAATAACTCAATTGCCATAGACCACACGAGGTGCCAACGAGGTAATTAACATTTTTTCCAATTCAACTTCCAGCAAACCCTAGACAAATTTTATAGTTAATGGAATTTAATTCTTCTAAAGTTTTTTTTATTGCTTTTAGACCCTTCCTTAATTTGTAAAAATGTATTGCTTTGGCGATTCAAACGATTCTTGCTGATTTAAACACTTTATAATTTCCCTTGTTTTTTGTTATAACTAATGTAAATTTTCATTGTTTATTTTCTTATTTCTTCGAATTTTGTAGTTATCTATGCTTGTGTATATTCTTCCTCCATGTACTCATGTTATTTGTTTGTCTTAATTGCAGTTTTCACAGTTGCACAAGTACTGTAAAGGAAATAAAACCTTTTACAATATATACCCGCAGTTTGTCAGTTCTCTCACGTACGTTTCATGTGGCAATGGTAATTACAGACAATAATATCTCATTCCTATATCTGTAGCAGATATTAATTAAAATCAACTCTGTTCTTCACTTTTACAAAAATCCACAACGACGTGTGAAATCTTGCTTTTCCCAAATAGAAAAAGGATTGACCATCTGCTTGAAGAAAAAGTCGAAACCAGATTTCGCAAGTAGGTGTTAAAATGATTTTTGATGAATGGGATCAACTTGCAAGACCAAAAGAACTTCGCCTGTAAGTGCGAAAATAATTAGATTACAATAAAAGGACTTCATCAACGTCAGTCAAGTCAGTCAGATGGAAGCAGCGAGAAAGACAACACTAAAATGTAACTTTCAACTTCAAGCGACCGGACATTGTCTTCTTTCTCTTTCTTTTAATCTATTTTCACAATTACTTTTGTACGAACTCTACCCTTAACCTCTTAAGAATGTTTCTAACTGAACATTAACTTCTACAACTTATGTTATTCCTCCTTTATAATAAATTTTTATTTTAAAATGGAAAATATATATTTATTATTCCACTCTTCTACACTAATCCACACATTCCAACTGACAAACAACCCTTTGATGAAAACCTTTAGATGATTATAACTCTGTATAAATCCTGTAAGCCGTAGGGAGTTCGGTCACAAAGAAACATTAACCAGCTCCCTACGCTACATATCTTTCGATATAGGGAAAAGATTCATGTGATCAAATGTCATAGAATTTAAATATCAGGCAATTAATTTCTTCCAATTATTTTTGGTGTCATCCTTAATAATGTTGCTAATGGTAGTAATTGAAAACCCTATCTTAGTCTATGATATACATTGACCGTGAATTGTACTCAAAAGAATATATTATTATGTCTGAGCTGTATTTAATTCCAACCATTTTGGGGGCCATTGCTGAAAAGGGCTAACTCAAGATGTCATGCTTGTTAATCTGGAGAAACAAATAATACAAGATTCAAAAAAGAGTCTTTGTTTTTCTTTAACACAAATTAGTCATTGAAAGGAGGCGGACAATATCTCATGCCACGGGATGATAAATTTTCGGTACTGTTTCGATATAGGGAAAAAAGTTTATTTTATTGATTAGAGTCATTTTGTCAGGAAATATTTCCTGGTAAATGAGACGATATGCACAGAAAAGAAATAAAATCGCTCAACACGCGAATTAAAAATTGGAGACACCATAATCAATACCCATATTATTCCCCGAGATCGAAATAAGAAACTACTTACCTCCCTTGTCTACACCACCACCTCCTCCTCCACCACCACCACCACTACAGTTTTTGCAAGATTTTTTGCAGTTTACCAGCATATAATTCGGGTTCTTTTGACATTCGCCTTTTGAAGCCCAGTATTTACATCTGTTATTCTTGTCGACGCAGTCTATCGATAAACCAAAAATATTTTCAGAAAATCTTTTTACCTAATTTTAATCAACAATGGAACAATAACATATTTTACGTATTTAAATTATTTCCATTGTTGTCCTCATTTTTACTGCCATGTTTACGATGTAGAACTCATCTCTTCCCTACTACTGGGACAATGGACTGCTGCTACTTATAAACGTGGTAAGTATCCACATTAGAGTAGGGTTTGAGTAGGATTTGATTTACTCAAGTTATTCCGTTCTATGTATAAATATTTAATTCCTCTTCTTTATTTTCTTATGGCCTTCCTAATTCTCGGTTATTTTGAACAAGGACATCATCATAACAGTGGATGAAGCACGAACTCACGCTGGGGGAGACCCCAGTGGATTAGCAGAAAGTTTCGTCGACTCTCGCAAAAGAGCATTAAAAAAAATCTAACGGGGCCGAAACGAATGAGGAAATTTTATTTTCTATATTTGTACAGACAGACACCGATTCTAACAATAGGTCGAGAAATTCCTCCACCAAATTAATGTTTTCAAGAAAAATAAAAACTATATTCTCTAAATCATGGCCTAAATTACGAGGGAATAAGATAAAAATAAAATTAAAATAAAATTTCAAATCACCTAATCGGAGATAAGTTATTTTTTAAGTACAGTATAACCCGTATATAAGAGACCCGTATATAAGAGAGATTTTATCTGGTCCCAAATTAGAGCCTCTGGTAATGTATATAAAATAGACCAAACCCGGATATAAGATAACCATTATCCGGTCCCGACAACTCTCTTATATCCGGGTTACACTGTAATACCAAACAGGGAAACTATCGTAGGGGAAATGCGTGATATCTGGATGAAGTAACTGAGTAATAATTTTGGATCAAAAGCAAAATAACATGAACAAGAGATATAAATCAGCTAGTCTTCTGTGGATATGCGTTGTGAGTGGATATCGTCTCGCAACGAGAAATTGGAGAGCCGAGTTCGAATTCCAGTTGAATTCGTTACATTCATTTAAACGCAAATACCTTTGAAAAGGTATTACTCCGTTGCTTTTCCCTCCAGCTATGGGTTAAATAGCAGGACAGATTGGGTCTACTTACCAGTCTACTGCATGAACATTTTCTGCCCAGTCAGTCATGTCTTTTTCGAGACATGATCGCCCAAGCGTCTATCATGTATGGCACTTAACTATTCTTTCCATACCTCCTCTAACTATGGTCTTCCTAATTCTTGACCATCTTGTCCGTGTATCCTTCATTAGCTTTTTTCGAATGTTTCTCTGATGTTTGGAATTTATGAATGTTCATTTTTTTTAATAACCGTTTCACCCCAAGCAAGGCAGAAATGCCACTGTTGCGCAGGAGATTACAATGAGAGAATAAAAGAGGTGCAGGGGATGTCGAAGAAAGGATAAGAGATGGATGGGAATGAAGTTGATAAAAGATGGCAATTGACATTGAATTTAAACTTTTGGAGACGGTAGCTATAAGAAAAGCAAGCAAATGGAAGTGAGTTCCACAAATGGGAAGTGCGAGAAAAGCAACTGTTAGAATAGAGGAGAGATTTCATTAAACTATACTTATTTAGAAAAACTTCCTGGCTCGACACAGTGAACTAATCTTTCTAGCAGGAGATACAGCTAAGGATTTAGTGTAGTCATTCCATTTGAGGTCATTTGAGAGAGTGAGGCCAACGAGGCGCAGTGCTTTGCTCTCTAGGAGACTAACGAATGTTTCTCTAAGGTAGTTAAAAGAGAGCAGCTTCGTTATAGAGGCGTTAAAATTTAAGAGCCAATCCCTACCCCATTCAATCACAAATTGGAAGTTCTTTTGAATTGCAGCAACCAGGTTTGATTTGTCATTATGTTATTCTTTTAATTCGTCTTGTTATACTTGTTATAATCGGTGTCTATCATTGGAATTGTAAAGCTAATCTGTGTATGCATGCAAAGGGGTGCTTCTTTCGTTGGGAAAGATGCATTTATGAGGGTCACGTGACACCCAATCAGTGGCGTCAGTTCGTGGGGGTGACAAACCTCAGTTGCTATATAGCAAGACATGACTGCTCACGCCAGTTAAAAGAAGAGAAAAAACTAGTTGGTCTCACGAGTTAAATAGAGAACACCAGCCTACCCGTGTCTCCCTCGTGTAAATATTTCAAGTAAGACTCTCTCTATTTTCGACCTTTTCACACTACTTGTTGTATTGAAATGTGTTATAATTTCTCTGTGGGACAAATAGTGACATTGAGAAATGAATGATAATAACATCTGTCAATGTTACAGCTCATTTCTTACATCTTTCAATTATAATACGCGAAAGATTATCCGTGAGTATGAACGGATTTTATTAAAATTTTTTAATAAAATCCGTTCATACTCACGGATAATCTTTCGCGTATTATAATTGAAAGATGTAAGAAATGAGCTGTAACATTGACAGATGTTATTATTATTCATTTCTTAATGTTCCCAAGTACTTTCAATATCATTCCGAGATTATTTTCAGGGGTGTGAGTTATGGTAACAAAAATAACCGCAAAACTGTGTAGCTAAAAATGACTGTAAATCTTTTTCTGCTTCAAATATAACGGTTGACAAATTGCTAGCGTTCATTAGAACGTGAAAATTATCCCAAATGGAATTTTTTTTATGTTGAAATTTCATGGTCATGCACGTGTTATATTTGATGCAGAAAAGTTTGATATATATATGAAAAGTATATATATATATATATATATATATATATATATATATTGTTACGTGTTAAGTGTAACAAAAAAAATTATAAAAATGATTGACTAAAACTCAGAGATAAATCACAGACAAATATTTAGTTTACAAAAACACACCAAATAAAATATTTACAATAATACAATTGTTGTTGCATTCAAAACCAGAAACATAGCGTTTACTACTGGTGAGTGTTACAAGGAGAGAAGGGGAAGGTAAGGAGTCAAATATTTTTACCTAGTTAAGTTGGCGAAGAAGTTAAAGTCTATACTTTTTGGAGATCCTTAAATGAGTATATGAAGAATAATTTTAACTATGGTCAATGAAAGAGTCAAAAATATGTATTTACCCATATAGTTCCATAAGGTTCTCTTTCAGGTTTTTAGTTGGTCAGCAACTTTTCTTAAAGATTCTTTCGGCTGGATCAAAACCGGAGTTGATGACATCAGCAAAGCCTGGCAACAACTAACCGCTCCGTGCCTAAGACTTCTTTTTATAGGGGCTAACACCTAATTCGCATATTTCTAGAACCTTTCGAATTCTCTCGACTCTACTGGAACATTCTGACATCTTCCAAACGTTTGATTTCTAATTTCCTTATTTTTACGACTACTTCCTGAATTTAAACTTTTTTTGTAACAACACGTAGGACTCAATAGAATCCCTTACTATAACGTTTTAGACATTATTATTATTTTTATATATAAAAGCATCCTCGTAACGATATATATATATATATATATATATATATATATATATATATATATATATATATATATAAGGACAAAGAATAAAATTGCAACGTTCAAAACATTAATTTAAAACAGGTCTCTATATAAAAATAGACCAATAAATATTTAGTATTCAACTGTTACATTAGAACATGTAAATAACTACAGTATAACCCGGATATAAGAGACCATGATATAAGAGAGATTTTTCTCTGGTCCCAAATTAGAGCCTGTGGTAATGTATATAAAATAGACCTAACCCCGATATAAGATAACTTTTATCCGGTCCCGACAACTCTCTTATATCAGGGTTACACTGTACTACAAAATTGTACATTTGGTTTCGACATTGTTGTCGACATTTGGGTGGAGTAACAAGAAAAAACTTGTTAAGAGCCACTAGGAATGGAGAGATGCGGTAGGCCATTATCGTCTACGTCCTGAAGAAGAAATTGTCTGGATTATGATTTCTTGATTTCTAGGTCCACTAACCATTTTTACTCAGTTCTTCGGTACCATCTCTAGTGCTCAGGTAATTACTGTCACAACTGTTATTATCAGGTTCCACAGCTCCCAGGATGGTTCCAGATATTTATTTATTCATTTTTATTATTTTTATTAGGAACTTCTGGATTTATTTCTAATGTTTCTTTTTATCCATTGACGTTTTCATTTCACGCAAAAATATCTTTATTTCGGCAAAATAGAATTGTTTTGCTTAAAAAATGGTTTCATGTTTACTACAAAAAATACCTTAGTTTTACTACTAAAATGGCTTCATTTATTCTGAAAAATGATTTTCCTTTACTGCACAAAATACGTTATTTCGCTGCAAAAATAGTTTCATTTTTATTTTAAATATGAATTTTATATTCAATACAAAATCTCATTCATAGATAGAAACGTTATTCCAATAACAAAAAAAAAAGTGTTATTTACATTCGGATTAATATCCTCATCATTGTTAAGGACTTTAGTTCGAATCTAAATAATGATAACTCCCCATCCCAGAAATTCAAACCAGTATTCGACAAAATACGACACAAAGAATTGATGGAAATGCTAGGCAACCTCGACATTTTCGGCAAAGACATAAGAATAATCAAGAATCTCTACTGGCAGCAAACGGCCTGCATACGGACAGGTAACGACCTCAGTAGATACACAAAAATAGAAAAAGGCGTAAGACAAGGATGTGTCTTTTCACCGGATTTGTTCAACCTATACAGCGAGAATATTTTGAGGACCCTAGATGACACACCAGGATTTGTTATTGGAGGCCACAACCTGAACAACATAAGATACGCGGACAATACAGTACTGATTGCGGACACGGAAATGAAACTGCAAGATCTCATACAGAAAGTAGCAGTGGAGAGTGACAAGAAGGGACTACAAATAAACTTTAAGAAAACTGAGTGCATGGTCATCAGCAAAAGATACAACCCAAAATGCCAAATACAGGTGTGGGATAACAGAATCAAACAGGTCCAAGAATTTAAGTACCTAGGAAGTGTTCTAACAGGAGATGGAAAGTGCGACACGGAGATCCGAAGGCGAATTGGCATGGCAAAGGACGCGTTCCAGAAGATGAGCAAAATACTAACACACAGGAAGATCTCAATAGAAACGAAGAAAAGAGTGCTAGACTGCTACGTGATGTCAGTTCTTCAATACGGCTGTGAATGCTGGACAATATCATCGAAAATGAGGACAAAACTGGAAGCGGCCGAAATGTGGTTCTACAGAAGGATGCTACGGATATCGTGGACTGAGCATACAAGCAACGACGAAGTGTTAGAAAGAATGTCAACAAAAAGGAAATTGATGCTGAGCATCAGGAAGAGACAACTGAAGTTCCTGGGACATGCAATGAGGAAGGAGAGCCTGGAGAACCTGATACTGACTGGAGAGATAGAAGGAAGGAGAGACAGAGGAAGGCAGCGGATAACATATTTGCAGGGTCTGATCAGGTGGATGACGGAACGGGGGTTGCCAGGAGCAACAGGAGCAAACATACTAAGAGCCACAAGGGATAGGGAGACGTGGAGATCCATGATCGCCTACGTCCTGAAGGGACAGGCCACATAGAAGAAGAAGAAGCTATTAATGATAAAAATATAATTCTTTAAGATAGAAAGAATAATCTACTTACCTCCCTTGTTTTCATCACCGCCACCACCACCACCGCCACCGCCACATTTTTTGCAAGACTTTTTGCAATTCGCCAACATAAACTTCGGGTTCTTTTGACATTCGCCTCTTAAAGCCCAGAATTTGCAACTCTCGTGCGTGTCGACGCAGTCTATTAAAAATAAAAAATAAAAATATTTTCAGAAAATCGTTTCTTCGCCTAATTTTAATCAATATCGAAACAAAAAAATATTTTGGATAACATTAAAGTGGAGCAATTTCAAAAAATGAAAAAAATAATTTTTCCCTTCATGCAAAATGAAACAGGATAGCATTTTCAGCTGACTTCGATTCTAAAATTCCAAAACGAGGCTTTCCTTCTTTTCACCACATCTCTTTACTGGTGGATTTATCAAATATATATGGATGACCTTAATAGTACCTGATGCAGTTACAAATATTTACACAAACATTTAAAATAAAGGTGGCTATGAAGAAATCGGAAAAGTGTAAATCAATATTTTATTTTTTAAAAGGAAAACATACTATCAAAGTGTAAAAATGTGTTACAGGCCTTCTCACCGACTCTGAAAAGAGAAACTAGCGGTTATTACAAACGCCTGTCTTTAAATAAAATAGCATCCCATCATGTTGCAAGAGGCAGTGTGTAACTCACGTTCCTTGAAAGCATGTTCTATTACCTCAAACTGTTCATTGTACAAACAGGATTTCACTGACTAGTCATTAAGGGTCAAATGACTGGCCGAATGCGGTGCATACTAATTAGAGAAGAAAAAGGAACATTAAACCAATCTGAATTCGAACTCGGTTCGCTGGATATGTTATTTGTATTTCTACTGATCAATGGAAGCAATTAGAAGAAACGTGGAGGCTTGAATTAGAGAGAGAGAGAGAGAGAGAAAGGTGGAAATTAAAATAGATAGGTACAAGGATAGAGAGAGAGAGAGAGAGAGAGAGACAGACAGACAGACAGACAGAGTGAAAAAATTAGGAGAGAGAGAAATGGAAGAAAAAACGAAAGCGATAGAAAGTGAACGAGAAAGAGAGAGAAAAAGAAAAACTAAATAAAAGAGACATAGAGAAAAACTAAATGAGAAAAAGAAAGAGAGAGAGAGAAAGGAAGGAAGAAAGAAAGAAACTAAACGAGAGAGAGAGAGAGAGAAAGGAAGGAAGAAAGAAAGAAACCAAACGAGAGAGAGAGAGAGAGAGAGAGAGAGAGAGAATTAGATAGATAGAGAGAGAGAGAGAGAGAGAGTAATGGAGAGAAATCGAAAGGAGACAAAAAAGTTGAAAGTAAACAAAGAAAGAAGAGAAGCAAAATTTGAATGAGAAATTGATATTGTTAAACTGACCTTTATTTCCGCCGCCTCCACCACCTCCGCCACCTCCACCTTTGGAACAAAGAGAAAAAATATGTGAAAATATAAGAAACGTTTTTAAAAAACAAAATTGGAAAATCAGTTAATATAAATCGCCTGAAGATACCGAAAGGTTGAAACCAGGGTCGCGTAATCAACTGGCTTCCAAATGAAAATATAGGGTGTTCCAATAACTCGGACCCATTTTTAAATGGCAATAAAGTTTAAGCGTCTAATGATTTTCTCCAATTCTTTTCAGATTTAACAAACTTCAGTCTTCAGCAATTTCAGCCATGGAAGGATTAACAATCGAACAACGTGTTAAGGTTATCGAAGCCTATTAGGAAAACGGACGAAGTTCCCAGATCGCATCCTTTCTCGAAACAGTGATATCGATTAGCCAGCACGATCGTGCGACTAGACGCCTTTAGATTTCTCTCCTTGGGGTCATCTTTACTAGCCCCTGCTTCCGGTATAAGATCTTTCTCCATTGAACGGGGTTGACAATGCATATCTCGAACTGACATGTTGAAATAGATATACCCCCTAAATATAAACTGAATTTACAGATAAATATATATATGTGTGTGTGTGTGTGTGTGTGTGTGTGTGTGTGTGTGTGTGTGTGTATTTTTGTTTCCCGTATTCTTGCTTTCCTGACGGCTACAACCTCCAGAAATTTAAATGCAAAGTCAATACTCATCTACTAACCACTGGCCTCTAGCTCTCTCCCCTCCCCTGTATAACCTTCCCTTTCTCTCCACCTATGTATCTGTCATCGCACCTGCTTTCTCAGCTTTCTGTTGTTCCTTTCTAACTAGTTTGTACACCTCACTCTTTTCTAATTAATCTTTTTACATTTATGTAGCCCCCTGCACATCAGTGGCGTTTCTGCCTTGCTCGGGGTGAAACGATTAAACAAAAAATGACTGAATATACCATAAGAAGCAAGACAAGTATAAAAAAAAGGACTCGTCAAAAGCTTGAAGCAGTAGCAATCATAATGCCTGAAGCTGAAACACTATAACAGCATTGGTATGAAGGAAAAACTTGAAGCAGCTAAATGTGGTTTTACAGAAGGATGCTGAGGATATCATGGATCGAGCATGTGAGCAATGAGGTTTTGGAAAGGATGAAAACGAAAAGGAAATTAATATTGAGCACCAGGAAGAGACAACTAAAGTTCCTGGGACATGCAACGAGGAAGGAGGGCTTGGAGAACCTGGTACTAACAGGCCAGATAGAGGGAAAAAGAGACAGGAGAAAGCAACGGATAACATATTTGAACGACCTAATCAGGTGGATGACGGAACGAGGGTTGCATGGTGTAATAGGAGAAAGTGTGCTCAGAGCCACCAGGGACAGGGAGATGTGGTAAGCCATGATTGCCTAAGTCCTGAAGGGACAGGGCACATAGAAGATTATATATGCCAACTGTTTATAAGAAATTATAATGTGGATATAAAGTGGGGGACCAAATCTATATTATTATCAATATATAAACTAATCCCTCATTTTGTGGCCATGCTAGTTTCTATACATTTATATTCTAGATTTATGGTCTTGAGCTAGTGGATGGCAAAGCGGGGTTTGGTTGGTGTAACAGAAGACGTGCTAAGAGCCACCAGGGAGAGGGAGATGTGGAAAGCCATGATCGCTTACGTCCTGAAAGGACATGGCACATAAAAGAAGAAGAATAGTTAGTGTCGGTGTCACCGAGGACAGCGCTGAAGTTTGCCGCCTCCGGCCCCCATTTGTGTACCATTATGGTATTACTTTTACATACTCAAATATGCTTCGTCTATGTACCGTGTCTCTTCAAGGCGTAGGCGATCATGACTCCCCACATCTTCCTATAACTTGTCACACCTAATACCTTCTCCCACTCGATCCCTTCTCCACCATTCATCTGCTCAAGTCTATCAAGTATGTCATGCGTTTCTTTTCCTTGACCCTCTTCGCCTCTATCTGTCCCGTGAGCAGCAGGTTCTCTAAGCCTTCTTTCCTCATTACATCAGCTGTCTTTTCCTGATGTTAAGTATCAGTTTCCTTCTCGTGTTTATCCTCCCCAAAACCTCGTCTTTGCTCACATATTCTGTCCATGGTATCCTCAGCATCCTTCTGTAGAACCACATTTCCATTGCTTCAAATGTTTCCTAAATCTTTGGTGAGATTGTCCAGCATTAGCTGTCGTATAGTATGCTTTAAATACACATCGAACATACTTAAATTTCATCAGTAACAGTTAAAAAGCAAAAACGACATACAGGAGAAAAATGGATAAAGCTTATGAGATATATATTATATTCTGAAATGAAAATGAGATACACCTGAAGCAGACTACCACCACCACGTTTAATTTCGTTGTTTTTCTTTTCTTTTTTTTTTTTTTTACTTTTTTCAGCGCAGTCCTATCATTACCCCCTTAGCTTTACGATTGACAAAAGGAATTTTGAACATTTTCAATATTTAAACATTTTCTGGGTGGTGGTGGGGTCAGTTTCTCATACAACGTTATAGTAAATCGAGCCTCCATTTTGAAACCAGTCGCCGGTACGACATTACCGCCACCTGTAAATTTGTTCATTATCAAATTTTTTGAACTTTTTTCAGTGCGATATTATCTTTTACACCTTAAACTTTCCGATTATCAAAAAAATTTTGCAAAACTTTCAATATTTAAACAATTTTTGTGGGTGGGGGGATCAGATTCTCATACAACCTTATAGTGGGTTGAAAATGGAGGATCGATTTACTTTTCAGTTGTATGAGAAACTGACCCCCCCCCCCAATTTGTTTAAATATTGTAATTTTTCAAAATTTTTTTGATAATCGGAAAGTTTAAGCAACAATCGATAGGACTGCGCTGAAAAAAGTAAAAAAAAAAAAAATGAAAAACAACGAAATGAAACATAGTGGTAGTCTGCTTCAGGTCCGCCTGTCAGTTGTCGCTCTCTAGACAGTAGATAGGCCAATATATATACGTTACCCAAAATCAAAAAGATCTTTTAACTGTGAGTACTGTCCTAACATTAAAACCAATTTTATTTCCATACAACTTCTACAGACACAAATTGCCGCCCCTATAAAAGTGCTGCCCGAAGTGAGAAAGATGTTTCTTCAATCCAGCTAGGCCACTGTACATCAATGTGTTTATCACCGAATATCTTTATTTTCATTTGCAAGTTAAAGTCAGAATATGTTTGATATAAACGACGTCTGGCTCATGGACCTAATTCGATAACTCATCAAAAGTTATATTATATTGTAGTCATCAAGCATTTTTCAAATTATAATATAGCTCACCCGATCTCTCAATCTATTCTGTAACGTAAACGTAAGCTACTCTAGCGATATCAGTGTCTGCCGATATCTTGTTAAAGGAAAACACCTGAAAGGTGTTACAGAAACTGTCTTGGTAAAGAAAATCAGCTTAACAGAGAGAATCTGCTATAAATCTGGTCAAATGATCCCGACAAAGAAGGTCACTGAGTTAAATCAGAACTTGAGTTCTTGATTAATTATTATTTTTTGACAGAATTTACAAAAGAACGCTTTTCTCTATAAGACAGTGGTCTCTAACAGCAAAAGCCTGGTAGAGGAGAGAGAGAGACAGAGGGACAAAAGACCCCTCGTCCGCAACTCGAACAAAAGATATGCCCATTAGACGGTTTGCCCTTCAACTATCCCCACCTGACTTCACTTCCCTCCATCCCTGCCTCGCTTGTTTACAGCAGAAGGTTACAACCGAAAATTGCATCCTGGGAACGAACCTGGTGTCAGGCCTGAGCTGTCACATTACTTTATTTATACCGTGTTTAATTGAGTTAACATCACTGTCGATAATTATACTGAAAAAGAGAAAAAAAATTCTTACCAGAGCATTTTTGGGTAGGCTGATAGGAGTTCGGACCCGGACAAATACACTGGCAACTTTTGTCTAAATAACCTTGGCCAGGACATGATTTTCCTCCACAATGACCTAAAAACAAATAAAGGGTTTATAATTCTTGTTAAATTTGGGAAATTCAGTGTAGATTTGCATGCACAGTATTTGAACAAAATAAAATTTTGTATTTATAAACACATAATAATTTATAAATATAATATAAATAAAATGGTTCAAAATGACTTGTCAAAGAGCCCTCTGAAGAAAAGAGGCAAAATAATGCGCATTTATACGTATTTTTAAGATAAAAGTGGACCATGTTTAAATATATTTTCTGTCCTCTGATATGGTTTATATATATATATATATATATATATATATATATATATATATATATATATATCTTTAGAATTGTTTTTAACCGGAAGTTATGCGCAGAACCTTAAATATGGCATCCTGTTTTAAATTGTTGAAGAATTTATAGTGGGTCTCTTATCTATTCTTTTTCTAGTTGTAGTGGGAGTCCGTTCTAGTGAAGGGTAATTGTATATTGTTGCAGGTTAACGGAATTTTGCCTTGTTTTAGATAGCCCACTATAAGTCATAAAATGATTATAAAATCAAGAAAGGCAATTTGAGGAGAAAAATAACATTTTTATATATACACATATCAATTAATGTTTTTACAATTAAAATAATACTTGAATGTAGGTCCAACGGAGGTAAAAATGTTCATGGCAAATAATAAGCTGAAAGAGATTTAAGGCTTAGGAATGTGGGAGCGTGTAATATGAGGAATGTCTTTGATGTAGTCGCTCCTGAAGTCAGTAAGTAGTTTTGAGACAGTGGAGAAGGAAAGAGGCAAGGGAGGCGAACATAGTAAGACACTTGTCCTAAGTCAAGGGGATATTGATTACACTCTTCTCCTTAAGTTCTACCCGCTGGGTGCTTTCTGTCTCGGCTTTTATATCTGCTTTTTGGATCAAAAGCAGCTCGTTTGGAATTTCACATCTGTATTTGATTCTGGGCTTCCCATTGGCTGTTAAATAAAATTCGCGTAGGCTTGCGAATTGGAAATTTAATATTTGACTAATTTTTATTTTTCAACCGGAAAATCTGCGCGAACCCGGATGCGCAACGACGACTTTTGGTCATTTGCTTTCTGGTCGTTAAAGTGCAAACATCCGGTCCCTCGTTTTTGCTCGGTCGGTAGCAATCCAATACTCTCTTCCTTGTTTCTAGTGAAATTGTCCTGTTTCTTAATATATTACTCAACTTCTGGAATGCTTCCTTCGCCATGCCAATTCATCTTCGGATCTCTGTGTCGCACTTTCCGTCTTCTGTTATAACGCTTCCCAGGTATTTAAATTTTTGTACCTGCTTGATTCTGGTATCCCCGACCTGTATTTAGTATTTTGGGTTGTTCTTTTTGCTGATGACCATGCATTCGGTTTTCTTGCAGTTTATTTCTAGTCCTTTCTTGTTACTTTCTTCTGCTACCTTCTGTAGGAGGTCTTGTAGTTTCCTTTATTTTCGTAAAATGCATTAAACGACTGCTTGAACTTTTTAAATCTTTTATTTTATAAAATTTTAAAACGAGTTCGGGGAGTACGTCAGTCGTTAAGTGAGGAATAATCGTATAAGAAAGAAAGAAAGTAAGAATAGAAAGAACAAGACAAGGATATTAGATATAATGTATACTAACTTCCGCATTCATACATTAGATTAGCGAGTTTAATGTCACGGAAGCTAAGTCCCGGAGCCTTGCCAATGATATTCTGATACTTCGAGTTTTTGGTCTGAATTGTCCGTTTTCCATTGTGCGAGAAAGCCTGTAAATATACATATATATAGTGTTAAATTGTAATGATGTTTAGTGCCAAAGTTACTGATTTTATTTTTCAGTAGTATACTGATGGGAAAACATTTTAGGCAAGTAGTTTTTTGTCATAAAGTGCTTAATATAAAGGTAGAGATCGTTAATAGAATTAATATGAAGAAGCTTTTCACTAAACTGAGCAGTGACATACGGACTTCAAAGTTTCGTGAAGGCATTATTATATATAATGTATATTTTTCTATAAAAGTCGATTTTTATGTATATATTTCTATAAAAGTGTATTTTTATACTTTCATAGTGTTTTGATCCCAGTTTAAGAGTTAACTATTTACCCAAAGCTGGGACCCTAACAGGTGCTACCACTCCGGGTCAGGGTGGACCTGGGAACAACTGCAATTAAGAGATGGTTCCATGCTCCTCACAACCTCCCAATTAGAGGCCTTGCTGCCGGATGCAGTTTATCGTCATTCCCAGGACCATCTTTCATTTTGGAAGCATTTAAAATTTACGAGACATTTATATTTTTAACTAAAAGTGATGGGAATATTTTATTATTTTCCAAACACTGTCAGCATGTTGTGACCGTGTTCATAATTGATATTTTTGAGTTGGATTTTTCCTTTATTATTATTATTAGTGCTTCCATTATTGTTAGTCTTTTTTTAACATGTAGATGAGACTATTACACTTACATTCTCCACAAGTATACTGCGGATGGAATTTGATAGCTTTCTGGGTTTGTTTAAATGAGCCCTAATTTGTTGAAATTTTATTTCTATATGTTTCTATTTCTTCTTCTTTTTCTGTCTCCCCTCCATCTTCTTTTCCTCTCTATGTATTGTTAGACTTCTTTGACTGCTACGTCATGTGATCGGATTCTGCATTCTGAGTGGTCCGGAGAACCTTTTCCCGCCTTTTTGAAAAAAATTTAAAGTAAAGAAGCCAGTTGGTGAAAAGAATCGACAAAGAACAGACGTGAGGAAGAAGCCGGAGTCTAAGTTACCTGATGCCATGTTCTGGTCTCTGAAGAAATGCAGAGGTCTTGTGGATTAACCAACTCTGTCCTGACTGGACATTAAAGTAGTCACAAGAACTCAAGACTCAAGAAGAAAAGGTCTTGTGGATTAACCAACAATGTCCTGACTGGACATTAAAGTAGTCACAAGAACTCAAGACTCAAGAAGAAAATGTCTTGTGGATTAACCAACTCTGTCCTGGCTGGACATTAAAGTAGTCACAAGAACTCAAGACTCAAGAAGAAATGCTGACTAAAGATTTAGTCATGTAGATTCTCCTCCGTCGATATTAGACGTAAATCAAGGAACGAAATTTCGTCTATGATTAAGTCGTGTTCTTATTCAGGTCTGTAAGTGAATGCTGAGACTGAATGATTATCCCAGCACAGTCGTAACTGGACTTAACAGTTGGGGGGGGGGGTGTTATCCTAAGGTCAGGATGAAAGGAAGAAGTTGATATTGTCGGAGGGAGGAATGAATCGTTTTGTAAATTAAGATTCAACAAACTGCAATATTGGAAAAAAGACAGACATTCTCCCCCCCCCAAAAAAGGAATGGAATTTGATGTTACGATACAAGAGAGAGAACTTTTTTTTGAGACTATTCTTAAATTCGACTAAATAAACAAAATAATGATAAGAATGTAAATGTCGAATTAAAACTGTAAGATCAACCAATCTGTAAGTGAACAATATCTTCTCTTCTACCTTTCTATCTTTCGTTCTTGTCTATCCTTTCGTTTTGTTTCCATCACAAGATTAATTTCTTGTGAGCTTAAGAGGACATTTTTAAGCAGTAACAGTTGTAAACAACATCCGTTTCTTTCCTTCTTTTTTAATATAGACACTGCTTTATTGTTTTTCTTTAATAAAATTGATTTCATATCATAAGTCTTTTTCTCTCTTGAATTGTGTAATGGTAACGTATACGTGAAAAGCCCTTCGTTGGAAGTGACGAACAAAATTTTCACAAATTTAGCAATGATCAGAGACGTGTAACGTGAATCTTCTTGATATTGGTTCAATATTATTCACTTATAGACATATACAAACGCAAGAAAAAAATAAATAAAATACTTAATCGAGGTACTGAATCTCTTGTATAAACTTATATTGTTCAAATATATTTAGAATAAATTTACAAATGGGCAACATTTATACTACGAGTAGGTTTTTTTTTTTAAATCATATCACCCCGAGCAAGGCGGTAACGCCACTGATGTGCAGGGGCCATGTAAGAGTGAAAAGATTGGAAAAAAGAAAGCCGGAAATCACATCCTAAACAGGGAACAAGGGATGAGCCTCTTCACCTGTTCAATAGACGTGGGTAGAGTGTGAACCGGCGTTAATTGTAACAGAGTTAAATATTCTATGGTAAAGCCCTTTTACTTACATAGGCGCCATAATGCATAACGCTGGTGTAGTCATATGGAACGCGATAATCATCGACGTAGCCGGTGGTGTATTTTTGAAAATTGTAATACATGCTGCCGGGGATATTTTGACGCAATATGTACACATAACTGTCTCTATCTGGACGTGTCTGTTCGTGTTGAAAACCAATGGCGTGTCCCAGTTCATGAACAATAATTTTTTTCTGAAAAAATTAAATTAAAAATAGAAATAAAAAAAGAAATTCAAAATGAAAAAAAAAAAAAAAAACGAAAGAAATATATATAAATATTCAGTAATGGATTAGAACACTCTCAGATACTGGCGTATGTATCACACGCTAAAAGTCTACCTTCTTCAGAGATAAAACCGCCGACTGATGTCAATTCGGTAGGGTTTCAATCGTGGCTAAAAGCAATCGGATGTCTAACCGTACTGATGAACTGTGATACAGCGAAACAGATCTGTCTGCGGATGAATATATATATATATATCCGAGTGAATAAGGAGCGTAGAAAAATTTACAACGTCGAAAACATTTAAAACAGTGCTCGGTATATAATATAGAGCTGTGAACATTTATTATATTTTAGAACATGTACAAATTTGTACATGTTCTAATATATATATATATATATATATATATATATATATATATATATATATATATATATATATATAAGAGTTGCCTTCCTATATTAACTGGAAGTTATTCCCCTTGTATTGTTTTACGCGTCAGAAATCAAGAAGGATATGCTAGCCAACAGGTTTATTCCATGGTTAAAGGACGGAAAATATGACACAAAAGTCCAAAGACATAGAAATACCCGTAAGAATTTCACGATTGTTCTATTTGGATATTTTGATTCAGTTAAACGGGATACACGGGTGGGCGAATATATCTCAAAGGCGACATGACTGACTGGGCAGAAGATTTTTCCGCAGTTGCCATTACTTTCTGGTTGCCAACCAATGCTATAGAACCTAATCTGTTTTGCTATTTAACCCATAGGTGGCGGGAGAAGTTACGGATTAATACCTTTCCCAAGACTATTTGTGCGTAAGTGAATGCAATGAATTCAACTAGAATTCGAATTCAGCTCTGAGCCGATATCCACTTCACTCCAAAGTATATTCTGATTAACTAAATTAGACACCTCCACTAAATCGCGAAAAAAACTGCATAGTTACTTTTAAACTGAATTTTTAAAAATGAAAACGTTTTCTTGAAACTTTTATTTTAGTTTTAATTGAAAGCTAAATGATTAAATTTTCTATTTCCAGTAAGTAAAATACTCTCTTGTTTATTTCAAACAGAAATTATTTTGAATGGAATATAAAAGTATGAGATTTTTTTCAATATTTGAATTTTGCCGTCATTTTTGTATTTGTAAACAAAAGTTAATTCTCGGCTTTAAAAAATCTTGCAGAAATAAAATGTACATCTGTTACACATTATTTTTGGAAAATTAGCAGATTTTATTTTAAATGAATCTGCTTGATTCAAGTATTATTTATTTATAGCGTGAAATTTAGGACAAAACTATTTCCTCACAGATTAACTTTGACCTGTTTGCGCCGTAAATCAAGAACTTGTTGACAGGTTCTTGATTAAAAATAAAAGTGTATGGCTTTCATAAGTGACAAAATTGTACAATTTTTTTTTTTGGTGGGTGTAAGGGAGGAAAATCTGACCTTTTAGTTTGCACATAGGAACTACCATACAGAAAAAAAAATCAAATGCACAAAAAAAAGTTTAAATAATTTAAAAATATGGGTGCAGAACGATTTTTATTAAACTTTTCAATTTTCGATATGCAATAATCATCAATTAAAAAATCTAACCGCGACAGTTCTTTAAAGATTTTAAAAATATTTTAAAATCTTTATAAATTATTATAATAAAGAAAATTGAAATTCTTTTAAAATTTCATTAGTTATCGAATTTTTTTCTTCAGACTATAATCTCCTTAATTTTTATTATTTATTCAAGCAATTAAAAGCTAATCAAATTAAATAATATCAGAGTTTTATAACATTTTTTATTTTACTCTTCGGAGCAGATTTTCGGATAGAGGGGAAAATTTAAAATTAAAAAAATAGATTATTTATATTCCCCAATGAGTCCTGCGTTTACTTGTTATTGGCCACGACACTGAAATTTATTAAAAGTTCATGGATTTACGTAAAGGGTGGGGTAACAGAGGTAAAAAAAACAAACTATATTTTTACCAAGAGTTAAAAAAAAATAATTTAAAAACTAATTTAATTCATTTGTGAATGAGTGCTGAAAGTTTCATTAAAATTTAACAATTATTTGATATTTGCGATAATTTCCAAATTAATGTGTTTGGCACCGAAAAAAAGTGGGTAATGCAATCATTACGTTTTCCATTGTAAACAGTAGTAAACGTTACGGTTACCCGCTAACTCAAATCAAAACGAGATTTTCTGCCAACATTTCGAAAATGTTAGAAAGGATTCAAAAATTTTAAAAAATAATTAAAAATTATTTTGATCTTTCCTCTTAATAATAATATAAACATTTTGATGGAAAAAGTTTATTTTATTAAGTCTGGGACTTTTTTTTATGCATACTGTGCTGTTTTTTTTTAGCAATTTAGTGGCGGTACTTAAACTAAATCCTTAAATTAGTTCATAGCGAGTACTACGACAAAAGAATATTTATATAAATTCCTATCTATGAATTCCTCTATTGTATCGTTACATATTGGAGCTTAACAACTTTAACAAAATATGGCAATAACAATTATAAATATGAATGCTGGTCGTTATTTTAAGAAATAAGTGGGTAGAGACGAAAAGATTTGTTGAAAATAAAACCTTTTTTCATTTCACTGAAACAGACGTTAAACATGTCTTTCTTTCTTTCTTTCTTTCTCACTGAAACCAAGTAGCGTGTCAGATATGTCTTTTCTGTCGTGACAAAACGGAATAGTTCATTATTTATGATGGCAGGGCGTAACGGTCGTGCTAACCAAGGAAAGAACAAGCAGAATTATAATAAGATGAAAAGATGTCTTTAGAAACAAAGCAAACAATGCTGACCTGTTTTGTAGTAAGTAAGCATCAATATGTTGGAAATTTTGGGTACCTTTGTATACTAGAGAGCCAGCCATGAGTTGACTCATTTGATAGTTCACCAATGGAAGGGTTAACCAATCAGAAGGCTCAAAATATTCAATGCGACGTGTATAAAGGCGACCATATTTTCCCGAGTATTGGCGATATAGTCAGATTCAGCAGAGTGTCTGACTCGTGAGTGTTAATCTTTGACGTTGTTTCATTGAACAGATTACGTATTGGGCTGTATTCTATATCTAATAAACTATGATGAACATGGTCAACACTATATGGAAGTGAATGCTGGATAATCTCCTGACGGATGAAAAAGAGACTTGAATTGATAGTGATACCTTACTGATGAATTTTATGAACAGCATGGACTGAACATCCATGTTTTTATTGCATTTTCCCAGTTGTCTCATCTAATCTAAACTAAATTTATAAGTGGAACTTTGTCTGTGTGTGTGTGTGTGTGTGTGTGTGTGTGTGTGTGTGTGTGTGTGTGTGTGTGTCCGTTACCTATAGACTCCAAAACAGCTGAACCGATTTTCTTGAAAATTTACACGGTTGTACTATAAGCGTCTGCAAGTGTTCTTAGCTAGGTTTTATGTCGAGGTACCCCCGATAAATATCGAAAATCGATAATCGAAAAAATCTGGTTATAGAAGGAGTGGTCCGATTTTAATCACATTTCATACACTCATAGACAAAGACATAAGAAATGATATTCAGAAGTTTCAAGGTTGCAGTTCTTACAATAGTACAGAAAATCGATAACATATATGCATAAAAGGCAAGATGTTTGTGTGTGTGTCTGTTTATCTGCCTGTATGCCTGTATTTTTTCAGCCCTTTTATTTATTTTTTGCTTCGAGTTTGGCTCTAAGGAGGTATAATTGTAGTTCTTAGTCTCAGCCATGATGCCATTTACTCAGAGGACTTATTTAGCCTTCAAAATTCAGTTTACGACGAAAACAACTTATTTGATATCGAGATCACGAAATGAAAATTTGACTTACATCCATTCATTTTTCTTTCAGTTTACGGTTTCGCTTTAAATGGAAACAACTGTTGCTTTTTTAGTCTTTCGTGTCAATGTCCAAAGAGTCTGAGCTCCAGGAGCATGGATTAGTTTTAAAGCTTTCATTACACCCGAGCAACGCCGGGCTATACTGCTAGTAAGTTTTAAGTTCAAATCAAAATTGTAACTATAGTTTATATTTTTTTGTTATGTTTTTGTTTTGTTTCAAGTACTTCCGAGCTTTTCAATGATTATCAAAAACAGGATGTTGTCAATGTGTTAGACAAGATTGTGCTGGTTATAGCCTGGATTTTCGGGAATGTTATAATTCAAATATACGCCTATCATAAGTGACGCAATGTATGAAACGGTTTCGCGGGTCTCGACTATGCATTAGATATTTTGAAGGACAACTCCGAATTAAAAATCCTCCAATTATGGGTTTTCAGCAACTCACATTTGATCAAGCGTGTATTGTCTAAATTTTAGCATTTTAAATCAAACACTTTTACTCAATGTGAGCTATTCGATATATATATATATATATATATATATATATATATATATATATATATATAATGTAAACTTGTCGTTATACTCGTTTCAAAAAACCCTCCGAGTACATACGCGGAAGAAAAAAATGGTAATAACAAAAGAACGAGCTAAGCACTTGAACATCAGTCAAAGTACGTAGACCAAAGAAAAAACCCGAGACGAGTAACCTAAAACAAAAAGCGCTCAATACGCAAGTAGGGCAAACTAAGTAAATAACTAACCTAGACACCAAACGAACCTACCAAGGTTTCACCAAATTGGATCTTCATGGAAACTTTCCCTGAATATCCAATTTGGTGAAACCTTGGTAGATTCGTTGGCTCTCTAGGTTAGCTATATATATATATATATATATATATATATATATATACCACTATGATGACTGTCAGTTTCAAGCCTTGTCTGATGATCGCACTGAAGCGTGTAACTGACAGTCACCATGCAGCGTGGATTCCTATGTCCGTCACTGAATACTCTTCCTATATTACCGTATATATGCATGGAATACTGCTGTCATATTTGGTCAGGCGCTCCCGTTGTTCATCTCAGTGTTTTTGACAGACTCCAAAGGAGAATCAGTAATGTTATAGGAACCGACTTGGTGGCTCGACTCCAGCCACTTTCTCACCAGTAGGATGTGGCTACCCTCTGTCTGTTTCATAAATACTTTCAAGGCTTCTGCTCTGACGAACTTAAGTCACTGGTGCCCATGCCCTGTCACATGAGTTTACTCGTGAAATCAGACTGGCAACTGGGTCCCACTCATTCACAGTTAGATTAACCAAATGCAGCCGACTATTCTATTCCTTCAGCTTCTTTTCTTGCACTTCCCGCCTGTGGAACACTCTTCTATATTCTTGCTTTCCTGACGGCTACAATCTCCAGGAATTTAACTGCAATGTCAATACCCATCTCTTAACCACTTGACACCCTGTATATCTTTTTCTTTCTCTCTACCTTTACAACTGTCATCACACCTGTAATTCCCATCCTTCTCTTGCTCCCTTTTCTGACATTCCTTGTAGCTGGTTCGTCTTTCTCTTTAATCTCCTCCTATCTAATCTTTTTCTCTTAATGTAGCCCTCTGCGCATCAGTGGCGTTACCGCCTTATTTGGGGTGAAACGATTAATATATATATATATATATATATATTAGTCATCCACATACAAGCCTGTTTTGCTGTATCATAGCTCATCAGACATCCACTTGCTTCTGGCCGGGTTCGAAATCAGCCGATTTGGTGTCAGTCGGAATCGCTACTCCCCTAAGCCATAGGCACATGGAAAAGGGAAATTTTAACGTGTTGTGTATGAGCAGTGTATACACACGCCAGTTACCGAAAGAACTCAATTCATTTTTGAAGAGTCACACATATATCGCAGAAGTGGAAACTACTTTTAAAATTTTCTTCTCTAGATAGCTCAATCGTAATGAGAGCATAATATATTAGTCATCCACATACAAGCTTGTTTCGCTGTATCATAGCTCATCAGTGTGGCTAGACATCTACTTGCTTCTAGCCAGGATCGAAACTCGGCCGATTTGGTTTCAGTCGGAGTCGCTACTCCCTAAGCCATAGACGCATGGAATCAGAGAAGGGAAATTTTAACGTGTTGTATATAAGTAGTGTATGCACACGCCAGTCTCTGAAAGAACTCAATTCATTTCTGAAGAGTCGCCCTTATATAGCAGAAGTGGAAACTGTTTTTAAAATTTATATATATATATATATATACTAGCAGTATAGCCCGGCGTTGCTCGGGTGTAATGAAAGCTTTGAAACTAATCCATGGTTCTGGAGCTCAGACGTTTTGGACGTTGGCACGAAAGACCCAAAAGCAATAGTTGTTTCCAGTTAAAGCGAAACTGTAGACTGAAAGAAAAATGAATGGATGCAAGTCAAATTTTGATTTACTGGTATCGATATCAAATAAGTTTTTTTCGTCGTAAACTGAATTTTGAAGGCCAAATAAGTCCTCTGAGTAAATGATATCATGGCTGAGACTAAGAACTACAATTATACCTACTTAGAGCCAAACCCGAAGCAAAAATTAAAATAAAAGGGCTGAAAAAAATACAGACATACAGACAGATAAACAGACACACGCACAAACATCTTGCCTTATATAGATATATATACTATCGATTTGCTGCACTATTGTAAGAACTGCAAGCTTGAAACTTCTGAATATCGTTTCTTATGTCTTTGTCTATGAGTGTATCAAATTTGATTAAAATCGGACCACTCCTTCTATACACCGATTTTTTCGATTATCGATTTTCGATAATTATCGGGGTTACTTTGACACAAAACCTAGCTAAGAACACTTGCAGACGTTTACAGTACAACTGTGTAAATTTTCAAGAAAATCAGTTCAGCCGTTTCGGAGTCTATAGGTAACGGACACACACACACACAGAGACAAAGTTCCATTTATAAATAAGTTTAGATTATATATATATATATATATATATATATATATATATATATATATATATATATGAGTGACTTGAATATATGGATTAAAATCCATCATGGTGAATAGAATAAGTAAAGAACAGGTAGGAAATTAAAATATAAAAACAAAGAACAGGTGGAGTAATAAAAACAACAGATACTTAAATACTCTTGACTCAGGCAATTTTCCGCATACATACGCTTACTTTTAAAATAAGCATCTATTGCTTTCATTACAAGTGGCACACACATATAAACAGGCTTAGGTTTTCACACATTTAAAAATGATTATCTATCATTTTATTAATCGTGACACGTATCTGACGAATAAAATCACACCACAACCAATATACCGTCTATTTGGATTTAAAGTTTTTTCTTTTTAATTTTAAAATCAGTTGTGTTAATAGATCTCTGAAGAAGCTTATTAAACTGAAACATGTTAGATTAAAGTCACTTTTTACTACTTGTTCTTAATTTAGTCTACACACACACACACACACATACACACACATATCAGTATAACCCTGATATAAGAGACCAGGATATTATATACACCCGGATATAAGATATATTTTATCTGGTTCCATATCAGAGACTGTGGTAATGTATAAAAAATAGACCAAACCCGAATATAAGATAAACCCGGTTCCGACAACTCTCTTATATCCGGGTTACACTGGAAAGATTTACTTACCACTCGACAGTTTCGTGCTAGTGATACAGGTTGAGCGCCTCCTCGCATTCCAACATAAGAGGAGCATCTAAAATTTATCAAAATAAAAAAATTATTTTACTTCAACCATTTTTTAAATTCTATATGCACAATATCTCGTAACAATTCTTATTATGAAGTAAGTTAAATTTATTTTACAAACGAAAAGCCTTTCTAAAAATGGTTCCTCAAAAAGTTTTAATTTAGAAGAAATACTTATTTTCCACAAAAAGAACGTATATTCTTTTTTTTATCAGGAATATTTATATAAAAAACTTTGTTAGATTAGAAGAAGCTCGAAATCAGTAACATTATTCCATAAAAATTTTGGAAAAGAGAATCATTGTGAGTTCAATACCAGGCTACAGCAGTTGTGAACAAGTAACTTACATGGTTAGAGGGAGATAACTTGACTTTCAAAAACGGCACTATTTCAGTGATTGTAATAAAAGGTTCCGATTGAAATTCTTAGCACCTGAAGAAGGCCGGAGTGTAGAACGTCCGAAACGTCGTACAAATGGCAACAAAGATGAGGACAATAGTCCGAATACTGTAAATACTACCTCATCTCAGAAATATAGACAAACGTAAATAATATCGTGTTGAATATTTAATGTTTTTAACATAAGGATTACGAGGATGTGCGTTGTGGTGCAGTCGATATCGACTCGGAACGGCAAATCGGGGAGCCGAGTTCGAATTCCAGTTGAATTCCTTGCATTCACTTACGCACAAATACCATTGGGAAAGATATCAATCCATCTTTTCCCTCCAGTAATGGGTTAAATAATAGGACAGATTGGGTTCTATAGCCTTGGTCGGCAACCAGTCTACCGCAGAAAGCAATGGCAACCTACTGCAGGATAATCTTCTGCCCAGTCAGTCATTTTGAGACATGATCGCCCAAAAGCGTGTATCACGCATGGCACTTAACTGACTGACTGAATATAGTAGTCGGAAATATGATTAAGGCTTCTACTGGGCATTAAGTGGGGGACTAGCTTTATATTGTTATGAAGTAATAAACTTATCCCCCACTAATTACTACTTAATAATATAATACATCTCTTCCCGTTCTAGCTATGAGTCAAATAATAGGACAGATTGGGTTCTATAGCCTTGGCTGGCAACCAGTCTACCGCAGAAAGCAATGGCAACCTACTGCGAGATAATCTTCTGCTCAGTCAGTCATGTCTCTTTCGAGACATGATCGCCCAAAGCGTATATCATGTATGGCACTTAACTGACTGATTATGAAACATCGCAACCCTCTCGCTACTACACTGTCTCCATGTAAAATGTTCAGACAATCTACGTTCTCTTGTTCCGTCAGTTCCGACCTTACATTGTAGTGGACCGCCCCCTTATTCCTTTCGTATTTCATTGGTGAGACCCCCCCTCCCCCGTGAGATGTAGATTATACTAAAAGTGTTTCCTCCACGAACCGCTAACTTGTACCGACGCCAAACTGGATTCATTCCCGACTGCTGCAATCATAACCTGTTCAAGTTTAATGTTAACCCAGATCTTTCCCTTTTTCTTTTCCTAAACTGTACCTTTTATTTCTTACTCTTAAAACCACTGACTTGAATGACTCTTGCGCCTTGTATTGTAAAAGATAATTATCGAATTTTTCTTACCCGCCTCCATTCTGCATCCTAATCCGGTTCCTGTCTCTGGATGAGGCTGGCTGAAATTTAAGACATGTGTAATGGTTCCATTCATTGATTGCCATGTTGACTTGATTCCTTTCATACTGCGAAACTTGAAGGACAAAACAAAACAAAATCAGGTCATTCGATCAGGCAGTTCATGAATGTGAAGGAAAAGATTAGTTAGTGATGTGAAGCCAAAAGTGGGTCCACGGAAATATAACACGGAACACGAGGTGTAGGCTAAAGAAAAGTAACAAAGAAGAAGATACAAATAAGTAGAGCTAATGAATCCAGTATAGTCCTTGGTAGCCGACTGCGGTCATGCGCACAGTGCTACTGTCAGTTTCCCCGACTACTGATATCACACACCTATTAATATAGCAGTGGGTGAGTCCATGTTGAGGTGAGTATGAGTTCCACAACAGTTAGTTTGTTATTGAATAATTAATTCGATGATTCAGCAGGGATTAAGTATCATATTTTAAAGTCGTGAGATGATACACTTTTACTATTATTATTAATATTATTTCCTTTGATTTCTGTTTTATGTCCATTTCCTTCCGGGTCCTAACCAGAGACCTAAGGTCAGAAAGGCTTCATGAGCTTTTCTACTGATCATTATTGCAAAAAAAAAAATATATATATAAATAAAAAACAAAAAACAAAAACAAAAACAAAAAACAAACAAACAAACAAACATAAAAAAAAAACTTCAAGATAACACACGTTTTACATAGATAAATCTCTTCATAATGTGTTAGCTGTAACAGTGAGTCGAGTTTTATATCTTTTAAAGGTATAAACCACTAGGAATCCTTTTCAATGAGTCTATCGGACCCTTTTCCAATGAGTCCGATTGGCTTTAAGTATGATATGTCCCGGAAAGTTATATATATATATATATATATATATATATATATATATATATATATATATATATATATATGTAATCATTCGAGGTAGTTAAGTGGTTAAGGCAAATGTAACCGGGTAGGACAATTTAGTACGTAGACGTAATAGACGGTACTCGTTGTATGCAGTATCTCGAGACGTAGGCGTAGTCAATAGACGTAGACCAATAGTCGTAGACCGATATTCGTAGAACTGTAGATCTCTAGACGTAAACCTCTTTGTGTCCTCGCCTTCGACAGTATTTATGGCTGACACCAGCCAATCATATTACTGTGAGGGGAAACCAAGGTGTATGCATATTCATTACATATTCATTATATCAAACTACAAATGGAATTATTGATGCCACATTTTTGAAATTTTCACCATTGTACTTTGACAATTTTTTTTAATATCTAAGAGCATACATTACAATCTGCAGGAACTGCCATGTCAATAAGAAAGTACATTCTGTTCTTGTAATATATTACATTAAATATGGGAGGTAATTGACAACTACATCCGGCCGTAATGAGGTCAACAAAGGACAATGGTGATTAACAGATATATCCGGCCTTAGATGATGTCAAAGTGCAACGAAAAAAAACAACTGGCTTGAAAAGAAATTGATCACCAGGTGTGATTGATAGATACATCCAGTCGTATAAGTCAGCAAAACGACAACTTGAAAAAGCAAAAATGCGTGGGAGTTTTAAGAGTATATAAAATCTAGAATTTTTGGCTGAACACAGAGAACTTCCCTTGGCTAACGACTCCCGGCGAATCTTTCGTAAGTGCGATCTCTTTCTGGCTGCCCGCCTGCTCCTCACAATCGTCACCGACGAAGAATAAAATATATACGCGTTCCCCGCTGTCTGTCAAGACGATCGTTGCTTGTCCAGATCCAGCGGCAGTATATAATATCGTGGTCTTTGATCACAATGTCTGGGCGATTAGCTTTCATTGTTCTGGCTTTGTGCTTTGTAAATTCCCATAAAATTGTTACAGGTCGTATCTCTGTAACTGTGTATGGATGATGCTCATATCAGTTTCATATCATCATCATCATTATCATCTTTCGATTTCTGCTATGGTCACACTACCTACCAAATATTTGGGAAGACCTCAGGCGTTTAGTGGTGTGTTGCTATGGCTACATTTCATGATTTGTTTTTCTATCTCCCATAACATCACCAGCATTACATGGACAAAGTTCTTTGTGTAGGCTGTACTTATCAAAACAATTTTTGGTATTTCTCTTAAGCTGGGATTTCCAGGAATTTTTCAATGTGTTGTTTTGTTCCTTCTTTTATTATTCCAAGCACACTTACTATCACTCGTACTATTCTTGCTATCAATTGCTACATTTTTTCTATTTCGATTTTCAGGTTTTTATATCTCGATAGTTTTTCAAATTCCCTCGTTGTTATGTTACTGGGCAAACCATATCAATTAGTAGGCAAGTTTTTCTTTCGTTTTTTGGCAATAATGTCCGGCCTACTTGGTTTAATCTTCCATGTCTTTGAAGATGGTGTAATCCCATAGAATTGTGATTTCGTTTATTTCTGTAACCGGTTCTGGGTGATATACATACCAGTGTCTGTTAAAATCTCTTCCAAAGTGTTTGTACATTGTTTGGTGTAAATATTGCCACACTATCGTAACGATTTTTATATTCATTTGGCGCAAGTATAGAATATCCTGAGATTAAATGGTATATAGTTTCTTGACATTTTGTCGCAGAACTTGTATTTGATTCTTTGAGCCTTTCAGTTGTATTGTTTATTCTTTTTTCTCTTTAGCAGGCAGGACTTCATTTTTGTTCTTAATTTTGTATTTTATTTTGACTCTTCTACCTTTTCGAGCCGAGTTCGAATTCCAATTGAATTCCTTGCATTCACTTACGCACAAATAACCTTGGGAAAGGTATTAATCCGTCTCTCCCCTCCAGTTATGGGTGAAATAATAACACAGATTGGGTTCTATAGCTTTGGTCGGCAACCAGTCTACCGCAGAAAGCAATGGCAACCTACTGCCCAGTCAGTCATGTCTCTTTCGAGACATGATCGCCCAAAGCGTGTATCACATATGGCACTTAACTGACTGAATATAATAGTTGAAAACATGATTAAGGCTTCTACTGGGCATAAATGGGGGAACAGTTTTGTATTGTTATGAAGTAATAAACTGATCCCCCATTAATTACTACTTAATAATATAATACATCTCTTCTCCCTCTAGCTATAAGTCAAATAACAGGACAGATTGGGTTCTATAGCCTTGGTCGGCAACCAGTCTACCGCAGAAAGCAATGGCAACCTACTGCGGGATAATCTTGTGCCCAGCCAGTCATGTCTCGAAAGAGACATGATCGCCCAAAGCGTGTATCACGTATGACACTTAACTAACTGACTGACCTTTTCTTGTCATTACATTTGTTCCTCTTTCTAGTTTATCGAGTATTTCTATGTTGTTCAGTTTCTTTCTGTATTTTCCTTTTTCAAGGTGAATCTCCATGTCTGCAAGACTGCCTTGTTTTACTTTGATGCTTAATTTTGCATCTGCTGCGGTTGCTGATGCATATATTGTTTCGTTTCGACTTATATGTGAATCTACTTAATCCAGAATTAATTTGAATGTTGCATTGTAGAGTTTAATAGTTCTGAGGTCATGCTTAGTTGGTTGTAATTTGGGGAGTTGTTTTGTTCTTCCATTTCAATATTTTGTGTTTGACTTATATGCCTCATAATTTCTTTGGCTTCTTGTATAATATTTGTTGTGGGCGCGTACCTACTGACACTTATGGACTCTTCCAGTCATTATTTAAACCATAAGGTTTATACTCTGACAGCAGTAGTTCCAGTCGGCATTTGCCGCTGCTACTATGACACTGTCAGTTCGCTGCCTTCGGGCAGAGAGCACAAACCCAGTCGTGGTTCCGCCGAAGGGTAGAACCACGACTCGGTAAAAATAGACAGACATATTTTTGGCCCGGCTATATGGCCGGGAATTCCCACATTAAAATGACCATGTGTCACATCCGGCCTTGCGTGGGAAGGCTAGTAAATACAGTAGTTCCAGTCGGCATTTGCCGCTGTTACTATGACACTGTCAGTTCTCTGCCTTCGGGCAGGGGGCGCTCTCTGCTTCCGAGCAGAGAGCACAAACCCAGTCGTGGTTCCGCCGAAGGGTAGAACCACGACTCGGTAAAAATAGACAGACATTTTTTTGGCCCGGCTATATGGCCGGGAATACCCACATTAAAATGACCATGTGTCACATCCGGCCTTGCGTGGGAGGGCTAGTAAATACAGTAGTTCCGGGAGCAGCCCGCCAGGTAGACGTGGCTTATTACCACTCTTGTAGTTATATTTTCCTTTTTAAATACAATATGGTAAACCTATTATCCGTTGTCCGAGTTTTTCTTTCGTGTTCATACTCACCAAGGGAAACCCCACCTCAATAAATCTTCGTTCGCGCCCTTTTTTCAAGGTTACAACATTATCACATCAATATTCTTGTTTTTCGGGTCAATGTATTTTGGACTCGTTTTATTGATCTTTGAGTGACAAAGATCACGCCTTTCCAACTCTTCTAAACTTTCAGCATTATCTCCACAGTGATTGGTATTTATTTCCGTTTCTTCATTATGATCTGAGGTTTGAGTGATGCTAGTACTTCTTATGTCCATTTATGTTTTCCGTTCATATTTTGTTGATTCATCTTTTCTGGTTGCAGTTCTTTTTATTTCTTTAATTTCAGCAACTCTCAGTCGGTTATTTCCTCTGATGTATCTTCTTACATTAGCTAGCTTTTTTCGTCAATGCACTTTTTAATTGTTTGTCGAACCTTTTCTCGCCAAATGTCATATTTGACGAGTGATGTTTTTCTGAGGTTTGTGCAACATTTTATAGAACGCAGTCATAACGAGTTTGTATTACCCACAACACTCTCTCCACACACACACACACACACACACACACACACACACATATATATATATATATATATATATCCGAGTGAATAAGGAATGAAGAAAAATTTACAATGTTCAAAACATTAATTTAAAGCACTGCTCGATATATAGTATAGAGCCGTGAATATTTATTATAAATTATAGTTTAGAACATGTATAAATTTTTATCCACTACAAAGTGTACATTTTTTTCGACATTGAAATGACAATGTCTTATCAGGTGGTGTGAAAAGGAATGGACAGCCTCTTTTCTTATATTTGGCGAATTGTGTGTGGAATGTAGGTGGGGTTAGTAACAAGGGAATAAGTTTTGTACATTGTCCGTTAGAATTTTGAAAAGAGTGAATTGGTGGGGATAGAGTTGATTAATGAACTTGTCTGGAATTTTGTAGACAGATTTAACATTAAAAGATAGGGTATAGCTTTTTATGGCCTAATGGTTGGGTTTTTTCTCGGGTTTAGTAAAAATGGAGAGTAAGGAAGTTTAAAGGTGGTGTGAGGAATAGGATTTGATGCGATGAAGTAGCAATGGTAATTACCATTTAGTGGACCTATCTTTATTATTTAATTGTACAACTATAAAATATTTTTTTAAAATTCAGTTTTTATAATTAATCTAATTTTGTATATTTAACCTTAGTTTTAAATTTAGGAAATCACTTTTTTCTATAAAACTTTAAAATAGATCACAGTTTGTGGTATGGAATAGGTAAAATTTGATGTAAGAGTGTTGTTAATATTATAAAGGTTTATCGTCTCTAAGGGGTCCTAATTTTGGCTTTTAATAGTATTTTTAGCATGATTGGAAGGTTAGTTTTTAATGTGTTTGCAGTTTACTGTGGTTTCATGCCTCTGGTTTAAAAGTCTGTTGCTACTCATGTATTTAATGATTTCAATTTTTTTCTTGATGACAAAGAAACATGGTTCCTTTATTGATTTAGATGTTCTTGCATGTTTGAGGATTTTCCATTTAACTTTAGGTGTTTTATTTTCATTTTTTAACTTCCAAAAATATTTGGAAAGTGATGTCATGTTTTGTTTTTCTTTGTTATTGAAGGATGAGAGTGATGAGACATTGTCATTTCAATGTCGAAACACTTTGTAGCGGATAAAAATTTGTACATGTTCTAAACTATAATTTTTAGTATATATATATATATATATATATATATATATATATATATATATATATATATATATTAGTCAATTCAACAGTTTACTTATTGTAATGCTTTTACAACTAGTAAAGAATTCTGACAAGTCTAAAATTTGCTAACTTACAGGATCCATATATTTCATAGGGGACTATTTTATTCGTCCATCTATAATTCCGGGGTCTGATTGCTTTCCTCTTCTTCCTTGAAACAGTTCTATTGCTAGTAAAAATGAACAAAAAGAAAAAAAAGATTATAAACAATTCTCAAAATTTAACGAAATGAACAAATAAAATAAATTTAAAAATTCAGAAATAAAAACCTTTCTTCCAAATTTGTCAACATATATTTTTGTTTCCAGAAAAATCCAATAACTATTTTGATATCAACTTTATTATCTTGTCCTACGGGACAATAGCCTCATTGATTTAAACGTTGGTTTGTGAATTTGGTGACAAGTTCAATCCCACTTTGACTCAGTAGAAACAAGGCGAGCAATAATTGAGCAGTATTAAAGATAAGAACTAGACACGATATCCCTAGATATGGTCAGTGGAATGAGAACAGTCTTTCTCTGTAGATTAAATAAAGGGTTCAGTTTGAAAGTCTCTGTCAATCTCTAAAGGAGACTAATGTTGTCGGCTTTGACGTTGACGCACTCATTCTTCTAGCCTGAAAATGAAAACAGACAATATTTAAGGCTGAGGGTTTGTCCTTTTACTACCTTAAATTGTCGAAAAGCACTTTGTTGTATGGGATACAGTTAGGTTCGAATTGAAAAATCGCCCTACACCTAGCCCGATTGTTCATTGAGTAACAGTTAAGTCCCGTGCGATCTGTACAATTTCCGGGTAACTTAAGCCCCCGTTACTCTTGGCTCGGCTCTCTCACGTTGGCACATCCTGTTGATTCAGGTGCGGCTACCACCTTATCAATATCGAAGGGGCTAGTATGGTAGCATTTGGGACGCTCAGCTATAATGAAATAGTTAAGCTGTCGCTGAACCCCATGCCGAGTTTCACAGCGATGATGTCACCAGTGTGCCCCGGTAGTGCTTAGACATTCACTCTATTATTCAAATGAAAACAAATTCTGCATTAGCAACAGAAATAATTAAGATTGCCGAATGTTTCCGCTTTCCTTTTAATAATTTATAATTATTATTTTGCCTTTCTATGAACAGAAAGTTGATTTTTCAACTTTCCAAGGTTTTCGGCAAGGGGTAGGGGTATTCTATTTGATATTTGAAATACAAAATTTGAAATACCACATTAAAATGTATGTTTTTAAGAAAGTTTATATATATTTCTTGCATTTGACCGAAAAATATGTGATTACAGTATAACTCGAATATAAGAGACCCGGATATAAGAGAAACTCGGATAGAAGATATATTTTATCTGGTTCAAAATTAGAGCCTGTGGTAATGTATATGAAATAGACCAAACCCGGATATGTGAGAAACCCGGATATAAGATAACTTCTATCCGGTCCCGACAACTCTCTTATATCAGGGTTACACTGTATAAACAGCTGGGTATGTAAATTGTCCTATTATAATAAATATAACGTACAAAATAAAAAAGAACAAACAAAAAGTACCAATGGCGTGGGTTTTAGATTTAACTGCAAGTGGTGACAAAGGTCGAAAATAACATGGCTAATGTGCTTTTTACTGGCAAGTGATGCATATGGATCATTTCTGCAAAGTTTCATACTTGTGTCATTAAGTGAAAGATTTTGAGATATCTTGCATTAATCTGCTCCACTATGTAGGCTAACTGGCGGTTCGGAATAAGGAATCGGAGAGCCAAGTTCGAATTCCAATCGAATGCTTATGTGCTAATACCCCTGGGAAAGGTATGGCTATATCTCTCCTCCTTTTAGTCATGAGAAAATAGAACGACTGACTGGGTTCTGTAGCCTTGGGTGGCAACCAATCTAGGAAAAGAATCTCGGAATTCAGAACCAGCTTGAAGAGGATTAATAGCAGGACAGATTGCGTTATATAACTTTGGTTATCAACCTGTCTACCACAGAAAAATCTCTCAATCTACTGCAGGAAATCTCCAAGCGCTCTCTTCCAATATGCCTTGAGCCAGTATGGAAGAGTAGGCTAAAACATTAACATGAGAATAATATCTAAGGTTTGCAACAACACGGAGGAAGAGACGAATGTCGATGAACCGGATAGATATGCATCGGATGAAGGCCGAAACGTTGTGATAACAACAATAAAAATGAGGAAAATAGTCCGAATGCAAATAGTTTGAGTTTGAGTTTTGTTTAACGGCATATCAACACCTCTGTGGGTTATTTAATGCCAAAAAAGGTTGGGTTTTAAGGCACTTTTTAATATTTGGTTATAGTAAGAAGGTTGATTTAGTTAGATTTTGATGATTTTTTTTATTTTATAAAACTGAAGATGTCTTCTAGTTTTGTATTTAAAATGTATTACTGGTAATTTCATACTCCACCCACGTCTATTGAACAGGTGAAGAGGCTCATCCCTTGTTTCCTGTTTAGGATGCGGTTTCCGGTTTTCTCCTTTCCAATCTTTTCACTCTTTTCTTTATATTTTTTTTTCAATTGGAGTAGATAGACTAAACTATCGCCCGGTTCACACTCCACCCACATCTATTGAGCAGATGAAGAGGCTCATCCCTTGTTTCTTGTTTAGGATGTGGTTTCCGGCTTTCTCTTTCTCAATCTTTTTACTCTGACCTAGCCCCCTGCGCATCAGTGGATTTATCGCCTTGCTCGGGGTGATATGATTAAAAAAAAAAAAATTATAGCAATTTTTGTCTACGGCTATATCGTGTTGAATACACCGGTTTTCGTCCGATCCCCGAAGTTAAGCAATATCGAGCCTATTCAGTACACAAATGAGTGACCGCTTGGGAATAGCAGGTGCTGTAAACGTAGGGACCAAGAATGCCCCACCGATTCTCCGGGGTTGGGCGCAGGGCTAACAACCCTACCCCATAAAAAAGTTGCTGCCTTACACACCATTGGCTGTAACGGATGAGATGATGATAGCGATTTTTCTTCAAAAATGGATTATTTTTAATATTTCTTTCCTTAAAAATGACTATTTTTATGTATATATTTTTATGAAAATCCATTTTTACACTTTCATAGTGGTCCGACCGCAGTTTGGAGCCAACTATTTGCACATAGCTGGGACCCTAACAGGTGCTATCACTCCAGATCAGGGTGAAGCTGGAAACAATAGCAATTAAGAGGTGGTTCCATGCTCCTCACAACCTCCCAATCAAAGACCTTGCTCCTCATTTTCTCCATGTTCCAGATTTAAGAACATTATACTCTGAATATTTTTCTCAAAGAACTGCTAATTTGTGGAACCTACCTTCGTATTTGAGTTTTGTTTAATGGCATATCAACCTTTGTGTTATTTAATGCCAAAAAGGTGGGGTTTTAAGGTATTTTCTTTTAATGTTCAGTTATAGTGAGAAGGCCGATTTAATCAGATTTTGATTAAATTTTTTTCTAATTATAGAAAATTGAAGATATTTTCTAGTTTTGTTTTAAAAAATGTATTGTTGGTAAGTTTTCTCTTTCAAAAATGTATATATTTCTATAAAGTTTATTTTTATGCATACATTTCTATAAAATTGTATTTTTTATACTTCCATAGTGTTTTGACCCCAATTTTGGGGTTAACTATTTGCCCATAGCTGGAACTCTAACAGTTGCTACCACTCTGGGTTAGGCCGGACCTGGGAACAACAGCAATTAAGAGGTGGTTCCATGCTCCTCACAACCTCCCAATCAGAGGCCTTGCTGCCGGATGCAGTTTACCGTCATACCCAGAAGAATTATCATCCTTATCTTCTTAATATTTACTGCTTACCACCTCTTTTTAAATTCATATCAAGCCCCTCATTCATCATGAGCATTTTGAAAACGATTCTCTATTTTGAGTGTTTCTCATGCCTTGTATTGAATTAACTTTAATAAAAAAAATACATAAGAAGAAGACATTCTGGTATTTTTTTTTTTTTACATTTGTGTTGCTTGATTTTATTGGTTAATCGGATTTCACGTACATATGATTTGTTAAACAAATATTACTATAATCTGTCGCGTTCCGAATTCAACGACACACGACGCGCCTTTTCAAAGGTCATAGAAATTAACGGATTCCAAGCCTAACTGAAAAATAACTCTGTAAATATTGCATTTTGGATTCAAGTGTTTGTTAATTCTAGTTTGTTTATATGGGGGTCCAGATGTTAATGTATATTAGTAAGTGTATGTGTGTGTCTTTAGTAGTAGTAGACATTATGTTTAATGTTTTTTCCATGTGGATTTGGGTATTTTATACTCACCGTTTGAGTATAAAATACCCAAATCAACATACCCAAATACTGGATGTGCGTTGTGGGGCAGTGGATAGCGGCTCGGAACGAGAAATCAGGGATCCGAGTTCGAATTCCAGTTGAATTCATTGCATTCACTTACGCGCAAATATCCTTGGGAAAGGTATTACGTGGACAGTTTTGTTCCTGTGTATTACGAGCATTTAAATGCTTATCCAAACATAAATTTTTTTTAAATTCGTAGATGCGACCTTTTAGGTAACGAAATGTCTCGCCGATATAAGAGTTTTTATATTGAAAGAAGTTTATTTGATTAATACCGTCATCTGAATTGTTGTAGGATTTATTTTTCTTCCTTATTATATTTTCGATTGTCTTTGACCTGGTGGTAAAGATCAAAGTATTAAAGATAACTATATTTACAAATTTTCTAAACAGTGTGTTAGAGTGTAGGATTATGAACTTTATGTTGTGAGATATCTCAGATATGTATATATAAAATAATTACAAAAATAGTTTGGAGATTACAAACACAAAATGAAGTAAAATGAAATACAAAGGCGCGCACGCACACACACACACACACACACACACACACACACACACACACACACACACACACACAATAGTAATAAAAAACCCTCTCCCACTTTAGCAAAAGTCCAACTAACGGTCAAGTCAACACATACTTAGATAAACCACATATCAAAGCGGAGTGACACCATCAGACCATAAAAACCCCAACTATTAATCACACATATACACACCATAAACACATACACACATACATGCTCTAGCACACTTGCACACACACACACACACACACACACACACACACACACACACACTGCAATTAACAGTAGCAGCCAAGAAGGACCATGTGTTGAAAGGCATGAACTCAAACACAAGCCCAATAACATTCTGAAGAGGAGATTTTAATCTCGAAATAAAAATCTATAATAAATAGGTGATATCCAACAACTTCTTCACCATTATTTTACTAAACGCATTATGACAGCCTTCAAAACCTAACCATATTCCTAATATACACAATGCTTCAAGCAAATTACAAAACTTTCATATATATATATATATATATATATATATTTGTGTGTGTGTGTGTGTGTGTGTGTGTCTGTGAATGAGAGTATGAGCTTCCTTAATAATGATGTTCAAGTTTTATCGGTAACTTATTTTTTATACTTTCCAATTTGTGTAGTTTACTCGTTGCTATGGACTTGCTTGAATAAACCGGAGTAAAATACAATTAAATAAATAAAGAAAATAATAATAACTAGAAGGAGCAGTTAAAACTGCAAACCTCTGCTAAGGCAATACGGACATCATCTCAGTGATTAGCAAAAGATGATTATTAAAATGAGAAAGAATAACTGCAGTGAACTTGACCGCTCTCAAGAGTCAAAATACGAAAAATGAACTAGACAGCTCTTAAAATTAAATGCACACTTAAAATGAAACATGGTAGGCAGTTCACTATTTAAAATGATCTAGGGGAGGTAATTCAGTATTTGGCATTTGAAAGGCAAGAATTAAATTTTATAAATAAAACCTAAAAAATAACCCAGAATCATTATCTCGCAGTGGATCGAAACTAAAATCTAATCAGTTCATGCTAGTCATGAGGCCAATCATCCCTGAAAATTTTATCCGAATTTATCCAGCGAGTCTTGAAATATCTTGACCACGGACGAACAAACAAACGCAACCAAATACAATACCCCCGCCTTAAGGCGGAGGTTGTAATAATAATAATAATAATAATAATAATAATAATAATAATAATAGTTTCTCTATCGAAAAACGAAGATCATGTTTTGTTGTTTCTATGCCAGTATTACACATGACTATTCAAGCTGAAACTTGTTTTTTTACTAAATACTAAAATAAAGTCAATATCCATTGTGGACTACTGAGACCAATCAACAAATTGTGAACACCAGGTTTATAAGGTTAGATTCAAGATATTAATCGCGAAGCACGTAGAGCAGGTGCAATTGTTAAGCTTCCACGAGAAAAGTTTACCGAAGTTCGAATCTCACCGTGAGCTTTATTATTTCTGAACTGTATTATTTATTGCCGTAGAATGAGGGTTTGAATAGCAATTAAAAATTTAGCTGAAAGAAAAGATAGCCTAAATTAACCCTCTAGGGCCATTTGTATCATATTTGATACAGTATGAAAACAAGCCTTGAAAGAAATATTTTCCTGAAAAATTTTTTAAGAGAAATATTTTATAAATTTCAAATGAAAGCAGTACTGACTGCTCAGTCAATGAATACCAAATGTTTCCTTATAGGGAAATACCAAATGTTTCCTTATAGGGAAATACTGTATCAAATATGATACGAATGGCCCTAGAGGGTTAATGATGATCTTGATAACTGATATTTGCTAATACCCAGTTTCAGGTCAACTCATGAATTGCAATAAATTGAACTGTAGTATTAAAGCCCCAAAGGAGATACACGAAAGGCTGTTCATCTAAAATACATAAGATAGGCGCCATTCGTGTTGAGAGCGAATTGACATGAATTAGCAATTCTTGACATGGTGAAGGATGAATTCAATAGAATTAATTTCGAAAAACATTTGATTACATTCCACTCTCAATCATTCGTAATTTGTCCTCATTGGTAAATTACAACCACAGATTTTGCATCCAATCAGCCATTGTTTATAGCTTCACTTACTGCTAATATACACACCCGTAATCCTGTTACATTCCTTCCTAAACCACTTGTATTTATTCTACTTACCAAATTAAAACATTTCAACCACGCAATGAAGCAACCAATCATCAGTTTTAAAACAATACTATTTAATCGAATTCACTTGAAACAAGGCAATAAAACCACTAAGGCACACACACACACACACACACACACACACACACACACATATATATATATATATATATATACCACACACACACACACACACACATATATATATATATATATATATATATATATATATATACCGCCCTGATTTTTTTTTTTTTTTTTTAATCATCTCACCCCAAGCAAGGCATTCCACTACCACTATTGCGCATGGGGCTACATAGGGGAAGGTAAAGAGAAGGAGTGGTTAGACATAGGGAATGTCAGGAGGAAGGTGACAGATGAGTAAGGATACCGAGGATGAGGGTTGGGCAGATGGGAAGAGTGTTTGATAGAATGGGAGCAGATTAGTGTGTTAGGAGGTGTCTATTGACCTTACACTTAAACTCCTGGAGATTGTAGCCGTCGGGGAAGCAATCATGTGGAAGAGAATAATATTTTAGTGAAATAATTAACCCATAACTTGGGGAGAGGAAGTAGCTTCATACCAAATGGATATAACGAACCCTAAGGAAAGTAGATCTTGGCCTCACTAATTAACAATTTCGGGCTATTGTCCGTTACCCCACCGGCATATCCAAGCGTACAGCACCTGGTATTCTTAAACAGTCATCCGTCTAGATTTTAGCATGCTATACGTTGCTTATATTGTTTAAAGTACGCAGATGATACAGTACTGATAGCAGACACGGAAAGGAAATTACAAGACCTCCTATAGAAGGTAGCTGAAGAGATTGACAAGAAAGGACTACAAATAAACTGCAAGAAAACCGACTGCATGGTCATCAGTAAAAAAGGCAGCCAAATATGCTAAATACAGGTGGGGAGGATACTAAAATCAAGCAGGTACAAAACTTTAAATACCTGGGAAGTGTTCTAACAGAAGACGGAAAGTGGGACACAGAGATCCGAAGGCGAATTGGAATGGCGAAAGAAGCATTCCAGAAGTTGAGTAAAGGATTAAAAAACAGGACAATTTCACTAGAAACAAGGAAGAGAGTACTGGATTGCTATGTGGTGTCAGTTCTTCAATACGGCAGTGAATATTGGACAATATCATCAAAGATGAAGAAAAAAAACTTGAAGCAACTGAAATGTGGTTCTACAGAAGGATGCTGCAGATATCATGGATCGAGCATGTGAGCAATGATGAGGTTTTTGGAAAGGATGGAAACGAAAAGGAAATTAATAGTGATCATCAGGAAGAGACAGCTGAAGTTCCTGGGACATGCAATGAGGAAGGAGGGCTTGGAGAATCTGATAATAACAGTCCAGATAGAGGGGAAAAGAGACAGGGGAAAGCAGTGGATAACATATTTGAAGGACCTGATCAGGTGGATGACAGAACGAGGATTGCATGGTGTAACAGAAGAAAGTGTGCTAAGAGCCACCAGGGATAGGGAGATGTGGAGAGCCATGATCGCCTATGTCTTAAAAGGACATGGCACTTAAAAGAAGAAGATATGTTGCTTAACTTCGGAGATCGTACGGGAACCAATGTTTCGTGGAGTGATGTCCCACTGTTCTTTACAGTTTTGATTTTAGTGTTGGCCTTCTAGATTTATTGAATCCAAAGCTAGAGAACTAAGATATTTAATCCATAGCTGGGTAGGCGGAAGGAATAGACTCTTGCTTTTACTGCGGGCGTTAAAAATCTCTCGTATCTCTACTGATGTGATTGTAATACTACAGTTGGGATCGTTTCATCCACGCAGAAGTGAGTGGCAAATGTTTTTATCTCAGTCTTAGTTTTTTTTTTGTCTTTGACTCCGCTAAGAGAAGCTTTTACTGTTTTCTCATAACCAGCGGTCACAGATTTAACAATATAAGATATGCAAATGACACAGTGTTGATAGCAGACACAAAAGAAACTGCCATAATTCCTACAAAAAATAAGGAAAAGACATTTCTATAGATAGAAATTTCAAGACTAAATATTACCTTATCCAAACAATTTAGGGGGAGTAGATAGAGTTATTGTGGGTTAGACTCAATAAACCAATATAAAATAAATTTATGTTGGTTTATCGAGTCTAACCCACTAGTTAAACTTGAACTTTCCATTGGACTATGATTCTCTATCTCTTGTAACCTGATGAGGTCCTATTGATAGCGCCGAAACACGACAGCTCTTGTGAAGCGGTGAAAAATGTTTTTATCATAAATACCAATTATAAAAAGATTACTAAAAATATTGCTCCGCTACGTATCGAGCAGTTAAAAAAAATGTCATTCCATTAGTCCTTACTCTTACTAATATATATATATATATATATATATATATATATATATTTCGATTGCCTACTGTTGTACCATTTGGATCTGACGAGCCGCGTTAAGAACATCAAAGCGGTGAAATATGTATCATCCGTTGTAATAATCAAAAATACTTTATAAAATATTACTGTTAAATAAATGATTTTAACATTAAGTTCTCTCGAGTTCGTCTCTTTTGGAATTATCCGGATTACATACCAAGTGTACTATATTTTATATATATATATATATATATATTTGCCAATTAGTCGCAATAAAGTTTTTTAAAAATTTTGGCTAAGCAGTTACTTCCCCACCACTTACCACTACTAACTCAAGAGTCAAGCCACTTAACTCCCACTACCAAAGAAGAAATTACTACTAAAATTCCGCTAGCTTAACCCTATGAAAACCCAAGCAGAAAAAATTAAAATTTTGAAATTTAAATACCAGCGGATACTCCTAAATAAAGGGAGGGCGATCATTAGTATGTGTCGCCATAGAAATAAGTATAAATTGCAATAATTATTCTTTTCTTCCAATTAGTCACAATAAGGTTTTGTTTTTAATTGGCTAAGCAGTTACTTCCCCACCACCTACCACTACTAACTCAAGGGTCAAGCCACATACCTCCCACTACCAAGGAAGAAATTACTACTAAAATTCCGCTAGCTTAACCCTATAAAAGCCAATATTTCCCCACCCCTTCATTTATTAGGGCAAACCTCTGGGCTTAGAATTTTTCCTCATTCTTTGTTTAAACGGGGCTGATAATGCATGTCTTAAAATGACATGTTAAAAATGGCTATTTCCCCTCTAAGTTTTATCTGAATTTACAGATATAGGGAGGATTAATATTAAATTGGTACGGCTTGAAAGGCTTCAATATGATGTAGACTTTTAAAAAGATGTCTGAAATAAAACAAAAACAAAGCAAAACAAAACGAAATAAAATAAAATAAAATAAAATAAAATACTGTATCTTACAGCCGGATCATCTCGCTCCATTGTTCTTTTGTGAAGAGCATATCAAGTTCCGTTTTGATAACGAAATCTTCACCTTCGTGAAAAAAGTTAAATTCCTCACCTGAAAAAAATAAAAAAATTAATTGAAAAAAATCTAAATACAGACAAAAGAACATTAAACTCCATAGCTTCCTTTATATATATATATATATATATATGTAAACATTGCACTGGATATGCGTATGGTGTAAAATATCAGAAAATGGAATTGGTGAAGTGAGTTCAAATTCAAGCTAAGACTGTTTTATATTTGGAAAAGAAATTAATCTGTCTTCCCATAAACACCGGTGACACCCTTATCTCGCCAAAAACCTCTACTTTCTAGAAGAGGCTCCCTCGGGGATGCTTTCCTGAACATTTCAAGTCGAAGGTAAATTGCTATCTATCCCCCTACCACCTTTCCATCAATTCATATCACACATAATTCATAATTAATCTTTTAATAGTAACTAGCATCAAAGCCCGGCGTTGCCCGTGCAACTCAGAACATTTTTTAATTAGATGATTAATGCAGTGTGTTGCGATTTCCGAGCGCTTGTAGTCACCGCCTCACTTTATAATTATATAAAAAATTGTTGTTTAAAAATTGTTAAAAAATTCCATTAAAAAAATCTATTTCCTTTCGTTTTGCGTAAACGTGAGTTGATGTTTTGTGTGACATTGTAAACAACATTGCATTTGTTTTTGTTTCAAAATTACGGAGGAAAATATTTACATTTTTTGTTGACTAAATGAATTTTAGAAATTTTCGAAGAATATTTAAAAATGTAGATATTTAATTTTAGAGAAAAAAGTTACATTAATGCCACACAAATTACAGAGATAATCTTCTGCTCAGTCAGTCATGTCTCTTTCGAGACATGATCGCCCAAAGCATGTATCACGTATGGCACTTAACTGACTAGCAATACATATTTATATAGAAAAATTACCAACGATGCATATTTATAGTAAAATGACCAACAATATATTTTATCAGTAGTTGAAGGCATAGAGTTGCGTTTAAAATATTTAGATGACGTCATAAAATTGTGTTCGAAATATTTAGATTTTAGCATTAAATGACCCCTAAAGGTTGATATGCCGCTAAAAAACAACAACAACATGCCAGCCAGCCAGCCAGCCCTTTAGCCAAACCGCATATACGGTACAACAAAGTTCAAATTTCCCTCGTGACATAGTTTTACGGTTAGACTCTGGCAAACAACTCGAATTCTTCCTTGTTGGACTCTGCTTCCGGGCAGAGAGGAACTCAGACGAAGCTATGCCGAAGGGCAGAGTCTCGTTTGGGGGAAAAGAAAAAAAAAGAAAAAAACAGACAAGAGCCCGACCCTGGTTTGTGCAGGGTCTACATAAAATTTTTGCCCGGGCTTAAGGGCTCGCTGTTCCCACGTTAAAAAGACCTTGTGTCAGTGGAAAGGTTAATTTTTAAATCTGATTTTTTGGTCAATTAACCAAATTTTGGACAATAGATGAGTATTGACATTGCATTTAAATTTCTGGAGGTTGTAGCCGTCAGGAAAGCAAGAATATGGGGGAGAGTTCCACAGGCGGGAAGTGCGAGAGAAGAATCTGCAGGAGTAGAATTGTCATCTGCATTTGGCTAACCTGACTGTGAATGGGTGGGACCCAGTTGCCAGTCTGGTTGCACGACTAAACACCTGTTGAGGAGGCACCAGTGACTTAAGTTCGTCCGAGCAGAAGCCATGAAAATATTTATAGAATAGACAAAGGGAGGCCACATTTTGACGGTGGGGAAGTGGCTGCAGTCGAGCCGCCAGATCAGTACCTATCACATTACAGACTCTCCTTTGGAGCCTGTCGAGAACACTGAGGAGAACGGCAGGGGCGCCTGACCATAAATGGCAGCAGTACTCCATGTACGGACGGATGGTTGACTTGTATATATGCAGGATGGATTCAGACGGAAAAAACATCCTGGATCAGCATAGTGACCCAACCTTCTTAGCAGTAGATTTAGCTATGGATTCAATATAGTGGTTCCATTTGAGGTCTGAGGAGAGGGTAAGGCCTAGGAGGCGTAGTGTGTTGTTCTCAGGGAGAATCGCTTGGTCCAAGCTTATGGGAGGCAGGAGAGGTTGCCTGTGATGGTTGACAGACAACAGCTTGGTCTTAGACGCATTGAAGTTGACAAGCCACTTCTTGCCCCAATTCACCACAGAGTGTAGATCCCGTTCAATGTCAGCAGCGAGATTATGTCTGTCCGCCACGACAGGTTTCTTACTGGTGCGGGCGTATATTGTGGTGCCGTCTGCGTAGATGCCTACTTGGGAACTGATCTAATCTGGGAGGTCGTTGATGAAAATAAGGAAGAGCGTCGGGCCCAGGATAGAGCCCTGTGGGACACCAGCATTCGTGCTGTAGGATGAAGAGGCATGCCCATTCAAAACGACCTTCATTTTGCGGTTATTTAAAAAAGATTGGATTAGATCAAGCAGGCGACCAGTAATACCGTAACACCGTAGCTTGCATAGGAGGCCTGCGTGCCAAACCCTGTCGAAAGCCTTGGAGATGTCCAGAGCAACCGCGAGAGCCTCGTCAGACTCATCAAGGGCCTGGAGCATGTTACGGTTGTTTGCAAATCGGCCGTGGACCTGGCAAAGCGGAAGCCGTATTGCCTGTCAGAGAAGAGTTTGTGGGCAGTAAGATGTTGGACTATTTCAGCATTGAATATTTTCCCGAATATCGGTAGTAGAAGAATACTTTGAAATTAATTTAATTTTATTAAGCCCCCCAAAATACAGAAAAAGAGTGATCACAGTTCGTGGATCTACGAAACATATTTTCCTGAAAATCTTTTAAAAGAAAGATTTTACAAATTTCAACTGAACCCCAAAACTGGTTAATGACTGCCGAATCTTTCTTTATAATGAAACGGCCAAGATTACCATTAAGTCTCAATCTACCATTTTAACTTAATTTAGTACTATTTTTAATTTTTATAATAATTTATCAAGGCAGAAATGCCACTGGTGCGCAGGAGATTACAGTGAGAGAATAAAAAATGAAACAAAGGATGTCAAAATAAAAATAAAATGGGAATCAAGTAAATAAAAGATGGCAATCGACGTTTTATTTAAACTTTTGGAGATTGTAGCTATTGTTACCTGTAACAAAAAAAAAAAAATGATTGACCAAAACTCAGAGTTAAATCCCCTACAAATATTTAATTTACAATAAACACAAAATGATATATATACAAAATTTACAATTTTTTGCATTCAACGTAGAGTTTACTACTGGCCGGCGAAGTGATATGAAGGGGAATGAAAGGTTGTCAAATGTCTTTAGCCAGTTAAGCTGAGCGAAGTAGTTTAAGTGCTATACTTTATAGAAGTCCTCAAATATGTATATAAAGAATAATTTTAAGTTTGGTCAATGAAAGAGTCAAAAATATCTATTTACCCATATAGTTCCATGAGGTTCTCTTTCAGGTTTTAGTTGGTCGGAAACTTTTCTTAAAGATTCTTTCGGCTGGATGCACAGCTCCACGAATCGGACCGGAGTTGATAATGTCAGTAAATCCTGTTAACAACTAACTACTCTCTTTCCAAAATCTATTTTTATAGAGGCCAACACTTAATTTGCATATTCTAGAATCCTTTAGAATTCTCTAGATTTTACTCGAATTTTCTTGGACATTCTAGCATCTTCTAAACGTTCTATTTCCAGTTACTTTATTGTTACGACTACTTCATGAATTAAAACTGTTTTGGAATTACAAGTAGGACTCAATAGAATCCCTTACTACAACTTTTTAGACATTATTAATATTATTTTTTTATATTTAAATGCATTCTCGTAACACTATCAGGGAAGCATGCGCATGAAAGTGATAAGCACAAATGGGGAGTACGATAAAAGAAACTTTCAGAGTAGAAGAGGCGGTTATATTTAACTAGTACGACCGAAAAGAGTTGGACCTAGATGCCAATATAGTAGCTCGAGTAAACACATGTGGTCGAGGTATCAGGGAAAAAAGCTCA
>JBBBDQ010030228.1:0-147033 GCA_037127315.1 Ascarosepion bandense | reverse complement strand
GGCCTTGTTAAATCTAAAACAGCGGGAACTGTTGCAAAATTCGATAGGGAACATTTACTTTGGTTATCAGTAATTAAAGTCAACTTTAAAATATATGAGCAAGAGGCTCAGACTGAGAGGAATTCATGGAAGGAAGATTAATTACTTTTTAGACGATGACAAGATAAAGAAAACCATCGTCTAAAAAACTGACGATCCTGCGAAAACGAAAACAGAAGGGACGAAATTGGCCTCGAAGAACGGATACAGACGATGGCAGCTGAACTAGACCCACCACCACTTATGCCTAAACTCTACTTCACAGGCTCATAGAAATAAGTTATTACGTATGAATAAAATTTGGTTTACTTCTAGAAATTGTTTTGTCCTTCACTTGTGTGTAACGATCTGTCCGAAGGGTAATTTTCCTGTCAACAAACTTGATGTCTTGTCTGAGCTGATCGCCTTCAACAAAACGACAAGTACTTTTCAAGACACTCTTTGAGTCGGGAAGTAGTAATAAAAAAAAAAAAAGATTCCCACTCATTCAGCAATATTTTCCATCTGCTACGAGAAAGTGAAAATTTTCTAACTTCTAACTAAACTTCCGGCCACGAAAAACGAACCTCTACACACTCACTGCTTAATTGCTTTACTAATTACCTCTTTACACGCTGTCCGATTCATTATATGGATAATGGCTAGGGAAACCATCACCTCTTTTCGTCCATTTGTATTCCATCAACCGGAACAAGACAGCTGTTGGATGACCAGTCGTTCAAATAACCCGACTTTTGCAACTCCGATCATTCAACCGGTGAACTGGAGACAAGTTTCCTGAAAACCCTGCTCAGTAAATTTTGTTAAAAGGATAAAAATCAATATATATTTATTCATCTCTTAAGGATACTTGATAAAACATATTGCGACACAGCTTATAATTATTCCATTTTTCTCTCTTTCCTTTATTAATTTGTGTAGTTTTTCTTTTTTTCTGCCATCAACTCAGTGTCATCTGCGATTTGTATATTGTTAAAATTGCGCCCACAGATAATAAAATATTTTCAAGGTTTCCAAGACCCTCAGGAAAACCTTGTTAAAAAGGGTGAATGAATCCAGTGAGAAGACACAAACGTTCCCTTAGTTTCCTTCTATTTTGGCTTTCTTGCTCAATTCTTGTTTATACCGTGTGCAATAATTTTGCCTCCAGTATTTAGCTTTCAGTTTTTAGCATTCATAATATTTCCAATAGATCTTTGTTGCCGTAGCTTCTTTAAGGATTTTGGTTGGTTGGTTGTTTGGGGTTTTATGGCATATCAACCACTATGGGTTATTTAATGAGAAATCCAGTTTATACATATATATATATATATTAAATCCTTAATCTACAGCTCATTTACTCTAACTCAAGTAAATGGTTTCAAATGTTTTTATCTGACATGAGTTAGTTCATTTAATATAAACTAGCAGTATAGCCCTGCGTTGCTCGGGTGTAATGAAAGCTTTAAAACTAACCCATGGTCATGGAGCTCAGACTCTTTGGACGTTGGCACGAAAGACTAAAAGCAATAGTTGTTTCCAGTTAAAGCGAAACCGTAGACTGAAAGAAAAATGAATGGATGTAAGTCAAATTTTGATTTCCTGGTATCGATATCAAATAAGTTTTTTTCGTCGTACACTGAATTTTGAAGGCTAAATAAGTCCTCTAAGTAAATGGTATCATGGCTGAGACTAAAAACTACAATTATACCTACTTAGAGCCAAACCCGAAGCAAGAAACTAAAATAAAAGGCTGAAAAAATACAGAGAGACAGGCAGATAAACACATAAACACACACACACACACACACACACACACACACACACACACACACACAGACATCTTGCCTTATATATATATATATTATCCATTCTCTGCACCATTGTAAGAACTGCAACCTTGAAACTTCTGAATACCTTTACAAATTCCACATCTATGAGTGAATCAAATTTGATTAAAATCGGACCACACCTTCTATAACCCGATTTTTTCGATTATCGATTTTCGATATTTATCGAGGGTACCTCGACACAAAACCTAGCTAAGAACACTCGTAGACGCTTATAGTACAACTGTGTAAATTTTGAAGAAAATCGGTTCAGAGTCTATAAGGTAACGGACACACACACACAGACACACAGACACATACAAAGTTCCATTTATAAATAAGTTTAGATTTAGACAATTAATTCATTTGCATAGCCAACTGATATAATTATTTCTCGCTACCAGATTTACTTGCAGTGATTAAAGACCCAAATTTAAGCATTTGTATTGATCTGTCTAATATCATTAAATACTGTATTTTTTGTTCCAGTTTCCTTATCAAAACAACACATTTCTTTCCTTTTTTTATTTATTTATGTCTTACTAGTATTTGAATTATTAGCTGGGTTATGTGGCTCATTAAGTCGATTATCCAATGAATCTCGCATTCATTTTTATTTCATCTCTTAACTAGCGCTAAGAAGGTGGGTCTACTCAGGTCTGATATCTATTTCTCATATTATTTCACCGATTATTTCAATGAGAAAATCGTGTAAAGATAGGAGTATTTCTGATCCAATGGCTTCCTTCCTGGTTATCACGATTTCTACTGTTGTGGATTCCGGGTAAGGAACCGCACAAAATAATGAACAACAAAAACAGATATGGAGATAGAAAAGTAGGTTATATTGAACATAATATACAAAATTGAGCGCAGGTTAGTAAAATCCAGGAATACTATTTGTAAGGAATAAATATATACAAGTCTTGAAGTGAAGTCATTGGAAATAGTATATCCGTGTATATTATTTTTGCTGAGTGGAGCTCAGATCTAGTCTGACTTCAGATGCGGTAGTCTCTGGGTAAATTCGGTATCTCTCGGTAACTTGCGTATCAGTTCCGGTACTCTTCGATAACTTGCAGTAGAATTGTCGGTTGCATTTAGTTATTTCATCAGTAAAACAGTGGGGCCTAGTTTTCAATTTAGTAGAACGATTAAATTCATGTAATCGAAACGCCAATGAAAAAATCAGTTGCTATTAAACATTTGAAGAAAATACAGAGGGTAGACAAGTCAAGTTCGATTACTATTGTAGCTCTAAATGGTTACTGTGCGAGTAATCACCAAAATGGTGGTTGAGAAAATAGTATATCAACAAGTACAAGACTCGCCCGCTTCGTGAAGTAGATACACTACTAGTAAATTTCTGGTCGGTATAATCACTCTGTATGTATCTGTCTCCTCAAATACGCAGAATGCGTCACAAGGCCATTCTTAAAGTAAGGTCTTTGAGCCCTCAAGCTCGGCTAAAAATATCCCGTTGACCCTGCAAAAAGCTAGGTCAGAGCTACTGGCAATTTCCTCCAGATGAGGCTCTATCCTTCGGCGGAGCAACGTCTGGGTTCCTCCTGTCCGTAGACAGTGAGGAACACGGAGAGCAATGCTTGCTAGTCAGTATAATCACTCTCTATTGTATTTACCTGCCTTCTCACAGAGGCGGAATGCAGTGCAAGTCCATTTTTAAAGTGAGATCTCCGAGCCCTTGAGCTCGGCTAAAAATTTCCTGTTGACCCTGCACGGGTCTAGGCATTCGTCGACTTTTCCGCAGAATAGGCTTTACTCTTCGGTGAAGCCCTGTCTGGGTCCCTCTTGTCCATAGGCAGTGAGGAAGACAGAGTGCGATAATTGCTAGTCAGTATAATCTCTTTACTCCAATTATGTCCACGTATTTAAGAGAAGAGTAACTTGCCATTCTTCTATATAGGTATACAACAATTACATTACCGATTCTTCTTTCAATTTTGTCAAAACTCCCGAGATTAATAACAGGATCATTAAAACAAATATCTCAACATTATTTCTATGCATGGACGAATAATAGATCTGCTACAGATTTTAATATTTCTGGTTTTATCATACTTTTCTGAATATCAAGTCCCCCCCCCCGGTAAATAGTTCTCTAACATATTCGCTCCAACTCTGGGGTATTTGCTTTTTTGTATGAATGCTCCCTCCCGTTAATTTCTAAAATCCACTGATGACACGTTTTACTTGTATTAATTCTTTTATTCTTTCCTTCATAATTGCCTTATCTGCGCCCATTCTTTCCATTCCATGAAACTTTTCACTCTACCCTTCCAACATTTGTTTCTAATTACTGCGGTTAATGTTGCGTATTCTGTACCATTCCTCGGCATTGTTTACTGTCTCTGTTGTATCATCATGAGTATTTCATGCTGTTCATTCATTTTTCTTTAAGCACGTATTTCCTGTAGTTTATCTCATCTTGTAACGAGTTCCACTTTGGGCACCTCGTTATGGTGTAATCTTTAGCAAGTTTGCCACGCTAGAACAGTCACTATTAAGTAGGGATATCCATTCTCACTGGGTACCCTATACTGTCAGCCTTGCACCACATCTAAGCTTAGAAAAGTACTGTAATGTGTTCTACGTTAAATTTTTACTTTCACTCAAGACATATTTATTTTAAACACTGACTATATACATCTCCTTGCAAATTGGGTCATTCACGCATCTGTCGTATTGCCATTTTGTTTGTATTCTTTAATATCATTGATTTTACCTCAACGTAACATCAAAAAGTATACACTTGTGCAAATTAATTTAAATAACTGCTTTAGTTTCCTTTCTTTTATCACACGGTCAATTTTAGACCCACTGGAGTGACAGAGTGTAATCGGTTTCTGTTTTGCAACTGAAATGTGGTTCTACAGAAGGATACTGCAAATCTCATGGATCGAGCATATGAGCAATGATGAGGTCTTGGAAATGATGGAAACAAAAAGGAAATTAATACTAAGCATCAGGAAGAGACAGCTGAAGTTATTGGGACACACAATGAGGAAGGAGGGCTTGGAGAATCTGATACTAACAGGCCAGATAGAGGAAAAAAGAGACAGTGGAAAGCAACGGATAATATATTTGAAGGACCTAATCAAATGGATGACAGAACGAAGATTGCACGATGTAACAGGAGAAGGCGTGCTCAGAGCCACCAGGGATAGGGAAACGTGGAAAGCCATGAACGCCTACGTCCTGAAGGGACATGGCACATAGAAGAAGAAGAAGCTCAGTAGTCTTTTCTTTTTTCTCTAACGAGTTTTTCCTGCTTCATAATACTTTTCATAGTTTTTGAAAGATATATTATTCGTTCGCTCATTCGTATTTCAGTGTCTCAATTTCCATCCTCTGTTAAAATACGTCGCAGATACTTCTATTTTGTATTTGTCTGATTTTGTCATCTCAGATGTTTAGTTTAGGTACCTCAAATATTCCAATTATGATGTGCAGCAGTATGGGTCTATTTTCGATGTGTATGATGAAATTAGTTTGGTCTTGAAAAATACTGCGTTATTTGTGATTGCATCAGATTTTTATCACGCCCAGATACTATTGTCTTGACCGTCGATTAGTTGTTCTACACCAATGTCTATGGTGGACATTACTCCAAGGAAGCGTACCAAAATTATAACATTGCACGAACACACTGGCAAGCTTACAGAGAGATCACGGATACTGTTGATGTCAGCCTTTCAACTGTCAGTCGTTTCATCAAGGCCAAAAAAAAAAAAAACAAACTGGATCTATCAATCCAAAACAAAAAAAATGCGGTTCGAAATGAAAAACAACGCCAGGACGACGTATACGCGGTCAAAGGCAGTGTGAAAGATCCTAGGATAAATGATGTGGTATCTCCCCATTTTGTACATGACAATGGACTCGACTGATTCTTTATATAAGCCCGCCATATAGAGAACAGCAGTTGGAAGATCTGGAATCTTAGTTGTAGTTGCAGTTCACAGTGGAGAGTAATCGTAGAGATCCGTTACAGTTATCAAAGCGTTCCGACAGATACCGAAGTTACCCAGAGACCAGACTAGCTCTGAGCTCCACTCAGCTAGAATAAGTTACCCGGATATACTATATCACTTCAAGATTTGTAAATATTTATTTATGCTAATAGTATTCCTAAATTGACTAACTGTTATGTCGCCAAGTATAAATGAATAACTCAACAACAGAATCAGAATATAAGTTGTATTCCGCGGAAAGACGGTTAGTATGTACAGAAGTGATTAGTAATATTTACAATAGAAAGAGTCCAATCCGTTGTAAGACGTGTGTATACGTGATTACTTCCGGTACGCCACCGGAAGTGTGACTAACTCTTCACTGACTCGCACTGACTCTTCAGTAACTCATTAGAGACTCTCAAGTGACTCTCCTACGATTCTCCTGTAGAGAATCCACCATTGCCATATAGAGCAATGGGAACAGTCCATTTGTAGTCAAATAGGAGCGGCGCCCTAACACTAACCCGTGTCCCAGTTTGTATATTAAGTTCAGTATAACCTTCTTTCTATCTCCATACCGGTTTTTGCTGTTCTTTATTTTGGTGGTTCCTCCTCCGGAATCCACAATAAAATTATTCGTTTTGTTTCAATTAATTTTCACAAGGATGTAAACAATATAAATATATCGGAAGTGTTTTACCAGCGGACGGAAGTGCAAATGCGAAATCCGAAGTGACATTGCGACAGCGAAAAGCTAAGCAAAATATTATGAAAGCAGTAAATGTCGTTGGAAACAAAGAAACGTGTAGCTAAGCTTCATGTAATATTACATGACAGTGACTACTGAATCGTCTCGTCACAGATGAAATGAAACTTGACGTGATACAAATGAGGTTTTAAAGAAGGATGCTGATAATACAATAGAATGAACATCTAACCAACGACAAAGTTTCAGAGAAATAATAAGGATACTTATGCTTAATATCAGAAAGATACAGGAATTTTTAGTGCAATTAATAAAGAAAGACGGTCTAGAAAATGTGAGTACCGTACATTTTCTTTTAAATCCTTTCACCCCAGGCAAGGCGGTACTGCCACTGATGAGCAGGGAGCTACATAAAAGTAAAAGTTTAGACAAGAGTTTAGGCAAGAGGAGAGTAAAGAAAAAGACAAACCAGTTACTGCGGGTGGCAGAGAAAGGGCAAGAGAAGGTCGGGAACACAGCAGTTGCGAAGGTAGAGAAAAAAAAGAAAAGATATATAGCGTGATGTAGAAAGAACTGGGCACCTAGCTTGTATCGCTTGAATCATTACAATTGAGTAGTGATTTCGATTCTCACTGGGTGTCCCTTACTTTTGGCCGTGTACCACGTCTGAGCTACGCTTAGAAAATCATCTTCCTCCCTGCCCCCATAAAAACAGTTTGTTACGGAGACAGCAAAATGCTGCCCTACATTGGGTGGAATGGATGATGATGATGGTGTAGAAAGAATTGGAGTCAAGTGGATAAGAGATGGGAATTCACATTGCATTTAAATTTCTGGAGGTTGTAGACGTCAGAAAAGCAAGTATGCGGAAGAGAGGCGGGAAGTGCGATAAACGAAGCTGTTGGAGTAGAATTGGCGGCTGCATTTGGTTGATCTAACTGTAAGTGCGTAGGACGTTGTTGCCTGTCTGGTTGCACGATTAACCCTCTAGGGCCATTCGTATCATATTTGATACAGTATGAAAACAAGCCTTGAAAGAAATATTTTCCTGAAAAATTTTTTAAGAGAAATATTTTATAAATTTCAAATGAAAGCAGTACTGACTGCTCAGTCAATGAATACCAAATGTTTCCTTATAGGGAAATACCAAATGTTTCCTTATAGGTAAATACTGTATCAAATATGATACGAATGGCCCTAGAGGGTTAAGTTCTTGTGGTGGGGCACCAGTGACTTTAGTTTGTCGGAGTAGAGGCCATGAATATATTTATAGAATGGAGAGAGGGAAGCTCCATCCCACCGGTGAGAAAGTGGCTTGAGTCGATACTGCTAAGTTGAGACCTATCACGTTACAGATTCTCCTTTGGAGTTTGTTGAGAACCCTGAGATGAATAGCAGGGGCGCCTGATTATATATGACAGCAGCACGCTGAAGGTAATAAGGAAACAGCGAATCAACTCTTCGCCGAAGAGTAAAGCCTATTCTGCGGAAAAGTCGACGAATGCCTAGACCCGTGCAGGGTCAGCAGGACATTTTTAGCCGAGCTCAAGGGCTCGGAGATCTCACTTTAAAAATGGACTTGTACTGCATTCCGCCTCTGTGAGAAGGCAGGTAAATACAATAGAGAGTGATACAATAGAAGGTAATAAGGAAACAGAGAATCAACTACCTAACGAGATTGTGTACATGCCTCTCAGCGTATAGAAGAGATAAGAATAAGAGGAAATTGACTAAGAGCTGCAAAGGACAGGAAGTTGTAGAGAGCCATGTTCGTCGATGGGAAGTATAGATGAAATACTATACTTTAAACATTGGAATATGCTTGATTGTGAAAGACCTCATATATAAACATTTTGTTGAAAGTTATCTAATTAATTTGGTTCATAACCAAATTGAAAACAAAAAGATATCAAAAGATATTTGAAGTGTTTATATGCAAAAGGTAAGTACATTTATATTTGCTTCGACATTCTATGAGTAGTACTGGTGACATCTAACTTAATAGTACTATTTGTTTTAATAATTTGACCCCCAAGCAAGACAATAAAGCCATTAAGACACAAATGGCTACACAATCTTCGAGAATATGAGCAAAGAAAAAACACTGTTAATGAGAAGGAAAATAAATTAAGGAGAGAGATGATAACAAGTGTCTTTGTATTTTTAAAGATCAAACATTTTAAAGAAAAAAACTTGATGGGATAGCAAGAAGCTCGATGAGAGAACCACAAATGAGAAGGATTTGGGGAAAAATGTTACCCTAGAACTTACTGGTAAATTCTAGAAATTTCAACTGTAAAATAATGAGTCAGGGAGTTAGGTACCATATGTCATAGACGCTTGGGCGATCACGTCTCGAATAAGACATTACTGACTAGACAGAATACTTTTCCGAAGTAAGTTGTCATTATTTTCTGCTGGAGTCCGGTTATAAATAGTGATTTTTTTGTTTGAGAAGCATATATATATATATACACTACCGGTTATAATTATTAGGCCTCCGAAGTATTTAAAAAAAATTAGGTATTTCATACACTTTTTTAGTATTTAATGCTAGGTGAATAATTGTAAATGAAAATAGAATGATTCTTTTGTTAATATTGCACAATAACATGTGCATCAAATGAATTTATAAATATTTAATAATTACCTAAATTGCAGTTTCACAAATGAAAGAATTAAGACAATTTAGGGTGATTTGGGTGAGTTCATCTTTGCTTACTTTCCTTGTAAACTGTTGCAAAGTAATAATAACAAAAGAACCATTCTAGTTTCATTTGGCAATAAAAACATCCTAAAAATAGTATACAATACATCATGTCTTTAAAGAAAACTGGGGTGGCCTAATAATTATGGCAATAAAAACAAATAGATTTAGCATTTTGATTATTAATCTTATGCTCGCCTTTTCTTAATCTTAATGTTGGTTTTATTCTGACGTTCTTTGTCGAATACTCTTCGGCCGTTTATATACGTAGCATTAGTATTTTCATTATTAATCTTCTGCTAGTCTTATATTCATCTTATTCTTGCGTCTTTTTCGATGGAGCATTTAAAATAGGCAAGAATTTGTAATCCCCATGGGGATTTTGAATGCCAGCATAGGTAAAGTGTGTGATATCGAAATACTTGGCACATTCCGACTAGACACTCGTATCGACCGCGAGAAAAAATATGTCCATTGGTGTAATGTGAATGACCAGGTTGCAGCCAACACCTGGTTCCATCTAAACCCGGGACCAATAAGGTCATGTAGAAGCCCAGAAGGAGAAACGATAATCTAAATCGAATACATGGCTACCTAGAAAATTTCCAAGAATGAAGCTGTACACAGCAAAATCTATCCAAGTGACGACCGCAGAAGCGATGACCTCCATCTTATATGCACACTTAGAATAATTGAAGAGGAGTATGGCACCCAAATTGCAATACGACAGATTCTTCAACGACACGAATCTGAAGTAGAAATATTTGAACAATGGAAAAGCAGATACAATGAACAAATTGAAAATGGATACTCGAAGTAGGACACACTAAGAAAAACTTTTGTAGAAGATAGTCGAAAAAGAAAATAGACGAACAAGAAAAAAAGATTATGGACACAATGGAGTAGAGAAAAATGCAATGCAAAGACATGGAGGAGAAAATAAAAAACACACACAAAGAAATAAGGAACAAATGCAGACAGACTAAAAATATTGTACTAAGCTACATGCACTGTTGAATCCAACTGTACTTTGTACACACTTATCTGTTTGGACTTACCCCCAAATTTGGTTTGGTCAGTCAATATATAGCTATTTTAAACGGTGCGTCGGACAAACTAAGGGAAGTCACAGACTTAGAGACACACGCATATATATATATATATATATATATATATATATATATATATATATATATATTAATCGTTTCACCCCGGGAAAGGTGGTACCGCCACTGATGTCCAGGGGGATACATAAGATTAAATGTTTCAGGAGGAGAGTGAAGGAAAAGACGAACAAAATTACAGGGGGTGGCAGAGAATGCACAAAAGAAGGGTGGGAAGACAGGTGTGAAGATAACAGTTGCAAAGGTAGAGAAAGATAAGATATACAGGGTGATGTAGAAAGAACTGGAGTCAAGTGAATAAGTGATGGGAATTCACACTGCATTTAAATTCCTGGAGGTTGAAGCCGTCTGGAAAGCAAATATACGGAAGGTAATTCCACAGGCGTGAAGTGCGAGAAAAGAAGCTATTGGAGTAGAACTGTCGAATGCATTTGGTTGATCTAACTGTAACTGGGAGGGATCTTGTTGCCTATCTGGTTGCACGAGTAAATTCTTGTGGTGGGGGCGCCAGTGACTTGAGTTCTTCGGAGCAGAAGCCATGAAAATTTTTGTAAAATAGACAGAGTGAAGACACATTCCGCCGGTGAGAAAGTGGCTGGAGTCGAGCTGCCAAGTCGGGACCTAACATATTACAGATTCTCTGTTGGAGACTGTCGAGAACACTGAGATGAACAACAAGGGCGCCTGACTAAATGTGACAGCAGTATTATATGCACGGACGAATTGTTGATTTGTATACGTGCAAGATGGATTCAGGCGAAAAAACTTCCTTGCCCGACACAGTGACCAAAACTTCCTATCAGTGGATTTAGCGATTGACTCAATGTAGTGATTCCCTCTTGAGGTCAAAATATAGGGTTACATGGAAATGAGTTATTTCCGCAAAGTAGGTTTTAAACTTTCAGTATCTTTAGGCAATTTATAACAACCAGTTATTAAAAGTCGCTTGAAGACACCAATATGTTGAAAACTAGGTTGCTAAAATAACTCATTTCCAAATGAAAAGTATTCAAAAGCTCTGCAAAATAAATGTATTGAGCAGTTTCTAATACAACTGAGTACTGGTTTAATTTTATTATGATTATATATATATATATATATATATATATATATATATATATATATATAAAGAAATGTGTGTGTGTGTGTGTGTGTGTGTGTGTGTGTGATAAATTTAAAGAAAACGGTTTGGAGGTAAATCCCAAGGAATCAGATTAATATTAATTATAAACACTAATCCAGCAAGAGGGCTCAATGCAATTCAAATTATTTATTTACAGAGCGTATATATATATGTATATATATTTATGCATTACTCCTCAGAAATGAATTGAAATCTTTACGTGACTAGCATGTGCATACACTGCTTATTTACAACACGTTAAAATGTTCCTTCTCAGATACCATGCGCCTATGGCTTAGGGGGTAGCGACTCCAACTGACACGAAATCGGTCGAGTTTCTATCCCGGCCAGAAGCAAATGTATGTGTCTAGCCATACTGATAAGCTTCGAAACAGGGTTGTAGGTGGATAATTAACACACACACACACACACACACATATATATATATAGATAGATAGATAGATAAAGAGAATCAACAGGTTTAGAATCCCAAGTTTTCCAGCATTTACCCTTTTAAAAAGTGTTAAATACAACATAAATCGTAGAGCTTAATATAATTAACTCAGTTTTTTATTTGAAATTTAATTAATTTACATTGCTGCACGGAAATTTCTATGTTTCTTATTATCAGTCAATGTTGAATAATTATGGTGAAAATGATTTCTATATTTACCCCAATTATTCAAATGTAAAGCTTTTAAAAAGAATTTTACTTTTATCAAAAAAAAGGAAAAGAAAGAGAAAAAGGAAAGATACGGAAGAAATCGAAAGTGAAATGGAAAATAAAGACTAAAAAAGTGAGAAAATATAGAAAGGGAAGAAAGGAAAAAGCTGATGGAAACGGTTAAGAGAGAGAAATTTTAATTTTGGCAGATAGATATAGATACCAGTTACAATGTTTCAACTTAAATTCTATGGCATTTTCTAATGATGAAATCACATACGCAACCCGAAAAATTATCCACGTAAAATATAGGATATTAAAAGAAAAAACAACACGAAGATATATTCATTAGACGTAATATAATAAATTGGAAGGATAAAATAAAAAAATTAAAATAAAAATAAACCTAAAATTAAATTGAATTAAATTAAAACAATATAAATAAATAAATAAAATACACATAAAATAAATAGAAATATATTATGAAAATAATATTAATAATATAAAATATACAACAAAATAATTAAAAGTACAAAATAATAATAATAATAAAAATAAAAAATAAAAACAACAAGTACAAATCAGCCATTCGTCCATGCATGGAACACTGCTGCCATATATGGTCAGGCGCCCCTGTTGTTCGTCTCAGTGTTCTCGACAGGCTCTAAAGGAGAATCAGTAATGTGATAAGTACCGACCTGGCGGCTCGACTACAGCCACTGACTTGATGTGGCCTCACTTTGTCTGTTCTATAAATACTTTGATGACTTCTGCTCCAACGAACTTAAGTCACAGTTAGATTAACCAAATACAGACGTCAGTTCTACTCCTGCAGCTTCGCACTTGCCGCCTGTGGAACTCGCTTCCATATTCTTGATTTCCTACAATCTCCAGGAATTTAAATGCAATGTCAATACTTATCTCTTAACCACTTGCCGCTAGTTCTTTCTTCACCACCCCGTATATCCTTTCCTTTCTCTCCACCTTTGCAACTGTCATCACACCTGTATTCCCATCCTTCTCTTGCTCTTTTCTAACTGGTTCGTCTTCCTCATCACTCTCTTCTAATTAATCTTTTTACTCTTATGTAGCCCCCTGCACATCAGTGGAATTACCGCCTTGCTTGGGGTGATACGATTAAAAAAAACAAATATAAGCTAATACAAGATTAAAACGACTAATATTAATTATCGAGTGCAATAAAAACACTGAAAGCAAAATAATTGATCACAAATTCTAATAGAAAATAAAGATAAAATAACATAAGAAACATTATATAGTTAGAGTAAATTATCAAAATAGTAAGGTTAATACCATAAAAGGTTTACAATTATTCTAATTTAATACTTAGATTCATTAAGACTAGCAGGATTGTAAAGTTAATTCTTTAATATATTTACAATTTACTGTAGTTATATGTATTTGATTTATTAACATGTCACTTTTCATGTATTTTATAATTTCCATTTTCTCTTGCAGACAGAATAAACATGGTTCATTCACCAATTTAGAGATTCTAGCTTGTTTGAGAATTTTCTATTTAACTTTATATATTGTATTCTCCTTTTTTTACTTTGAAAAATATTTAGAAAAAATGTCCTTATTGTCCTTATTAGTAAAAGATGAGAAATGATTGTGAAAACGTTTTTTTTTTTTTAGTGGTTCATTGTATTACCAATATAAACTTTAGTAACACTTGAATTTTCTACTGACGTGATAAAGCACATATAGACAAGTGATTTAGTTAAACACTTATTAGATAATGGGCATTGGCCGGGCGTTCTGAAATTGCATAAGTTTATACAACGGAGCAAATTAAGTTGAATAGTAGAATTACTAATATTATTTTTATATAATTTCAATATTTTATTGTTATGTAATTTGATTATTTTTCTAAGTTATTAATTCAACTATAACTAAATTTTAGTTTTCCAAATATATATAATGATAGAGAGAAAGAGAGAGAAATAAATAGACAGATATACTGATGAACAAAAAATAATACACTTTAAAAAACGGCTTTTGCTCCGATGAATTTAGCTCACAGGTACCCACTATATATGAATTTACTCGAGCCACAAGATTAGCAACTAGTTGGTCTCTCTCTTTTACTGTGAAACCAATAAAATGTAAACACAACTTCTACTCCACCAGCTTCTTATCTCGCATTTACCCGCCTGTGGGATACCCTTCCCTTTACTTGCTACCCCGACAGCTACAATCTCCAGGAATTTAAATGTAAAGTCAATAGTCATCTCCTATCTCACTAACCTGCATTCTCTCTCTCATGCTTCTTTCTCTGTCCACTCCACTCTCATCAGTATTCTCTCATTCTTTTAACCACTTCCTGACACCCCCTATAACTTGTCAGTCTTTCTCATCACTTTCCTCCTATATAACCCCTTGCAAAACAGTGGCAGTAATTTTTTTTTTAATCATATCACCCCAAGCAAGGCGAAAACGCCACTGATGTGTAGGGGGCTACGTAAGGGTGAAAAGATTGGAAAAGAGAAAAACCGGAAACCACATCCTAAACAGGAAACAAGGGATGAGCCTCTTCACCTGTTCAATAGACGTGGGTGGAGTGTGCTTGAGGCGATATGATTATCAAAAAAAGTCATGGGTCTAAGTGAGAAGTCTCAAGGACCATAGTTTGTACACGCCTGCTGTACTTTAATGTTTGCTTATTAATGCCTCATACTTTCAAGATTTTCAAGATTTTCAAGACCTACATCTTTTTTCAATAGAAATAGCGTGAAAGTGCAAAAAAGAAACTCGGCTTTCTGATTCTGTATCTCTTTAAGTGTCGTTAAGTGCCATACGTGATACACTCTTGGGCGATCATGTCTCGAAAGAGGCATGACGGACTGGGCAGAAAATATTTTTACTGCGGTAGGTTGCGATTACTTTCTGTGGTAGACTTGTTGCCAACCAAGTATATAGAACCCAATCAGTCCTCCTATTTAACATATAGCTGGAGTGAGAAGGGACGGATTAAAAACTTTTCTAAGGGTATTTGCGCGTAAGTGAATGCAACGAATTCAACTGGAATTCGAACTCAGCTCCCCGATTTCTTCTTCCGAGCCGATATCCACTGCACCACAACGCACATCCGCATGTCTCACAGAAGCCGCTCAATTTATTCTCGTATTTAACAGCTTCTCTTCTAACGCGATCAGACTTTGAACGCAATATTTTCTTACCGTCACACCGGAGACAGGGTGAAGATAGAATACCTGGTTTGCTTAATGCGGAAGTCTGCAAGTGTCCGCTTTGTGACATGCTATTTGGGATCGGAATATCAGTAACGATCGCTCATCTTGTCTTTTTAACGTTTCTGTCCGATGACAGTAATGCGAAACACGTCCCGCCCGAAAACGAGAACACGATTGAGGAAAGTAGCAGATGCCACTCTCAGAGAAACATTCCAGGTCGGCATCTACGCAGACGATACCACCATTTACTCCCACCTCAAAAAGAAATCTGCCAAGACTGACAAATCAAACCTCGTTGCTAATCTTGAAAAGGCCCTCTAATCTTTGTTTGAGCGGAAGTAAGAAATGGCTTTTATATTTTAATGCTTCCAAAATGAAACTGCGCTTCTATCCTTTAACCACCATAGACACTCTCTTTTAACCCCTATCAGTATGGATTATCTTAGTCTCCCTGAAAATAATACACTGCACCTCCTCAGCCTCACTCTCTCAGCCGACCTCAAGTGGAACGATTACATTGAATCAATAGCTAAATCTACTGCTAGGAACGTCGGGTTAATGTGTTGGGCAAGAACATTTTATTGTCTGAACCCGTCATGCACATCTACACGTCTACTGCACATCCGTGCATTGAATACTTTAGTCATATCTAATCGGGAACCCTGCTATTCATCTCTATGTTCTCGTCAAAATATAAAAGAGAATCTGCAATATAGTTGATCCCAACCGGGCAGCTCGACTTCAGCCACTTTCTCAGCGACTAGATATGACTTTTTTTGTATCTCTTCTACAAATATTTTCACAGCTTCTGCTCTGACTAGCTTATCTTCCTGGTACCTCCTCTACACGAATTTACTCGATCTACTATACTGGCAACTAGGTCGCACCCTTTTACAGTTAAAACAGTCAAATTTAGCCGTCATTTCTACACTAACAGTCTCTTTTCTCGCACTTCCCGAATGTTAAACGCCTTTCCGTATACTTGCTTCTATGTAAGCTACAATCTCCAAGAGTTTAAATGCAGCATCAACTAACATGTTTTATCTCCTTGACTCCCATACTTTTCTCATTCTTTACCCGACACCCCAAGTATCTTGTTCAGCACCCTTTTCACTCTATTCTCACGTAACTCTCTTCACAGCATTCTACTTTTATCCATTCTCCGACACCCCTGTAACCTGTTCCTCTTATCGGATTTCTCTTATGGAACCCTCTGCGCACCAGTGGCAGTACTACCTTGCTTGTGGAGAAAAAATTATATATATATATCTTTTTTTTTCTAAACATATTCTGTGAAATATAAGAGACAATGAATGTCTATTATGTTTAATCATGAGCCGTTCTAAACATCGTATTTTGGCTTTAATTTCAGGTGAAAATATAAACAAAAATTCTCCAACATTTGGATAACTTTTTATTAAGTTGGTTCTAAGTTTTCGGCTCACATGAGCCATCTTCAAAATTAAAATAAAAAATTAATTCTGAAATTAAAGCCAAAATACGATGTTTAGAACTGCTCATGATTAAATATAATAGACATTCATTGTCTCTTATATTCAACAGTATAGGTTTAGAATATTATCTGCTGCCTCGATACACTATATATATAACAGGCAGTCTCTTATGTTGAATCATAATCCGTTCTAAACATCGTATTTGGACTTTCATTTCAGATGAAAATAAAGGCAAAAATTATACAACATTTGGATATTTTTTGTTGCGCTGGTTCTAAGCTTTCTACTCAATTGTGTCATCATCAGAGAGGTTACAGGGGCGTTAACATAAATACATCCTCCATCGGGGATGATTATTATCTTGTGTTGACATAAAACATTGCTATGCGATAATAGCTGTTATCGAATAGCAGACGCAGGTCGTAAATAAGTAATGCGGTTCTATATATATATTTATATATATATATATATATATATATATAACATTGGTAGGATGGGACATATGATCGGTTTTATGTAGGGCTTCCATATGCATACATATGACACAAAGACAAAACTTGTCCAGTTCCCGTGATAATTGTAACGTCGGCTTCATAATATTCACAAATTTTCCAGTTGGTGCAATGGAGTGGTGCTGCCATAGTATTTGAATCAATTTTTCAAGCTTTTCTCATTGCTTTGTGTGAACAATACAAAGACAAACATTCATGAGATAAAGAAAAGACACTACATCCCCAATCTAAACAGAAACCAGGGAAATAATGACCGTTATTGACAAGTCTGCATTTACCACATTTTCTTATATATGATGTGATACACGGTTGATTTCTATTGCTTTTCCGCGATCATTGCCACTGTGTTGTTAGCAGGCAGGAACCCACTCACTTTCGTATAATATGTGAGGTGCTTATGCAGATCTACAAGGTGATACCTCCCTCATAAGATAACCGTAACCGTTCCAAAGTAGAAACAGGTCATATCGCAGAAGAAAAGTGCCTACATTTTGATCGACATTTATTGACTTCTCCACGATGCTATTTTTTATGTTGAATGTCGATATTTGTACATATGAGTCAATGAAGTATCGCGCAGCGTTTGGGCTCTACTAATCCTGTTTTGTGTAATGAAGAACGTACTTCGGCAGGATTAGTCTACTTGAAAACAGATAACTTTTAAAGTTTTTCTGTGATCTGCCTGTGGGAGAAAACATGGCCGACAGATGCGGAACTGGTACTACATCCGTAGTCCAGGTATAAGTGAGGTATTTCCAAATTTCTGGCAGAGTGAATTGTGGCATGTTCCTTTATTTTTTTCCTCACAGACGGTGCCTAACTGACCTTACTCTACTGTGCTATCGACAAGGGAAAAAAAACAGTAATTCGCAAAAAGGAAAATATATAAAATTGCGACAATTTACTGATCGCACTCTGTACACGCGCGTGCGCGCACGCACACACACACACACACACACACACATATATAGGTTTGGGTCACTATGTCGATCCAGGATGTTTTTTACACCTGAATCCATCCTGCATATATACAAGTCAACCATCCGTCCGTGCATGGATACTGCTGCCATTTATGTTCAGGTGCCCCTGCCGTTCTCCTCAGTGTTCTTGACAAGCTCCAAAGGAGAGTCTGTAATGTGATAGGTACTGATCTGGCGACTCGACTGCAGCCACTTTCCCATCGTCGAATTGTGGCCTCCCTCTGTCTCTTCTATAAATACTTTCATGGCTTCTGCTCGGATGAGCTTAAGTCACTGATGCCTCCTCAACAGGTGTTTACCCGTGCAACCAGACTGGCAACTGGGTCCCACCCATTCACAGTCAGGTTAGCCAAATGCAGACGACAATTCTACTCCTGCAGCTTCCTCTCTCGCACTTCCCGCCTGTGGAACTCGCTCCCGTATTCTTGCTTTCCTGACGACTACAACCTCCAGAAATTTAAATGCAAAGTTAATACTCATCTACTAACCACTGGCCTCTAGCTCTCTCCCTCCCCTGTATAACCTTCCCTTTCTCTCCTCCTATGTATCTGTCATTGCACCTGCTTTCTCAGCTTTCTATTGTTCCTTTCTAACTAGCTTGTACTCCTCACTCTTTTCTAATTAATCTTTTTACATTTATGTAACACCTTGCACATCAGTGGCGTTTCCGCCTTGCTCGGGGTGAAATGATTAAAATATATATATATATATATATATATATATATATAAGTGCGTGTATGTGCGTGCGTGTGTGCGTGTGCACAGAACCCAAAACCTTAAGGGTACCAAAAGAAAAGTAAAGAAAATATTTACATATGTATTAGTAATTTACCTCCACCTAGCTGTTCGCGAACGACTGCTTGTGAAACCTCGAGCGGGATTCAAATAAAGTATTTATTCGATCAGTACGTCAACTAAAATCCCGCGTGATGTCACTACCGCCGAGAAATCGCTACAAAGGCAGCATCCTACTTGCCGCCATCTTGCTTTTGATCTTTTTCACTTCTGTTTTTCGCTTTCTTTTTTTTTTTTGCAGTTTTCATTTGTTATAAAACTATAAAATAAAATTTTTCAAAAGGATATAAAAAAAATTGTTAGTTAAAATTTGTTTTAGATAGTTTTGTTTCGTTACATTAAATGCGTGCATATATTTGTTTGTAGCTGTGTATGTTTCAGAGAACGCGCATACGCGTATGTGTGTATATATGTGTGTTCTTTGTTTTTAGATCAGGAAGATTTTGCTAAGTCGGATTCGTTGATTTGGTTAAGAAAATCTGCTTAGAAATTTATTTGTTCTGAAATGTACACGTATCATTCGTTGCCGTTTGTTTTTCTCTGTGCATGCGCAGTTTGCGTGCGCCTGTATGCGCGCGGCCATCTTGTATCCACATTTGTTTCTTTCTTTCTATCTTTGTTAACAAAAAGGCGTACTTTTTCTTTTAACTTATTTCCTCATTGAACTGAACGGTTTGGTTTTACAAACTTTTCTTTACGTCGTTGACGTACGTTTATTCGTTTCAGAGCAGGTTTCATTTTTTTTTTCAATTTTCATGGATTTATATTTTAAATTAATTTTTCGTCTTCTTCATTTTAACATGAAATTATTTTCTCTATCTCTATCTCTTTCTCTCTCTGTTTTTTTTCTTTAATATCATGTAAATTCCTCGTGAGATAATTTTTTGGTTTTAGGTTTTATTTCTAATTATCAGGTTTTACGTATTTTGTCGAAACCGCGTCACACCTTCGATTAGCGGAAGCATCGAGTTAATTACGTTATTGAGAACAGCGCCTAGATTTCTAAATACGTCTTACAAGTGCGTTGCTGGAAATATTCAGCGATAGATTGGCAGCTAGAGAGACTTAATCTTACAAACAAAATTGAAAAATGCATCTTCTTCATTCGTAGTGGGCAGAAAAGGAATGATAAAGCGTTCAAAGATTGGTGATAGTATACTTCATGGTTTCAGTCCAAATAAGATTTTGAAAATACATTTTAAGCAGCATTTTTCGATCAAAGTTGAATAATGAATACGGAAGTAGTGTCTTGATTTAACAAAGAAAAAGAATTAAATTACAGTATATACTGTATTTATTTTAACCGTTTCACCCCAAGCATGGCAGTACCGCCACTGATATGCAGGGGGCGACATAAGAGAGAAAACGTTCAGGCTGGAAGAGAGTGAAGAAAAAGACGAACCAGGTACAGTGGGTGTCAGAGAAAGGGCAAAAGCAGGGTGGAAACACAAGTGTAAAGAGAGTTGCGAAGGTAGTGAAAAAAGAAACGAACAATATATACGGGATAATGTAGAAAGGACTGGAGTCAAGTGGATAAGAGATGGGAATTGACATTGCATTTAAATTTCTGGAGGTAGTATCCGTCAGGAAAGCAAGTCAGGAGGAGAGTGAAGAGAAAAACGAACCAGTCACAGAGGGTGTTAGGAAAAAGAGAAGAGAAGAATGGGAACACTGGTATGAAGACAGTTGCGAAGATAGAGAGAAAGCAAATGAATATGATATGCGTGGTCATGTAGAAAGGATTGGAATTAAGTGGATAAGAGATGGGAATTGACATTGTATTTAAATTCCTGGATGTTTTAGCAGTAAAGCAAGTATATAAAAAGGAGTTCCACAGGCAGGATTTGCGAGAAAAGAAGCTGGTGGAGTAGAATTGTCGCCTGCTTTTAATTGGTTTAACTGCAAAAAGGGTGGGACCTTGTTGCCAAACTGGTTGCAAGAGTAAATTCTTGTGGAGGGGCCACCAGTGACCTAAGTTCGTTGGAGCAGAAGCCTTGAAAATATTTGTAGAAGAGACAGAGGAAAACCAGACCCCGCTAGTGAGAAAGTGGCTGAAGTCGAGCTGCCAGGTCAGTACCTATCACATTATAGATTCTCTGTTGGCGTCTGTCGAGAACACTGAAATAGAAAGGAGGGGCGCTTGACCATATTCTTCTATAACAAACATTTCGCCGATTTTAGATGGGCATTAGAATCTCCAAACACAAATATATGAGCAAACTGATGAGAGGAAATGGACTTATCTATATTGTTCGAGATGCCGTCAAGTAGGGAACAGTGAGGAGATGAAGGGGAATGCTAGAGAAAGAAAAGAGAGCTAACCGAGCTTAGTATAGAGAGATAGAGGTACATTTAGGAATGATCTGGAGGTTCAAGAGAAATAACTCTAGCTAAAAGGAAATGCTCGCTGACATAAACGCCAATTTCATGTATATGGACATTGGGGTCCTTACTAAAGAAGGGAAAGTAACTAGGGATATAGAAATCAGAGAAAGGAATAGAAGGGTCACGGTTAGTTTCACAGAGAGCAAAGATTGTCGGGTGAGTTCAATTGGAAGAAGGATTCAACGCTGCAAATGATATTGGTACAAATACCACGGATTTTCGAGAAAGAGACGTTAACAATTTTAGGTGATTTTTGATTAGCTGGTTTAGTTTTAATTCTTTGTGTGATGTCATAATTAGAGATTTTTTGGTAAGGAGAGGCTTAGAGTAATAGTATCAGTCGGTCGTCAAATGCAACTTGTGTTGGAAGGAAACTGGCGCAAACTGCAGCATAATGTAGTCTCAGGGTTGCCCACCAGAAGCACTTAGAAGGGTACTCATCCATGCGCGACATGGCTCTACAAGAAACCCAGACATTATTCAACTGTTGATCACAGCAGCCTCTCAGGACTCTACGCAAGGGTTTGGTCTCCTAACTGCCAGTTGAGAGCAGCAACCAGGAAACTGCTAACCTGGTACTTTCAGAATTATAGAAACGTTGCATCCATCCACACATATTCCAAAACGTTTGCGACAGCATCACTATTAAGACACAAGGAGAAAAAAAACCGGGAACCCTTTGCTAAACAAGAGACAACTGTTGAGCCTCTACTGCTGTTCGAAAGAAGCGGATGGAATATGAACCGGGCGATAAGAGGGTCGATCTACTTCAATTCAATAAATAAACAAATAAATAAAACCAAAGAATAAAAAAATAAAAATTTACTAAGTTTTAACTCAGTTAAAGTCAGGAGATCCCGCAATGATCACTACATGAGAATTTTAAGATATTTTTTCTTATAAATTCAAAAGACAATAAAAAAATAAAATCAGCCCTTGTTCACACACATTGCATTCAGACATATGGTTCTGTTGTTAACATATCGGTCTTTCACGTAGTGTGACGTCATAGAACCGCATTACTTACTTACGACCTGCGTCTGCTATTCGATGACTGTTATTATCGCATAGCAATGTTTTATGTCAACACAAGATAATATCATCCTTGATGGAGGATGTATTTATGTTAACGCCCCTGTAACTGCTCTGATGATGACTCAATTGAGTAGAAAGCTTAGAACCAGCGCAATAAAAAATATCCAAATGTTGTATAATTTTTCCTTTATTTTCACCTGAAATGAAATCTCAAATACGATGTTTAGAACGAGTTATGATTAAACATAAGAGACATTCTCTGTTATAATTCACATTATACGTTTATATATATATATAGTGTATCGAGGCAGCAGATAATTTTTTAAACATATACTGTTAAATATAAGAGAAAATGAATGTCTATTATGTTTAATCATGAGCCATTCTAAACATCGTATGTTGACTTTAATTTCAGGTGAAAATAAAGACATTTGAATAATCTTTTTATTAATTTCGTTCTAAGCTTTCGGCTGACATGAGGTATCTTCAGAGAGGTTACAAGGACGTTAACATAAAAACATCCAACATCAGCGACAATCTTATCTTGTGTGACGTCAGCGAAACGCATTGCTATTTTTGGTAACTGTTATTGTTGTTTAGCAAAGTTTTATGTCAACACAGTTAACTTCAAATTCGGATTTTAATATTTCTAGTCCGTCACGATTTCTGTGTATTTTCGGCTGTTCTCTATTGTCGTGGAAGATATCTCTAATGTATTCGTTCCATCACTGGAGTATTTTTTTCTTTAATATGCGCTTTCCTCCTTTAATAAAATATAACACGACAAAACATCGTCATTTTTTGAAACCAGATGAATACTAATTATGAGCAGGACGCATTAGATATTAGGAAAATTATTAAATAAAATATTTCTACATAAACCCACGTCGTAACTAACCAAAATAACCCCACTAAAACAAAAATAGCAAGGACCAATATAGTCTACCAATTTCATTGTCTAGTAGAAGATGTTTTTTACCAAAATCCATTTTCATATATAGGCCATACTACCACCTCATTAAAAAGACAACTTACATGTCACCTGTCGAATCAAGGTACTATTAAAAAAGTATTTATTAACGAGTAATTTAAAAGAAACCCTACAGAAAAATGTCGCTGAGAGCAAAAAAAAAAAAATCTTTTTTAAATCACATAAATGTTGAGATTTTATTATCACAGAATCCTGATTGATTCAACGCCGTCTCTACGCTATCATTCTCACACGGATCAGTAGGGAAGATGTGTTATGTGTTTTCTCAAAACAGAAGTGACCCACACGTCAACACAGCCGCATATAAAACAGTCATTTTTCCACAAATATATATATATATATATATATATATATATATATATATATATATATTTTTTTTTATTTTCAAACACTACATCTAAATAAAAAAATACGGGTATACACTAAAAATAATGCTAGATAATATATATATATATATATATATATATTGATTGATTGATTGATTGATTGTTTCATACTTAGATTTTGGTCATAATAGGGCTAGAATCATTTACAAGGCAAAAGTACATGACCCAAATGGCGAAAAGAAAATATATTTAGGCTCATCCAAAGACACCTTTAAGACCAGGTGGTTTAATCACAGGTCTACATTCAAAATAGAAAAATTTAAAAACTATACAAAATAGGCTACACATGAGTGGAAATTAAAATCAAAATATGGAAAAGACCCTGGCATAACGTGGAGCATTGCAAAAACAGCCAGGCCCTAAAACGGTGGAAAAATATGTAGACTGTGCCAAGAAGAAAAATTAGAAATTATGCTATTCCCAAACAAAAACGAACTGTTAAATGAAAGAACGTATATTATGACTAAATGCATCCACACTAAGAAATACCTATTAGGTTAAGACAACCGTGGATAAAAACGCCATAATTAATTTTAATTTAAAAATTGTGCGTTCATAAATTCCCTGACGCGTGAGCGTTAAAATAAAACACCGTTACAAGAGCGTTCTTAATATAAAAAAAAACGGTAAACGGTAAAATCAGTTATTAAAAATTGTCTGAAGACACCACTCATGGTAGAAATCTGTGTAGCGTAATAACTTGTTTAAAAATGGAATATGTAAATATATATATATATATATATATATATATATATATATATATATATATATATATTAGAAAAGATTTTAGATTATTACAATGGGTAATACATATTTCACCGCATATTGCGGCTCATCAGAATAGAAATGTCTATTTTAAATATAGACACGTGAGCGTTTAAGCAATAAAAACGTTCAAGGGGATTTTTGAAGACCAACTGTTGTAGCATTTGTGTTTGACGAACTGCAATAATAACATCATGATGCGGTGAAATATGTATTACTTATCGTAATAATCTAAACTCTTTTCTAAATTATATTACTCTGTTAAATTAAATAAATGAATGTAACATTGAGTCCTTTTGAGTTCGTCTCTATCGGAATTTACCTGGATAGTATACCAACTGTGCTATGTTATATATATATATATATATATATATATATATATATATATATATATATATATATATGACTGGCAACTCGTATCCAAGGATGCCTGTCTATTCGGGTGGCTACTTAATCCTCGTTGCGGACGATTGCCCAGGCACATTTTTATTCAACACGCTCAGAGCCCACCGGCGGTCTATACCGCAACTCCGCAACATTTTCTGTGAGAGAGCAGGTTATCTGGAGTGATCAACAGTCTAAACAAGGCTACAACACTCAAACCCTCCGTCACGATGACTTGTGACTTCGTCCTAGAATAACCATCGAAAGGATTCCGTCTACCTAATTTCGCTCATAAGGCTTGGGTCATTCACTTTCCAAAGAATCCGCACTCTGAGATCACCTCCTTCAGACCAAGAACATCGAGAAATCTCCTTTCTGACATATTCCCCATGATGTGATTCGAACCCGGGCTTTATGAGCACAAACGTTCTAACCACTCGACCTTGTGAAAATGAATTGAAATAATTGTTTTAGTTTCCTTTTTTTCAACATACGTCCAGTTTTAGACCCACTGGAGTGACAGGGTGTAATCGATTTCTATTTTCTCTTCAGATTATGTCATTTGCAGTTGTGTGCAGTAATACGAATCTATTTTCGGGCCGTATGATGAAATTTGTTTCGCTTTGAAAAATATTGCGTCATCTGTGATTAAATGAGATTTTTATCACGCCTAGACTGTCTTACGGCCATTGTCTGCGATAGATTTTACTCGAAGAGATCTTTTCAAAAATTGTAACGCTGTAGGAAAACAATGAAAAGTCTTATAATGTTTTATATATATTGGTGGTATCAGCCTTTCAATTGTCAGTCCTGTCATTAAGGCGAAGAAACAAACTGTGGATTCATTAGTCCAAAACGTAAAGGAAAATGTGGTGGGAAAAGATAAAAAAAAAAAACGACGCCAAGAGACGACGTACACGTGATCAGCCAAAGTGCGAAAGATCCAGGAAGACATTTGCTTTGTTTTAGTTAATTTGCACAAGTGTGAATATTATTCTTTTATTTCTTAAATGTATTTTCGAATTAGTTTTTCTTTTATGTGTCATGTCCTTTCAGGATGTAGGCGATTATGGCCTTCCACATCTCCCTATCCCTGATTGCTCTTAGCACGCTTTCATCTGTTGCACCATGCAACCGTCGATCCGTCCTCCACCTAATCAGGTCCTTCAAATATGTCATCCGTTGCTTTCCCCTGTCTCTTTTTCCCTCTATCTGGCCTGTTAGTATCAGGTCCTCCAAACCCTCCTTCCTCATTGCATGTTCCAGGAACTTTAGTTGTCTCTTCCTGATGCTCAGAATTAATTTCTTTTTCGTTTCCATCCTTTCCAACACCCCATCATTGCTCACATGCTCCATCAATGGTATTCGCAGCATCTTTCTGTAGAACCTCATTTTAGCTTCTTCAAATTTTTCTTTCATCTTTAATAATATTGTTCAGCATTCACTGCCAAATTGAAGAACTGACAACGCATAGCAATCTAGTCCTCTCTTTGTAGTGAAATTGTCCTGTTTCTTAATATTTTACTCAACTTCTGGAACGCTTCCTTCACCATGCCAATTCGCCTTTCGATCTCTGTGTTGCACTTTCCTTCTGTTAGAACACTTCCCAGGTATTTAAACTTTTGTACATGCTTGATTTTAGTGTCCCCCACCTGTATTTGGCATTTCGGGCTGCCCTTTTTGCTGATGACCAGGTTGATAAACTGTCCAATATTCATGTTGTTTTCATGATTTTGTTCGATTTGTTTCAATCGTCTTAAAGTACTCCAATAATAATTTGAAGAGACAGACCTTGTCTGCTGAATTTAATGCAATATATATTTTGATAGATTAAAACCAAGCAATCGATAAGGGAAGAGTGCCAAAATCAACCCGACTATTACGAAGCCTGCCAAAAATGAAAAAAAGAAAAGAAACAAAAACGAAAATCTGAAACAAAAAGAAAAAAAAAGTCAAAGAGCCTCTTCACAAAAGAATCTGCGTTGATCAGTGTTTGTCGAAATAAGAATATGAGAAGAGCCGTGAAGACAACAAACACCAAGAAAACTCTTACAGACTCCGAGATGAAACCGTGACACCGAGTATAATTTTTAAATTTGCTTAACGGAATATCTATCTCTGTGGATCATTTAAAGCCAAAAAGTGAGATTCTAAGGCATTAATGTTCGGGTATAGTGAGAAGGTTGATTTAGTCAGATTTTGATGAAAAATTAATTTTTGATGTTTATTTTATTTTTTTAGAAAACTAAAGACGCCTTCTAGAAATGTATTGCTGGTAATAATATTTTTCCCTTCAAAAATGTATTATAACAATTTTTTTCAGTACTGCCTTGCTTGGAGTGAAATGATTATATATATATATATATATATATAATCATTTCATAATGATTATATATATATATATATATATATATATAATCATTATGAAATGATTACATACACGCACACACACACACACACACACACACATATATATATATATATATATATATATATATATATATATATATAGTCTCTAATAACACTACAAGCACACAACTAAATCCTCTACAGTAAACCAATGTAGAGTATCAATTTACATGTCCGTTCAGAGATTGTATCTCTGGTACTAATAATAAACCCACTACATTACGAACTGCGTTTGCTATTTGGTAACTGTTATCGTTGCTTAGCAAAGTTTTATGTCAACACAAGATAAAATCGTCTTTGATAGTGGTTGTTTTATGTTAACGTCCTTGTAACCTCTCTGAAGATGGCCCATGTGAGCCGAAGTCTTAGAACCAACTTAATAAAAAAATTATCCCAACTTTGGATAATTTCTTTCTTTATTTTAACCTGAAATTAAAACCAAAATACGATGTTTAGAACGGCTCATGATTACACATAACAGACATTCATTGTCTCTTATATATATATATATATATATATATATATATATATATATATATATATATATATATATATAACATATCTATATGAATATGTTGCTTCACAAATATTTCCATAACGTACTGCTGGATTGTCAATCAAGTCAGTTAAACTACAACAGCGGCAATATACAGAAGGGCCTAAGCAGATCAATTTTCATAGCACTACCTAAGATGTCAAGTGCAAAAGAATTTGAACTCTACCGAAAAATTAGCTTAATGAGCCACATAACAAAATTCATCATCCGGATTCTGATGAACAGTGCACGTAGCAGAATTGATCCACACATAGAGCAAGAACGAGAACAGTGTGGCTTTGTTACAGATACCGGAATAAGTAATGCGATATTCACGCTCAGAATGCTCTTTGAAAGAACAATAGAAATGCAAAAGGACCTTTATCTGTGCTTTATAGACTACACAAAGGCATTTGACAAAGTACGCCACAAAGACTTAGTAAAGATGCCCGACAACCTCGATATTTTCAGAAAAGATGGAATATATATTAGCAGCAAACCGCTTGCTTACGGAGAGGAAGTGAATTCAGCAATTACACAAAAAAAGAAAGGAGCGTAAGACAAGGATGTGTTTTCTCACCAGATCTATTCAGCTTATACAGCGAAATAATTCTGAGAAAAATAAAACCCTTTCCAGGATTCGTCATTGGTGGCCTCAATCTCAACAATGTAACATACGCAGATGACAGTGCTGATAGCACACACGGAAGGAGAATGCAGGGCCACATATAGAAGGTAGCAAAAGAAAGTGGGAAGAAAGGACTGAGCATAAACTTCAAGAAAACTCTATGTATGGTCATCAGCAAAAAGTGAAACCCTAAAATGCCAACTACTGCTCGGAGAAACTGAAATAAAATAAGTAAACAAATTTAAATATCTGTGAAGCGTTCCGATAGAGGATGGAAAGTGCGAGTTTGAGATCTAAAGACGTATTGGCATTGCCGAGGATGCATTTAAAAACTAACTAATAAAGTACTGAACGATAGGAAAATTTCATTGGAAACAAAGAAGAGAGTGCTGGATTGTTACGTGATATCTGTCCTGTTTTATTTGTTTCGAGGTTTAACGACCTATCAATCCTTATGGGATCATTTAAGGTCATAACCAAAGATTTTGGGGTAAGATTATTTTTATTTTTACAACATGTTTCTTTTCGACTATCAAGATTCATTGGGATTTGTTTTTAAGAGCAGGGTCCCCAAGTCCTACCCTTGTTATTTAACCCATAACTGGAGGGAAGGGACGGATAAATACCTTTCCCAAGGGTACCAGTGCTTAAGTGAATGCAGGGTATTCAACTGGAATTCGAATTCGGCTCACCGATTTCTTTTTCCGAGCCGATATCTACTGCACCACAATGCACATCCGTCACTATAAGCTTACAGCACCTGGCATTCCCAACCGGTCACCCATCTAAGTACTGACCAGTCTCAACGTTGATTAACTTCGGTGATCGAGCGAGAAACGGCGTATTCAACATGATATGGCCTTAAGCACGCACATCCGTCACTAAACGCTTACAGTACCTGGTATTCCCAAGCGGTCACCCATCTAAGTTGCTTAACTTCGGTGGTCGAGCGAGAACCGGTATATTCAACATGATATGGCCGCAAACTATCTCTCCTGTATGGCGGGTGAATGTTAGACGATCTCCTCAAGGATGAAGAAGAGTCTTGTGGCAGCAGAAATGTGGTTTTACAGAATGATGCTGGGTATGCCATGGAAAGCGCACGTGACTAACGACGACGTGTTGGAGTGGATGGAAATCAGGAGAAAACTCATATTAACATAAGGAAGAGAGAGAGAGAGAGATGAGGTTTCTGGGACATGTTATGAGGAAGGACGCCCTGGAGAATTTAATACTTACAGAACGGATAGAGGGAAAGGGGAACAGGGGAACGCCATGCGAGATCTACTTCATAGGCCTGAGCAAATGGATAGCAGAATGGGGTTTAGGAGAGGTACCAAAGATGTGCGTTATGGTGCAGTGCATATCGGCTCGGAACGACAAATCGGGGAGCCGAGTTCGATTTTCAGTTGAATTCCTTACTTTCACTTACGCGTAAATATTCTTAGGAAAGGCATTAAACCTTCCTCCAGTTATGAGTTAAATAACAGGACAGATTGGGTTCTATAGCCTTGGCTGGCAACCAGTCTACCGCAGAAAGTAATAGCAACCTACTGCGGGATAATCTTCTGCCAAGTCAGTCATGTCTCTTTCGAGACATGAGCGACCATGCGTGTATCACGTATGGGATTTAACAGACTGACTGACCAAGAGTAAGTCTTTTGAGAGCGACAAGAGACAAAGTCAAGTGAAAGTCTATTATCGCCTACGTTCTGAAGCGACAAGGTACATGAAAAAGAAGTATAATCTTACAGCTTATTTCTTTGCTCCTCCCGCCTCTGGAACTCCACTTCGATCTCATTGTTTCTTGTCACCTACGATATTCAAAGGTTTCAATGAAACATCAATCGCCATTTTGTGTTTTTCTTTTCTGAATCCTGTAGCTTTAGAAAGCTTTTCCTTAATTTCTCTGCCTAAATTTTTCTTATTTTAAAAATTTAAAAAATTTTTTAAAATTTAAAAAATTTTTTTTAATAATATCACCCCGAGCAAGGCGGTAACGCCACTGATATGCAGGGGGCTACATAAGAGTGAAAAGATTGTAAAAGAGAAAGCCGCAAACCACATCCTAAACAGGAAACAAAGGATGAGTTTCTTCACCTGTTCAATAGACGTGGGTTGAATATGAACCGGGCGATAGTTTAGTCTATCTACTACATTTGAAAAAAATAAAAAAAGAAAAGAGTGAAAAGATTTGAAGAGAGAAAGCCGGAAAGCACATCCTAAACAGGAAATAAGGGATGAGCCTCTTCACCTATTCAATAGACGTGGGTGGAGTGTGAACCGGGCGATAGTTAGATCTATCTACTCCAATTAAGAAAAAAAACATGGTGGTGGATTGCTAAGTTTTTACTTAGTTAAAGTCCAGTCAAAGAGATTTCTGCTAAAATAAAAAAAAATTAAAGAAAAACAATTAAACATGAAAAGTTTAAAATTAAGCAAATTATTATCTTTCATTTCTGAAATTCTTGAATTATAGCGGCATTTTTGCCTTGCTTGGGGTGAACTGATTTTTTTAATATGTATACACTGTAGTGGGATGGGCGTTGTGGATATCGACTCGGAACGACAAATCGGAGAATCGAGTTCGAATCCCAGTTGAATTCTTTGCTTTTACTTACGCGCACATTTTTTTGGGAAACGTATTTATCAGTTTCTTCTCTCCAGCTATGGGTTAAATAGCAGGACATTATGTTCTATAGTCTTTGTTCGCAATCAGTCTACCACAGAAAGTAATGGCAACCTACTGTGGGAAACTCTTCTGCTCAGTTAGTCATGTCTCTTTCGAGACATGATCGACGAAACGTGTATCAAGTATGGCACTTAACTGACTGACTGAATATAATAGTTAGGAACATAATTAAAGCTTATACTGGACATAAAGTGAGAGATCAGTTTTCTACGGTTATAAAGTAATAAACTGATCCCCCACTAATTGATACTTATTTATATTATAATAACGCATAATCAATCTCTATGGATTGAAAACAGGACAATTTGGGTTCTATAGCCTTGACTGAGCAGGAACAACAAAGCAGAAATGCATAAAGAGATAAGAGAACTGACAGGACAAAAAACCTGTTCCTCAACAGGATGCATAAAATCCAAGGAAGGGACAATCATAGTAGAGAAAGAGGAAATACTCCAGCGATGGGAAGAATACATAAAGGATCTCTTTGGCGACAAGAGAGAACAACCGAGAATACACAAGGAGATGGATGGACCGGAAATACTAAAATCCGAAGTGGAAGCTGCAATGGCCAAAATGAACAGAAATAAAGCACCTGGCCCAGATGGCATAGTGATAGAGCTGCTGACAGCCTTAGAAGAATATGGCATAGAAAAGATTACCGACATAATAAACGAAATTTATAGCAGCGGAATAATACCAGACGACCTATGCAAGTCGATATTTATAGCACTGCCGAAGAAACCAGGTGCAAACGAGTGTGAACTACACAGAACTATCAGCTTAATGAGTCACATTACAAAACTGATTGTCAGAATCCTGATGAATAGAGCGAGAAGCAGAATCAGGCCAGAGATAGGGCAGGAACAGTGCGGGTTCGTCAAAGACACTGGAACAAGGAACGCCATATTCATGATTAGGATGCTCTCTGAAAGGGCATTACAAATGAAGAAAGACTTGTACCTATGCTTCATTGATTACGCGAAAGCATTCGACAAAATACGACACAAAGAATTGATGGAAATGATAGGCAACCTCGACATTTTCGGCAAAGATATAAGAATAATCAAGAATCTCTACTGGCAGCAAACGGCCTGCATACGGACAGGTAACGACCTCAGTAGATACACAAAGATAGAAAAAGGCGTAAGACAAGGATGTGTCTTTTCACCGGATTTGTTCAACCTATACAGCGAGAATATTTTGAGGACCCTAGATGACACACCAGGATTTATTATTGGAGGCCACAACCTGAACAACATAAGATACGCGGACGATACAGTACTGATTGCGGACACGGAAAGGAAACTGCAAGATCTCATACAGGAAGTAGCAGTGGAGAGTGACAAGAAGGGACTACAAATAAACTTTAAGAAAACTGAGTGCATGGTCATCAGCAAAAGATACAACCCAAAATGCCAAATACAGGTGTGGGATAACAGAATCAAACGAGTCCAAGAATTTAAGTACCTAGGAAGTGTTCTAACAGGAGATGGAAAGTGCGACACGGAGATCCGAAGGCGAATTGGCATGGCAAAGGACGCGTTCCAGAAGATGAGCAAAATACTAACACACAGGAAGATCTCAATAGAAACGAAGAAAAGAGTGCTAGACTGCTACGTGATGTCAGTTCTTCAGTACGGCTGTGAATGCTGGACAATATCATCGAAAATGAGGAAAAAACTGGAAGCGGCCGAAATGTGGTTCTACAGAAGGATGCTACGGATATCGTGGACTGAGCATACAAGCAACGACGAAGTGTTAGAAAGAATGGCAACAAAAAGGAAATTGATGCTGAGCATCAGGAAGAGACAACTTAAGTTCCTGGGACATGCAATGAGGAAGGAGAGCCTGGAGAACCTGATACTGACTGGTCAGATAGAAGGAAGAAGAGACAGAGGAAGGCAGCGGATAACATATCTGCAGAGTCTGACCAGGTGGATGACGGAACGGAGGTTGCCAGGAGCAACAGGAGCAAACATGCTAAGAGCCACAAGGGATAGGGAGACGTGGAGATCCATGATCGCCTACGTCCTGAAAGGACAGGGCACATAGAAGAAGAAGAAGAAGAAGAAGAAGCCTTGGTTGGCAACCAGTCTACCGTAGAAAGTAATGACAACCTACTGTGGGAAAATCTTCTGCCCAGTTAGTCATGTCTCTTTCCAGGCATGATTGTCCAAGCGTGTATCACGAATGGCCTTTAACTGATATAGTGTATTAAAAATGTCTAAATAAAAAATAGTAAAAAGAAAAAAATTATTGAAGTACAAATTTAGTCTTAAGTAATTCCGTGTTTGGAAACAAAATTTTAATGTATCATCCCAAAAGCTAATCATATGTGACAATTATGAATAAATCTGAGAGAACTCTTGGATCCCATAGTTAATGCACAGCAGTGGAAGCGTCCACAGCAGATTAAGGGAATGATTTTTTTCTTCTGCTTGACGAAGCACAACTGATAGAATAACTAGAGATTATCGAAAGCTTTCTCGCATCAAATCTTGCGGAGTTTTTCTTAAAATAAACAGACGAGCTGCGTTGTAAGGTCAGTAGAATTAATGTTGAATGTGTAACTAAATAAAATGTAATTGTACTTTATTTTTTGAAGAATAATATTAAACAAGCAAAGGAAATTGTTTATCAATCGATTTATTGTATTTCAAATCCTGACAGTATCTATCTAAACTTATTTATAAATGAAACTTTGTCTGTGTGTGTCTCTGTGTGTGTGTCTGTGTCCGTTACCTATAGACTACGAAACGGCTGAACAGATTTTCTTGAAAATTTACACAGTTCTACTTTAAGCGTCTGCGAGTATTCTTAGCTAGGTTTTGTGTTGAGGTACCCCCGATAAATATCGATAATCGAAAAAATCGGGTTATAGAAGGAGTTTCCGATTTTAATCAAATTTGATACACTCATAGACAAAGGAATAAGAAATGATATTCAGAAGTTTCAAGGTTGCAGTTCTTACAATAATGCAGAAAATCGATAATATATATATATATAAAAGGCAAGATGTTTGTGTGTGTGTCTGTTTATCTGTCTGTCTGTCCTTTATACAAATCCACAATTTTTATCCGAATCTTACCAAACTTCACACAGATATTCTTTATTCTGAGCTCCAGGACCATGGATAAGTTTTAAAGCCCCAACCCGAGCAACGCCGGGCTATACTGCTAGTTAACTATCGTTGAAGTCAACTCTAACGTTACTTGTCGAAATTTACAAACATTATGTTTCGTTCGACTTAGCAAACCAATCGACAAAATTTGAAATGGTTGATTTTCTTAAAAATATTTTGACAAAAACCTCATTTCGTGGTTTAGTAATTTCTTTAATTTAATTTAATTTTATACGACTCCATAGTAAACTACATTTTTATTAAGTGTCTAGAATCAGCGAAATGCTTATCATAGAAGAATTACAATATATTCTGTTTTAATTCATTTTCTTTTTAAATCCAAACACAACTTTTGTATTCATTATTTAACAAGGAGCACAGAATAATAGTCAAATCGGAAAAAAAGTAACTGTTTCTTTTCTTTCACCTTTTTTAATAGTGTAGAAACAATTATTAGGATTTCTTAATCTTGAGCATGCAATATACCATGCGTTAATATTTCTTTCTGAAGCTAAATTTCAACATTTTGAAGTGTTTGGCCCCAGCAAATTTTTCACAAACGCAGGGCATGCCGGAAACTAGATTTTTGTATATATTAAAATTAAGAAAAAATATAAAAACGAAAATATTTTATTTTTATTAAATACGAGTGGGTCCGTGCCGTCAAATATGACGGCAAAATATTTATAAAAAATACAATCTAGTAATGCGGTTATATTTATAAAGTCTAGATACGATGGTTAGATCATGCAATATTAGATTGAAAATGATGAGATCTAACCGCCAATCTAGTAATGCGGTTATATTTATAAAGTGTAGATATCAACAACTAAATCTCGCCAGAAAAATTACCATGAAAATATGTATGGCAATGGCACGGGACAGCTAAGTAATTTCGACCCGAAAGGGAAAATCAAAGACATATAAGTGGCTACGTAGATCGAGATAGTTTTACACCAGTGTAGAAATAATTTAACAACTGATTACTAGGAGGGTATCGGTGTCATTATTCACTAGTTCCCCGTCATGCAACGACGGTGTCATTATTCACTAGTTCCCCGTCATGCAACGAAACTGCCATGATTAGATTAAAGAGACTCTCAAACCTACAATGGAACGATTTAAACTGTGGCATCCACATATACAGGTAGATAAATTACTATTCTAAATATGATCACATATATACAAAAGTGGACATATAAATAAAACAGGTTTGGCAAAAACAGGGTGTTGCGGCCCTTAAATGTGTCAAGTTACACTACAGTAACCCAGGCACGAATTTGTATGAATAAATAATATATTCACACTAGCAATATAGCCCCGCGTTGCTCGGGTGTAATGAAAGCTTTAAAACTAATCCATGGTCCTGGAGCTCAGACTCTTTGGACGTTGACACGAAAGACTAAAAAGCAATAGTTGTTTCCAGTTAAAGCGAAACCGTAGACTGAAAGAAAAAGGAATGGATGTAAGTCAAATTTTGATTTCCTGGTATCGAAAGCAAATAAGTTTTTTTCGTCATAAACTGAATTTTGAAGGCTAAATAAGTCTTCTGAGTAAATGGTATCATGGCCGAGACTAAGAACTACAATTATACCTACTTAGAGCCAAACTCGAAGCAAAAACTAAAATAAAAGGACTGAAAAAATACAGAGAGACAGGCAGATAAACAGACACACACACAAACATCTTGTCTTTTATATATATATATATATATATATATATATATATATATATATATATATATATTATCTTTTTTCTGCACTCTTGTAAGAAGTGCAACCTTGAAACTTCTGAATATCGTTTCTTATTCCTTTGTCTATGAGTGTATCAAATTTGATTAAAATCCGATCACTCCTTCTATAACCCGATTTTTTCGATTATCGATATTTATCGGGGGTACCTCAACACAAAACCTAGCTAAGAACACTCGCAGACGCTTATAGTACAACTGTGTAAATTTTCAAGAAAATCGGTTTAGCCGTTTCGGAGTCTATAGGTAACGGATACGCACACACAGACACACACAGAGAAAAAGTTACATTTAGAAATAAGTTTAGATAGATAGACACTTGGATGAATAAATAAAGTATGACTGTCAAAAGTGGAGTGTTAGTCCCCTTAGAATTGTGATGACGTCATCCCACGTGACTACTTATATAAGCAGAGCTTGATATAAAAAGTTTCTCTTAACTTCAGGGCTCCGCACTGCAAAACTGTTAATTTTAGAAGTAAGGTCGGAAGATGTAAGGTAGGAATTATTTTTCATGGTTTCAGTTTTCTCTATTTTTGACAAACACCCATCCACACAAACACACACACACACACACACACACACACACACACACACACACACACACACACACACACACACACACACACACACACACACACCGACGTAAATATTTGATGTAGGTGGTAGTAAAATATGGTCAGTCTATTTACTCTTTATAGACGAGTTATATAGGCTCTCTTTTGTACTTATGCAAATTAGGCATATTAATTTGCCTGTGTTTTTAGTTATATTTGTGTGCATTTAAAGTTCTGGCCATATTAATTTGCAGTCTGCACCAGTTTTGTTCCTACACATTGCATTTGACAACCAACTGATACTACTACTCTAAGTATCTCCTTACCAAAACATCTCTAATTATGACATCACACAAAGTAAGAATTGAAACTAAACCAGTTAAACAAAAATCACCTAAACCAGTTAATAACTCTTTCTCAAACATCGGTGGTATCCATACCAACTTTTGAAGTGTTGAATCCTTCCTCCAAGTAAACTCACCTGACATCTTAGGTCTCTGTGAATCTAGCCTTGACCCCAGTATTCCTTCCTCTGATTTTTATATCCCTAGTTACCTTCCCCTCTTTAGGAAAGACTCCAATGTCCATATGTTGGTATTTATGTCAGCGAACATCTCCCTCTAGGTAGGGGGATTTCTCTTGAATCACCTGATCATTCCTACATGTGTCTCCATCTCTCTCTACTAAGCTCGGTTAGCTATCTTTACCTTCTCTACCGCTACCTTTCATCCGTACTTGACAGCATCTCTAAAAATATAGATAAGGCCATTTGCTCTCATATATTCGCTCATATATTTGGAGAATTCAATGCCCACCATGTCAAATGGCTAAAAGAATGTCACAGATGTTGCTGGTGCCCATACCATGAATTTTTCAATCACTCAATCTCTTACGCAAGTAGGAGATTTCCCCACACGTCTCTCTAATAACAGTAATGAAAAAGACTCACTACTAGATCTCTGTTTCACTTCTATCCTTGGCTCTTGCCATGTTATGCAGCTTTGCCCACTTGAGAACTGATCTGTTTCCGTTAATAATATTTTCCCATCCCCTCCTCCCAGAAACCCCAGACCAGCAGAATATTTGACTACGACCAAAGAGCAGACTGGAAGTCGTAGCGAGATTTCCTGTGTGTAACGTCCCTTGGTTTTTAATCTTCCCATTGAGAACTGTGCGTCCGAGATCTCTTCATGGGTTAAAGCTGGCATCGATGCTTTCATCCCATCTGGGAAGTTACGACTTAAACTCTATTCGTCCCCCTGGTTCTTCCCTGCTTCGTCGGTTGCTATTGTCCACAGGAATCACTTCTTCCGGCTTTATCGGAGCCACGCGTCTGACGATAATAGGCGCCTTTTTGCCTCTAGCCGAAATCAGTACAATAGGATCCTAAATGATGCTAAGCTGTTGTTTGTTGAAAGAATGAAACAGCATATCTCGCAAATTCAGTTCCAAAGACTACTGGCGGCTCTGTAAAATTTCCTAACACCTGAAGAAACCCGCGGTGTAAATACAAATAATGAATCACCTTAGGTTAAATACAAGCTATGGAAAAATAACGTTAGTCGCAAACATCTGTGGAATAAAGTAAACATATTAGATAAGAGAAAAGCACTGGAAAGTCAGACGTCTTAAATAATTAGAGCCTGGGCTAGGCTATGAACGTCTCTTTAGCAGGCCTAATAGAGAAGTACATACTTTATGGGAGCAGTCACTGATGCATAGTTGCGCGTATGCAGTTATAGCTGACCTAGAGGAAGTCATCAAATTCCTATTGCAGACACTTGCTCAAGCAAATTTTGTATATGATCAGCATCCACACGAGCTTCTTGTGGTTAACACAGCAACTATTACGGTTTCCGAGAAATAGCGCATTATCTTCAGTAAACAAATGTTTGAATAATACGTTAAAAGCTTTGGTCAATAATAATGTTAATAACGATGACAATATCAGTGTTGACGATTATGATAACAACAAGAAAAATAACAATCATAATAGAGAAGATGACAGTGCTAATGATAACAACAACAGCAGCAACAACAATAATAATGATGACCATGATAATGATGGCAACAATAACAATAATAACAATGATGTTGCTGATTACAACAATAATAATGTGGACAATGATGATGATGGGAACAATAACAATAATAACAATGATGTTGATGATTACAACAATAATAATGTGGACCATGATGATGATGTGAACAATAACAATAATAACGATGATGTTGATGATTACAACAATAATAATGTGGACAATGATGATGATGGGAACAATAACAATAATAACGATGATGTTGATGATTACAACAATAATAATGTGGACAATGATGATGATGGGAACACTAATAATAATAACGATGATGTTGATGATTACAACAAAAATAATGTGCACAATGATGATGATTATTTTTTTTATCATATCACACCGAGAAAGGCGGTAACGCCACTGGTGTGCAGGGGGCTACGTAAGAGTGAAAAGATTTGGAAAGGAGAAAGCCGGAAACCACATCCTAAACAGGGAACAAGGGATGAGCCTCTACACCTGTACAATAGACGTGGGTGGAGTGTGAACCGGGCGATAGTTTAGTCTATCTACTCCAATTGAAAAAAAAAAAAAGAAAAAAAAAAAAGAAAAGTGAAAAGATTGGAAAAGAGAAAGCCGGAAACCACATCCTAATGAGAACAATAACAATAATAACGATGATGTGATGATTACAACAATAATAATGTGAACAATGATGATGATGGGAACAATAACAATAATAACGATGATGTTGATGATTACAACAATAATAATGTGGACAATGATGATGATGGGAACAATAACAATAATAACGATGATGTTGATGCTTACAACAATAATGATGATAGCAATGATGATGATGGGAACAATAACAATAATAACGATGATGTTGATGATTACAACAATAATAATGTGGACAATGATGATGATGGGAACAATAACAATAATAACAATGATGTTGATGATTACAAAAATAATGAAGATAACAATGATGATGGAAACAATACCAATAATAACAATTAGGTACCTCCACTCATTTTCGATACCTGAATTTAAATTGATATATTTCAAATAAATACGTTATCTTCGAGCTTTAAAATTAGCTTTAATTGAAAGCCACGAGATTACATTTAATAATTCTAGTAAGCAAAACATACTGGTGTATTTTTAACCGAAATTATATTGACTGAAATCTAAAATTTTGAAATTTTATCAATTTTTTAAAAATATACCGCCATTTTTGATTGATTGAGACATTACGTAAACAGTAGCCAAATTGCTGTTTTTAAAAATCTTGCAAAAATAAAATATACATCGCTGATACGTTAAGTCAAATTTATAATTAAAACTTACCTTTATCTGTTTTTAATCAGTTAATAATTGCTTACTGCCAGAAATTTACAATAAAAAAAATAATTACAGTAGCCCAGTTTTTATGTCAGTCATTGAAGCGATGACAGATGACAGATACCAGATGTTGACAAGAACGCAATGTATGGCAATCGTGCTAAATTCTTTTTTTTTTTTTTGGTTTTTAACTAAATAGTAAAATTGAAAATTTAACGTAATTTCAGCACTTATATAAATATTTTTCACATTTTCTTGTACGGTAAAATACATTTTTTTTAAAATTATCATAAATTAATTAATGCACCTACGGTCACAATTAATTAGAAAATTGAGGAATTGAAAAAAAAAATAGAACTTACTTTAAATGTTGAAGGAATTACTTTCAGAATAGGCTGTTAAATTTTAGAAACGTAGAGAATAAAATATCGTAAGAATGAAAGTGCGTTCTTCTGTTTTGCTATGTAAGGAGGAATAACCCAGAACGCTTGTTAACATATAAAATCATTTTGAACCATATGGAACACCGTAATTTATAAATTTGAACATCGTACATCATAAATTTGAACATATTTGCACAAATAATTTTTTTTCTTTTTAAAAATATAGGTGGAGAAAAATTTTATTATTTTTTTTTGATAGGCTGTATAATCATCAATTCTTAACAAATAAAAAACTTACAGTTCTTCAAAAGATTTTTAAAATATTTTAAAACTTTATGAATTATTATAATAAAAAAATGAAAACAATTCTTTTAAAATTCTATTAGTAATCGAAAAAATATTTTTTCTTCAGACTATAATGTCCTTAATTTTTATTATTTATTCCAGCAATTAAAAGCTTATCAAATTAAATTATATCAAAGTTTTATTGCATTTTTATATTTCTCTTCAGAGCAGATTTTTTTTATAGTGAATGATAATTTTAAATATAAAAAGTACATGATTTATATTTCCCGATGAGTTCTGCGTTTAACTAATAAAAGAAGTAAATTGCAGAAAATTAAAATTTATTAAAATTTCATGGATTTACGTGAAGTGGGGGTAACAAATTAAAAATTTTTTTTTCATCAATATTTGAAAAATATAATAATTTCAAAAATAATTTTATTCATTTGTGAATGAGTACTGAAGGTTTCATTAAAATCCGACAATTATTTTATTTTTGCGAGATTTTCCAAATTAATGTGTTTGTCACCGAAAAAAGTGAGTTACGTAAAAAATTAGGTAATCATTTTCGACCACGCTAACTCCAAATCAAAACAAAATTTTCTGCCAAAATTTCGAACATATTCAAAGGGATTAAAAAGTTACTTTGATCTTTCCTCTTCATAATATTATAAACATTTTGATAGAAAAAGTTCCTTTTATTAAGTTTTGAACCTTTTTAAATCATAAAGTTCTGGATTTTTTGTCATGTAATGGAGGTACCTAAAACAATGATGTTGATGATTATAACAATAATAATGATGACAATGATGATGATGGCAACAATAACAATAACGACAATAATGTTGATGATAACAATATAATAATGAGGATAATGATGATGATGGGAATAATAATGATGTTGATGATCATGATAATAATAGAGGAAAATACTTATCTAAATATACTGAACAGGTTCATGCCGACTTCGAAGATTCGTGAGAACACCGTAATCATATCCTCGCTTCTCAGGGCTGTTAAAGAGAAAAACTATTTTTACTTATCAACCCTCTATCTACACCCCTTATCCAGCACTTTAAGATATAAAAACCTGCTTACCAAAATTGAACAGGTGAAGAGGCTCATCCCTTGTTTCCTGTTTAGGATTCGGTTTCCGGTTTTCTCTTTTCTAATCTTTTCACTCTTTTCTTTATTTTTTTTCAATTGGAGTTGATAGACTAAACTATCGCCCGGTTCACACTCCACCCACGTCTATTGAACAGGTGAAGAGGCTCATTCCCTGTTTCCTGTTTAGGATGTGGTTTCCGGTTTTCTCTTTTCCAATCTTCTCACTTTGTCTTTTTTTTTAATTGGAGTAGATAGATCTATCTATCGCCCGGTTCACACTCCACCAACGTCTATTGAACAGGTTAAGAGGCTCATCCCTTTTTCCCTGTTTAGGATGTGGTTTCCTGCTTTCTCTTTTCCAATCTTTTCACTATTACGTAGCCCCCTGCACATCAGTGGCGTTACCGCCTTGCTTGGGGTGATATGATTAAAAAAAAACACTAAAAAGCAACAACCTTGACGCTAAACACTATCACAATGAAACACTCTTTAAATATACATACTCCCTTCCGTATACATGATTTCCTGAGAGCTACAACCTCCAGGAATTTAAATGCAATGTCAATACGCATCTCTTATCTACTTGATTTCAGTCCTTTCTACATCATCCCGTATATCTTGTTCTTTTTCTTTCTCTCTGCCTTCGAAACTGTCTTCACGCCTCTGTTCTCACCCTTCTCTTCCCCTTTCTCTGACACGCCCTGTAACTGGTTCGTCTTTCTCTTTACTTTCCTTCTGACTAAACTTTTACTCTCATGTAGCTCCCTGCGCATCAGTGGCATTACCGCCTTGCATGGGGTGAAACGATTAAAAATATTATATATATTTATGTTTACATATAGACTGGAATATATTTTTTGTAGTTCACTCTGCATACATACAACAAAGAAGCATAATTAAATATTTAAAATATCATTTATATACATATACAGATAGACATTAGAATTCTTGATTAAGATTATATATATAAATTGTTATTGTTCAGTTTGATTACTTAGATGATAAGAATATGTTATGGGGAAACACACCTATTCCTCAGATAATGGAATCTCCTTCCGATATTAATAAGAGTTAACAGGAAATTAACGGTAGAAGTTATTAGGAGATCTTGGAAAGTTCATAGGAGTTCTTTAGAGTTATATTGGAGTTCAGTAGAACTACTAGACAGTAGATATTAGTCGCAGTTAGCCAAATACTAAGGAGTCAGCTTTCAGTGGAAGCTTACCAAGTCCCTATTATTTTGATCAATTTGCAACCGATGTAGCACGATTATAACTTTCAGTGCGAAAAAACAGAATAAATGCCTCGAGATGACTAAACCAAATGCCAATACAATCTTGCAGCACGTGCAAAACTTTTCAAAGAAATGACTTCATGGTGCAGCAGAGTAAAAGAATGGGAACGTAGTCCGCACAGTACCAGGTATCATTGCTAGAAAAAGAAAACAGTATAAACAAAATTAACCTTACTTGATTATTTCTAGAAAAAATGGTACTTAAAATGTGTATTTGTGATTTACTTTTGCGTTTTACGTCGTAAAAATTGCTTTATACATATACAGTGTTTTACTGTGACAACTCGCCTCCAGCTGGCTCGCTCTCCCTGGTCCGGAACCTGTTGTGATGATGATGACCGGAACCTGAGTGGGTTGATGCTGTCGAAATGGCACCAATTATGACGACGCTCTCGGGTCGCTAATCGTGATGATGGACTCGTCACAGTAACTGGTCCTCAAGACGTCTATTACGACGGTGAACTTTTCTGCCCACACTGTATTTTTTGATCTTTGAAAACCCGGTAGCCGTCTCTCTACCATCTCAAATCAGATTGGACACTCGTGTACACTTGTGTTGAAAAAAGATAAAGACAGCAGCAAAAAAAAAAAAAAAATTAAAAAATAAATGAATAAGTTCGAAGACGCCTGGATAAGTTACGAAAAAAGTCTTTTTATATATATAAAAAAGTACTTTTAGAATGTTAGGCCACCTCTTCAAAGATGAAAGAGAGGCTCGAGACGGCAGAAATGTGGTTCTACAAAAGAATACTGAAGATATGGACTGAGTTCGTGAGAAACGACGAGGTGTTGAGAAGATACAAATGAGAAGAAAACTTAACAACGGGAAGAGAAAGTTGAGGTTTCTGGGACACGTAATGAGTAAGAAGGACCTAACGAATCTAATACAAACAGAAGAAGTATAAGGAAGAGAGGTAGAAGAAAGCAAGGAGTGACATATATGGTAGGCTTGAGTAAATAAATATTCAAATAAAGAGATTTGTCTTGCCAGTGCTGTTTCATCTGTTCAAGGGCTTTATCCTTGGCTTTCTTTTTCATATTTTTTGATGCAACAATTGGTTCTTTGGTTCTGTTTCAGTTTTCTACAGAATCTACTAAATGTAAATTTTGTTTGTATTTATTGCCTTCTTTTATAATTGAATATTTTTCTGTTTTTGCGTTGTTTAACTAACTGCATCGTCCTGAATTTTGTTGTTCCTAGGTATGTTAGTCGGCCAATAAATATTCTAACTGAATAAGACTTTTTTCTGCCTACTTTACTGGATCTGTATAGACAGTAAGCATCAAACTTTGGATGATGCATGTTATGCTTAGAAAGACGCTTTTTTGTCTTAGAATCCATTTGTAAGATGTCATTTAAAGTCCAGTTCAAGATGTTAAAACGATATTGAACCATTAGGATAGCAAGGTTATTAATGGCCGAAATTCTGTTCTGAGAATTAAATACAGTTCTTAACATCAGTCGTACACTTCTATGATATTCTTTATGTACTATTTTTTCATTTTCTTATGGTGAATTCTATCAACCTTATTGACACCATAAGATTCTTCTTGCTTTATATCTTTTATTATTAACTCAGGATCTAAGCTAATGTTGCAGTGATTCTCGTAAAATTGTGGTTTTAACACATTTATTCAAATTGAATTTGATTCCAATACCTTCACTGAAGCATTTTGCCGTTTGCAGAAAACCTTCCAGATCACTGTCATTCCTAGTATACACATATAAATCATTCGATTAATCCTGTCCGTTCACCGAGTGTTGATAATTCTTATCTATGTTGTTACGTTTCATTTTCAATTTTTTCCCATGTTGGATCTTCATGTCGGTGAGACTGCTTTCTGTTACTTTGATGTTCAAATTTTATTGCTGCTATTACTGATGCATATATTGCTTAATTGAGAATTATATGGGTGTCTTCTTCATCCAGAATTAATTTGAGCGCTGCATTGTAGAGTTTACTAGTTGTGAAATGACGCTTTGTTAGTTGTAATATTGGGTGTTTCTTCATTTCACTATTTTGTATCTGAATTATATGGCTCATCATTTCTTCCTTGGCTTCTTGTATACTATACTAGTTTTCCGTAAAATAATTCTCTTCAATGTGTTTTGAATTCGTTTTATTGCCGTCTTGCGACCGACTAAGATCACATCATTCCAACACTTCTAAACTTTCAGCATTATCATTACAGTGATTGGTGTGCATCTTAGTTTCTTTATTATAATCTGCGGTTTGTGTGATGTTACTACTTTTTATTTCCGATACCCGGTTCCCTTTCATGTTTTGATGATTTATCTATTTCGGTTGACATTCTTGACATTTCAGCCTAATTTCAGCCTCTGTCAGTCGGTTATTTCCTATGATGTACATTTTTACATTGTTTAAATTATTTTCGTCAATGCAATTTCTAATTGCTTGTCCAGCCTTTTCTCACCAAACATCATATGCTTGGCGAGTGGTTTTTCTGAGGATTGTGTAACGCTTTATGGAATGCAGTCATAAAGACATTGTACTCCTCACGAGACATGTTATTTTTTCTTTCTTTAAATGTACGCTTATTGATCTAGCTGCAGAATTTGCAGGTTCATTATTGGGATTATCCCGGTTGTGAGTAGCTGAAATTCATTCTTTCTGTAGGAGTGTGTTCCTATGACAGATTATTGGATTGCAAGTAGGTTCCCTCTTAAGGGATGGGCTCCCTGTTTATCTACTGGAAGAGACATACTGGACTTTTTGTTTGTATTTTTAATTCTCACATTATTCTCACGAATGGTCCATAAGTCAACCCAAAGTTAGATCACGGCTTTTTACAAACAGGGTTCTGAAAATTGTAGAGGATCGTTCGACCTCCTAAAGCAGTAGTTTTTCACTCCTTGGCATAATTAACACCTTGAGTTGCGGGTTCTTGTTCGGCGTTTTCCTCTTCCTAAATGCGTTACCAAGCGACAGGAGACAGACATGTAATTGTAACTCAAAGAGGAAGACGTCAGTAAAAAAAAACAAACTTAGTAATAGCTTTTCAAAACAGTATTATATTTAAAAATTAAAAAAAGTGGCGAGAGAAATAGTAAAAATTAGAGATGGTAATTTTTTTCTTTCCTCCATTCTCCGTTTTGACTCTTGATCAGATGACTTGTTAATTAGTTAAAAAAATATTGCTCTTGTTGCTATCACGTTGACCTTGTAACGAAAGTAAAAAGGAAACATTCCTTTAATAAATTTTACCACTGCGGGGAAATTAAAAAATAAAAATAATGATGATGTTTTTACTATTTAAAAAAAAAAAGATTAAGGTGATTTCTAAGAATAAAGTCTTCAGTTTCAGTCATCAGTCCAGATGCACGTAACCATCAATGAGTATTAAATCTATCAACATTGGATTTATTAGCCTCGTTCTGAATATTGGCCATGCAAAGGTTTGCTTTGCTAGCGTTGTTTCATCTCTTCAAGAACTTTATTCTTGGCTTTCTTTTTCATATTTTTTGCCGCAATAGTTGGTTCTTGGCTTCTGTTTTGCTTTTCGATAGAATCTACTAAATTTAAATCTTGTTTGTATTTACTGCCTTCTTTCATTATTGAATCTGTTTTAATGTTGCTTAACTAATTATTATTATTATTATTATTATCATTATTATTATTATCATTATTATTACATAGACAAAGTTTTCCTTAATGTGTGGGATGTACTTAACAAGATTATTATTATTATTAGTATTATAATTATTATTATTGTTAATGTTATTATCTTTAGTTGACAGTTCATTTTTACATTTTAATCCAGATGTTATAGTGGTAGTTATCAGTAAAACGTCAGTTTTTACGTATATTCCAGTTTGTCACTGGTGCTTCGGCAACAGGTGTTTACTCGTGCAACCAGACTGGCAACTGGGTCTCACTCATTCACAGTGAGATCAACCAAATGCAGACGACAATTCTACTCCTACAGCTTCTTTCCTCGCACTTCCCGCCTGTGGAACTCGCTTCCTTATTCTTGCTTTCCTGACGGGAATTCAAATGCAAAGTCAATACTCACCTCTTAATCACTTGACGCTAGTTCTTACCTTTCTCTCCAACTCTGCAATTGTCATCACACCTGTATTCCCTTCCTTCTCTTGTTTCTTTCTAAATGGTTTGTCCTTCTCTTCACTTTCTTCTGTCCGGTGCTTTTACTCTCATGTGGCCCCCTGCACATCAGTGGCGTTACCTCCTTGATCGGGGTGATATGATTAAAAAAAATACACATATATGCTTATCCGGATCAATATTTTGCTCCAGAAGTGCACGAACTTATCTGCATGCCTCCAAAGAAACATTTTTATTCATATGCATTTCTGGAAGTTTTGATGCATTATTGTAAACATGATGTCAAGACCACATCAGTTGCTGATATAAATAAATAATAAACGGTCATATATGCAATATATGCAAAGTTGAAAATGTGACAACGCTAACTGTGCGCACACGCCCACATACACCCCGGCAAACACACACACACACACACACACACACACACACACACACGCACGCACGCACGCACACACACACTTTTCGGCATGATGTGCTAAAATTGATCGGATTCTAAAGATTCTATAGAAATGGTAAGCATAAACGCCACTGATAGATAAATTAATTTTCACAATATTTACATTATTCTTACTGTTGTCCTCATCTTTGTTGCCATTTGTATGACCTTTCGGCCGTTGTAATCTCCGGCCTAAATACTACCTCATCTCAGAAATATAAACAAATACAGACAATATTGTTGAAAGAGAAAAATCAGTTGTTAGTGATCAGTTTGCATTGTTTTATAATTTTCTGAACTGGAGAGGGAGCGTTTTTGAGATTTTCTGAGGTGATTTATCAATATGCTGACGCATTTTGTGACGTCTGTGTATCTGGGTGTGCAAACAGAAAGACAGAGACAGAGAGAGAGACGGAGCAAAATATAAGATTATGTGTGTGTGTGTGTTTCATTACTGAGGAAATGATACAGCAATTTAATATTAACGAAAATATCCCACCCCCACGTCAATGAGAGAAACAAACGGAGTGAATCTTTTTCCTTCCTCTTGAAATAAAAAAGTAGTGGAATAGCATGTTCTGTTGTAGTTCTGGAGGTCTGAATTAAATGAAGTTCATCTGAACATTTATCATGAAACTGTGGTGATACCGAGCAAGCGAGGGACCAGATGTTTGCCCTCAGATGTCCAGAAAGCAAATAACCAAAACTGGTCTTTGCACATCTGGGCTCCACGCAGAAGTTCCGGTGGTAAACCAAATATCAATAAATATCAAATTCCTTTTACGGACCTGTAACGGAAATCTGGATCCTGATTGGTAATCAAATCGCAAAAAACGGTTTTTCCATAATTAAAGAAAAAATCATTTCTGAGCCACCCCACGTGACTAGATTGAATATTTAAGGATGGTCTCTAACCGGTCACGGCCAGTTAGAGGATGCGGGTTGCTGACACACAACTAACTTGTAACGGCAACTTCAAACCAACCCGGAGATAAGGTCAGGTCACACCTTGTACTTTTTCTCCTTATTTCTCTGTCAACAATTACTGCTACAAACATTTTGTACGAACTCTTTAATACCTCAACCTCATCACTGAACACGAACTCTACTCATAACTTCTTATTAAGGTTTATAATTCAACATTAATTTCTACAACTCTTGTTATTTGTTCTTTTAATAAATTACTATTTTAACATACAAAATGTATATTTTATTATTCCACTCTTCTATACTAATCCACACATTCCAACCGACAACTAACCTTCTGATGAAAACCCTTCTGATGAATATTATTCAACATAAAACTTGTAAGCTGTAGGGAGTTCGGTTAAGTCTGACACAAGGCCTAACAAAAGAACCATTAACCAGCTCCCTACGCATGAAAACTAGCGATAGAACAATGACTGATTTGCAACATTGCAGTTGTGAAAAAGAGGCTGCTAAATGGAGAATTAGTTTAAAGTAGTCTGAGCTCTTAAAACACTAAAAAGTGAGAACTGAGGAGCTCTAGGACAGATGTGGTCGCAATAATGCATTTTTGATCTAATTTGGCTCTTTTTAGGATAAACCCGGAAACAAAGAGTCAGCTACATTTTTTTGGTGATACAATAAGTCTATCTGTAGATTCTGTTTGAGATCTTGATTGAAACTGAATTCCAGTAGACGTGCACAGCATATGACATCACCGAGGCTATTCATTGTGACTAGAGAAAACCTCGGGGTCTGATTGGTTATGAAAAACCATACCAGTTTAGTTTTTTTTCAACTTTACAGTGATCAATTTGAGGAATATCCCATTTATCCAAATAGCCCTTCACCACTAAAACAGTAAGTGTTATTTTGAGAAGGATATGCTACTAATCCTACCAGCTTCAGGATGGTATTCACCTGTACCAGGAAATTGCTGGATCTGGTAGTGTTAATTTGTTACAAACACGCGTTTAGCGGAAGAAATAAAGAACAAAAAAAAAAAAAAGAAAAAACGATATAATGTTGAATAAGAGAGAGTGCTGGGGTTCTATGTGATGTCAGGTCTTCAATATGGCAGTGAATGCTGGACAATATCATCAAAGATGAAGTAAAAACTTGAAACAACTGAAATGTGGTTCTATAGAAGGATGCTGCGAATATCATGGATCGAGCATGTGAGCAATAATGAGATTTTGAAAAGGATGGAAACGAAAAGGAAATTAATACCGAGCATCAGGAAAAGACAGCTAAAGTTCCTGGGACATGCAATGAGGAAAGAGGGCTCGGAGAACTTGATACTAACAGGCCAGATAGAGGGGATAAGAGACTGAGGAAAGCAGCGTATAACATATTTGAAGGACCTGATAAGGTAGATGACGGAACGAGGGTTGCGTGGTGTAACCGAAGAAAACTTGCTAAGAGCGACCAGGAATAGGAAGATGTGGAAAGCCATGATCGCCTAAGTCCAGACAGGACAGAGCACATAGAAGAAGAAGGAGAGTTTTTGATAAAAAGTTCAAGTAATACAAGTTCAAGTAATACAAGGCTCAGAACGTGCTGAGGGTCAGTCAGTCAGTTAAGTGCCATGCGCGATACACGCTTTGGGCGATCATGTCTCGAAAGAGACATGACTGACCGGGCAGAAGATTATCCCGCAGTAGGTTGCCATTGCTTTCTGCGGTAGACTGGTTGCCGACCAAGGCTATAGAACCCAATCCGTCCTGTTATTTAACCCATAACTGGAAGGAAGAGACGGATTAATACCTTTCCCAAGGGTATTTGCGCGTAAGTGAATGCAAGGAATTCAACTGGAATTCGAACTCGGTTCCCCGTTTTCTCGTTCCGAACAGATATCCACTGCGCCACAACGCACATCCTGTGCTGAGGGTAGAAAGTGATAATTGAAATGATGATGGTGAATGGTGTATATGATATGAATGGAAGAAAACCTGGTATGAATTGAGAATTATGAAGATAGATAAAGTCGCGCACTTGACATGAAGGGAGGAAGATAAAAATAAACATATGAAAAGCGATACCAAAATGGATAACCGATGTAACTCAGTAGAAAATAATTAAGACGTTGACATTTCACACGAATTAGCCGCTCAGTGAATACGGAATGCTTTCTGGGAGGGGAAGGTTTAAAATCAACATTACTATAGCATGGCTGACAGAATTAATCGAAGTCAGGCGATTGTAAAAAGGATAGTCCGTGATTCAGAAAGTTAAGAAGTTAACAACGGAGATGTTGAAAACCAAGACGAATATCTGGTTAAGATCAGAGCACAGTTAATAGAGACGACGTATCATCTTAATGTAGAAACACGGCTCCGAATAAGGAAAATGGACAGAAGCGGTCCAATTAAGAATTTAGGATTCAGGCACTGAAAATAAAATTTCCGCATCGAGTTCTGAACATGGCTAACAAATAATGAAAATGGGAATTTGTTAAAGTCCACTTCAAGATTTCAAATAATAAGCAATAACTAGAAAATATTTCACAATTTAAAATGAGCCTGTCGTACACAGACATGATATATATATATATATATATATATATATATATATATATATATATATATATATATATTGAAACAAAGTTGTAGAACTCGTAGGTTTATTAACCTGTTGTTCATGCATTTACTTTTATAAATAGTGCTCGATACAAACGTAGAGCTTTATATTGTAATAGTTGTTACAATTGTTTATAAATTCATAGTATCACTACACGAAAACTTTCGCGTTTCGAAGCTAACCATGCATCCTGGTTACTCCTTCTTCGGGTGATCAGGTTGGTATGCACATTATCTGATGGAAAAGACCGTTTATTTATGATGGATTTGTTTTTTTAAGTGAAAGTGGGTTTGGGGTGTGATTTGGTTTCTGTTGACCTTATTAGAGTCTTAGGGTTAGGTGTTTGGGGAGAGGCGGCTTAGTTTAAGATAGGTTTTCCTATTTGTCTTGTCTAGATGTAGTTTGGTGGCGTCGTGGGTGTTGTTATATGGTTTAGGGGTGGGTATGTGTTGTTTTGTTTTTGGGCTGGTCACTTCTTCGTTTAATTTTGGTTATTTTGTATTGGGGTATTTTTGTTTTTTGTTTTTGCAGTGTCGATATTTTCTTTTATTTTTTTACTATTTTCAGGTAGCTGGATTTATTGTTGGTGTGGTGTGGGGTTTGTTGTCTTTTGTTTCTACGTTTTTTGTTCTGTTTATTAATAGGGTTGGTTATGTGCTTTTTTATTGTATTTTTTGTGGGGTCGTATGGGTGGGGTGTTTATTTGTTTATTTAAATTTTAACGAGAAATATTTGCGATGTTTGCATAGTACTGCTAATGCGTCTCTACGGTTTAATAGTTCGCTACTGTTGGGGTACTTTAGAATGTGTAATTCTTCACTTAAACATAAAGGGCAGATGTCGTCAAGTGAATTGCAAGTTCTAGTTTTTTCTAGGATTTTCCATTTTACTTTGGGTTTCTGTTTTGAATCCTTTAGCTTCCAAAAGTATGTAGAAAGGGATGTTTGGTTTCGGTATAAGGTGTTTTTGAATTAAGTTAAGTGCATGTACATATTTAGTGCATATATATATTTAGAGCTCTCTTGGCGAGTTATACTACCACTGTATATACTCCTTTGGATTCTTCTATATCTACACCGCATGCTGATTATATATATATATATATATATATATATATATATATATATATATATATTATAAATTATATTATAAATTATATTTTAGAACATGTACATAATTTATTTATATATCCACTACAAATCGTACATTAGTTTTGACACTGAAACTGATGAGACATTGAAGTTTCAATGTAGAAACTAATGTACATTTTGTAGTGGATATATAAAAAGAAATATGTACATGTTCTAAAATGTAATTTATAATGAATACTCATAGCTCTATATATTATATATCCAGCACTGTTTTAAATTAATGTTTTGGACGTGGTAAAAATTCTTTTTTCGTTCTGTATTCACTTGGATATATAGATATTTTTTTTTTTAATCATTTCACCCCGAGCAAGGCGGAAACGCCACTGATGTGCAGGGGCTTACATAAATGTAGAAAGATTAATTAGAAAAGAGTAAGAAGTACAAGCTAGTTGGAAAGGAACAATAGAAAGCTGAGAAAGAAGGTGCGATGACAGATACATAGGTGGAGAGAAAGGGAAGGTTATACAGGGGAGGGGAGAGAGCTAGAGGCCAGTGGTTAGTAGATGAGTATTAACTTTGCATTTAAATTTCTGGAGGTTGTAACCGTCAGGAAAGCAAAAATACGGGAGTGAGTTCCACAGGCGGGAAGTGCGAGAGAGGAAGCTTCAGGAGTAGAATTGTCGTCTGCATTTGGCTAACCTGACTGTGAATGGGTGGGACCCAGTTGCACGGGTAAACACCTGTTGAGGAGGCATCAGTGACTTAAGCTCATCCGAGCAGAAGCCATGAAAATATTTATAGAAGAGACAGAGGGAGGCCACATTTCGACGATGGGAAAGTGGCTGCAGTCGAGTCGCCAGATCAGTACCTATCACATTACATACTCTCCTTTGGAGCTTGTCAAGAACACTGAGGAGAACGGCAGGGGCACCTGACCATAAATGGCAGCAGTACTCCATGCACGGACGGATGGTTGACTTGTATATATGCAGGATGGATTCAGGTGGAAAAAACATCCTGGATCGACATAGTGACCCAACCTTCTTAGCAGTAGATTTTGCTATGGATTCAATATATATATATCAAGAAAATGTTTTGACATTTTGGAAATCCATCGTAATAAATATTTCGCAGCCAAAGCCGCTCTTCAGACCCAAATCAAACTGTGAATGTAAAAAATCATCCAGAAAATTGTCACGTGAACAAAAAAAAAAACAAAAAAAAAACAAAAAAAAAAACAGGTAAAAATGAGAAAGGTTTTAAAAGGAAAACGAAAAGAAGAACGAAAAAGTTAAGGGGTAAGGAGGTTAAAGGTTAAACTTAACGTATTAGATCGACACGTAGCGTCTATGGTCTAAGATACATAAAAAACTTTTCGTTAAGGAAAGCTAGAGAATTGACCAGTGTTGCAAGTTGTCTGTTTTCTTTTAAAAATATGACATTAATATTTAACATTTAGATTTTAAAGATAAGATATTGTATCTACGCGAAAAAAATAAATTGTAAATTCTTCTTGTTAATACAAAATATACTATAGTATTATTATTATTTTGTAAGTTGTAATAATAACATGGTAATAAAAAAATTTAATTCTTATTTAACAAAAGAACTTATATATAATAAAATTAAATATTGGTAATAATAATAATAATAATAATAATAATAATAATAATAATAAAGACAAAACAAGATCTTTCAGACTGATACAAAGAGATTTTACAGGGAAATAGGTAAAAAAAGAATTGAAGTGACAGTACCCCCCAGAATGGAAGAAGTCACACAGTTCTGGGAAAAGATATGGGCTTGCCCTAAAGAACTTAGCAAGGAAGTACATTGGATTACGCAGGAGATAGAACGAATGAAAAATAAACCCGAACAGACATGGTCTGGAATTACAGAAGACGATGTTAAATTTGCACTAAAAAAAGCACACAATTGGAAATTCCCAGGTATAGACAAAATTCCTAACTTTTGGCTATATTATTTAAATGCAGCACATAAAAAAATAGCCAAAGAACTTCAAGAAATGGTTGACGATCCCACTAAAATTCCTGCATGGATGACCAAAGGAATTATCTACTGTTGAGTATCATACCTTAAGAAAACAAAATAATCCAAATCCTTAATCGTGACAGGAGGAATATATATATATATATATATATATATATATATATATATATATATAAACTGTTCGTAGTTAATTAATTTGTATGCTTTAAATGTTTAAAGAGAAAATGTAAGTAGTTAAATGTTCCAGAGAAACAGTAGTAAGGACTTAAATGAATCTAGCTTATGGTTGATAGTAACAGTATGTGTGTATGTAAAAAGATTAATCAGGCTACTAATAAAGTCTTTGTTCCTTTCTCTTTTTTGGCCGAAGAGTGAAAAGGAAGGTCAAACAGTAAAGGAAAATTGTACTTATCGGTCTTTAGATTTTAGGAGTCAGTTGAAGTATCTTGTTTTTGTTGTTTGGACGGCGTGTGAGTGAAGACGAAGAAAGGAGAATTGGAAGGCGGAAGAATGAATATATATCGACGAGACATGACAGAGTCAGCGTATTAAAATTTCTTTTTGTTACATTTTAGCCTGTCGTCTCTAATTCCTGCTGTCATATGACGGACCTATTTTTGCCGGTCAAGAGACGTGGTTAAGTAGAGGAATATAATCATGAGACTAGATCCAACAGTATACCCTTGTTCTTAGATGTTAAAAAAATTGACCTGGGTCATAGATCAATTTGCTATTTTCTATCCATTCAAAATCCAGTATCTTAATTTTCACACCGACTTGTGAAATTTGTCTTGGTCTGGGTTTTTTCCAAAATGTTTTAAGTCATTCTGATTTTTTTTTCTGGTGTGCAGTTTTATTTTTTGTGTTTTAGTTAATTGTTGAATGATATAGGACTTGTATGGTCACTTTAATCTTAACATTTTGAAGTCTAAGATCAATCATCATCTATCCTACATATACTCATAATCTGTTCTGGTTTTATTTGCCTGCAAATACTCCAGATATAACTTCATGAATGCTAGAGTGGCCAATTAGTCATTTAGACTCTAATCATGAATGAATGATTCCTAGTTATTACATTATTCGGACTATTTTCCTCATCTTTGTTGCCATTTGTACGACTTTTCGGCCGTTGTAAGCTCCGACCTTCTTCAGTTACAAGGAAATTTGAACTGAACACTTTATTTCAATCACTGGGGTATATGAACTCTATTCCTTGCATAGTAATGCCTCGATTGGAAGTCATGAGCTATCTCCCTCTAACACTGCAAGCTACATGTTCACCACTGCTGTAGCCTGGCATTGAACTCACAACTCTTTAGATCAAGTCACATGAACTAACCAACGTTACCCAACGTCTATATTCACTGGGCTGTGTGTCCTTAAAGATACATGGCTCAGTGGATATAGACGTTAGTTAGTTCCTGTGAATTAGAGGGAGGTAACTCATGACTACCAGAAGAGGCAGTAAGCAAGGAATGGAGCTCATATACCCCAGTGATTGTAATAAAGGGTTCAGTTCGAAATTCTTAGCAACTAAAGAAGGCTGGAGCGTACAAAGGCTTAAACATAGTATAAATGGCAACAAAGATGAGGACAATAGTCCCAATGATGTAAATACTGTAAATACTACCGAATCTCAGACATATAGACGAATGATTCCTAGTTTTATTGACAAAAGTGTGAATCATTAACTGCTGATATATTGATTTCTAATGAATTATGCCCCCCTCTGCTTAAGGGTTGATCAATATTTTGCTTTGGAAAAAAAACTTGTTTGTCTTCATTGTTTGATGTGCTACTAAAATTGTATTTTTACAGTCGTTGTTGTCTAGTAGTGGATTCTACATGTTTCTGTCAACCTGAATTCGAACCTAAGTACATAAACAGATGAATCCTGATGGCGCTAATAAATTTAGACTCAAATTAAGGATGAATGATGTCTCTATCGTTAGAATAAGATTAAATCATCAATTGATGCCGGCTGTTTAAGGATTAAATGAATCTTTGACATCAATCTCTCCCCCACTCTCTCTCTCTCTGTATCTAACCCTTTTATATTCAAAATTAAAATGAACGCTCACTTTGTACGCACACAAACACATATAGATACACACGTTTTACACATAGGCTTATAAGTACATAAGCACGCACACATTTCCGCGTACAAGGACACACTTTATACGCACACTAGCAAATACTTTATACGCGCACAAGTACTCAGTACGTATATAAGCACACGCTTTATAGTCACACACAATTTTATACGCGCGCAGGGACACATTTTTATGCGACAACCGCACACTTCATACGAGCATAAACACATACATTATATGAATAACTTGATACATACACAAACACCCCTTTCGTACGAATAGAAATACTCACTTTTAAACACAGAACCACGTACATTATATGCACGTAAGCACAAGCTTCATACACACAGGAACATTATACTCACACCAAAACACATTTGTACGAGCACACATACACTCATCAAATATACACACCCACAATAATATTCACACTTTATATTCACGCACACTTTATATGAACACAAACACACACATTTTAAAAGTAACTTGATACATACGCAAACACCCTTTTCCAAAGTATAGAAACACTCACTTTTATACACAGATTGACTCACTATATACGCACACAATTTATTGTATTACAATTGTATACACACATTAGCACACAAATTATATTGTATACGCACACAAGCACAAGCTTCATATACATAGGAACATTATACACACATGCACACACATTATATTCATATACACACAAAATATTTTATACACAAACATATTTTATACACAAGAATACGCGGGTAACAAGATTGATTTCATACGTGCAAAGATGCACGTCTCATTGGCGCTTTATACACACACAAACACGCTTCCTATACGCGCACAAGAGCACACTCTATTTTCACTCAAATATTATAAACCTGCAATCATTATACATACACTCACAAACACTTTTCTGCGCATATGCACACCCATAAGACGCACAGAAACACATACCTTAAATGCACACAAAGTTTCTAAACGCTAAGCCACACACATTACACGCCTTATATGATACGTGCATAAATATATAAATGCATTTCTAAATCAAATATTGATAACAGATCAAAATAAATGTTTTGGATTCCAGGTGAAAAACCGCACAAAATAATGAACAACAAAACAGATATTTGAGATAGAAAAATAAGTTATATTAAACGTAAATATACAAACTTGAACGCAGGTTAGTAACCCAGGAATAAGATTAGTAAAGATTTTTTTTTATCAATTCACCCCAAGCAAGGCATTCCACTGCCACTATTGCGCAGGGGGTTATATAGAGGAAAGTGATGAGAAAGAGTGGTTAGATATAGGAAATGTCAGAAGGAGGGTGATAGACGGGTACAGATACCGAGGCTGAGGGATGGATAGATGGGAAGAGTGTTTGAGAGAATGGATGCGAGTTTGAGTGTTAAAAGTGTCTACTGACCTTACATTTAAACTCCCGGAGATTGTAGCTGTCGGGGAAGTGCGAGAAAAGAAGCTGTTGGAGTAGAAATTTCGGTTATATTTTATCGGTTTCACTGTAAAAGGGTGGGACCAAGTTGCCAATCTAGTATCTCGTGCAAATTCGTATTAAGTGGTACCAGTGATCTTTCATCGGAGCAGAAGCCGTGAAAGTATTTATAGAAGAGGCACAGGGAAGTCACGTCACGCCGGTGAGAGAGTGACTGCAGCCAGTCTGCCAAGTCGGTATCGATCACATTACAGATTCTCCGTTGTATTTTGTCAAGAATCCCGAGGAGAATAGCAGGGTCCCCCGACCAGATTTGGCAGCAGTATTCAATATACGGGCGGATGGTAGATTTATATATGCGCAGGATAAATTCAGACGGGAAAAACTTCCGCGCCCTGCACAGAGAAGCGATACAAGTCTTTGAAGTGAAGCCGTGCTAGAATTAGTATGTCCACATGGGAAATGACGGGTCTGTGTAATATTATTATGGCTTAGTGGAGCTCAGAGCTACTATGACTACTTACTCTGTATTCTCTGTGCCATCGGTATTTTTCTGTAACTTACGGATCTCTACTGTTCTCATTATGGCCTGAGTATATGTATACTCAATTGGAGTTCATTATCATAGAAAAAGGGGAGATCCCACAAAAATAAGGTAGAAATATTTGGCATTAACGAATTAATCAAGAAGGAAGATGCTCTGCGGTCAGTGAACCAAACACTGAAATAATTGATAAATGTCCTTTATAGCCATAGCGATATACGGATGTTTTAATCGTTAGTACTTCGGGAGGTGCGTTGTGGTGCAATGAATATCGCAGTGATATCGGGTCGGAACGAGAAATCGGTGAGCCGAGTTCGAATTCCAGATGAATTCCTTGCATTCACTTACGCCCAAAAACCCTTAGGATAGTTATTAATCCGTACCTTCCCTCCAGTTATGGGCTAAATAACAGAACAGAGTGGGTTCTATAGTCTTGGATGAGAGAAAGAATGACAACCTTGTGCGGGATAATCTTCTGCCCAGTAAGTCATGTCTTTTTCGAGACATGATCGCCCAATCGTGTATCACATATGGCACTAAACTGATTGACTGACTTCGGGAGGAAAATCATAGAGCTGAGTTCGAATAGTTCGTTATATGCACTTACGTACAAATACTTTTCCAAAAGGTATGAATTTATCTCCTCTCCCTTGTATGGGTTAAATACAAATGTATCTAGAAAAATCATTGTTGGTCTCTAAACCGTCATTAATGCAATATTCACTCGCAAAAATAAAGAATTATTATCCTAAATATATTTCACCTTTAATAAACTCGCAAAAGGTTTATATGGCGTGAAAAACAAATCGATTTTTTCAGTAAGAGATTAGGGGATATACACTTTTGACACATAAGTGTATATCTCCTTATCTTTTAAATTCTACCTTCTTAGGAGGTAGAATTTAAAAGTAATAGTGGGTGACAATACCGTAGTTGTAAAACACCAAGCGTATATGACTCTGGCATTGACTTCATCTCCTTCCCAAGCTACAGATTAAACATTGACTAAGTAAACAAGGCACATCCAGATAAAAATTTCTTGAATATTGTTGCCCACAACGCTCGTACAACCGAACAGCACACCTGTGCACGACAAGTGTGCTTTTCGAGAATTTCTGAATAAAAAAAAAAAACTGAAATCGATGGGATGGAAAAAAGGGGAACTCTGATTTTGGCAGCAAGACCCCACCCCACCTTATATGATATCCTTCTATTTATATTTTGCTTGGGGTCATTTTAAGAACGCAGAAAACAGAAAAAAATCAAAGCACTTCAAAGCTTAATCCTTTTCTTCCTGGCGTTGGTTTAAACTGACACATTTTTCCATGCAACCATTTTGCTTAAACTACTTAGAGGGAGATAACTCATGACTGCCAAAGAGGATTCGCACGAAGGAATGAGAATGACATACCCCAGTAATCGTAATAAAGAGTTCGGTTCGAAATTCTTAACACCTGAAGAAGGCCGAAGCGTACAACGGCCAGAACGTCGTACAAATTGTAACAAAGATAAGGACAACAGTCCGAATAACGTAAATGCTACCTCATCTCAGAAATATAAACAAATACATTTTGCTTAAACTTCGTACATTTTTTAAAAATTTCAAACGGGTTAATCAACGTCGAGACTGGTCAGTACTTTAATGGGTGACTGCTTGGTGCTCTAAGTGTGGATGTGCGGGTGTTGTAATCGATAACGCTTCGGAATTGGGGGCCCAGTCTGATTCGTTATATTCCCAGACACGCAAATACCCTGGGGTGGGGGAGGTGTAAGTCTTCTCTCCTTAGCTATGGCTTAATTAGAATGACGTATCAGTAAATTATTATTATATGCAAATACATTCTTGCGATCTAAAATATTTTGTGGCTTTTCAGGTACCTCCATTCAGTCAGTTAAGTGCCATACGTGATACACGCTTGGAAGATCATGTCTCTTTCGAGACATGCCTGACTGGGCAGAAGATTATCCCGCAGTAGGTTGGCATTGCTTTCTGCGGTAGACTGGTTGCCGACCAAGGCTATAGAACCCAATCTGTCCTGTTATTTAACCCATAACTGGAAGGAATAGACGGATTAATACCTTTCCCAATGGTATTTGCGCGTAAGTGAATGCAATGAATTCAGCTGAAATTCGAACTCGGCTCCCCGATTTTTCGTTCCGAGCCGATATCCAATGCACCACAACGCACATCTCTATTAAATCGCTAATAAATAAATAAAAAAAATCAACAAGATAATATGAATAAAAAGGACCAAAACTTAATAAAAACGGACTTTTTCCATCAAAATTTGTATAATATTATTAAGAGGAAAGATCAAAGTAATTTTTTATTTATTTAAAAAAAAAATGAATCCCTTCTAACAGGGTCGACATTTTCGCAGAAAATTTCGTTTTGATTTGTGTTAGCGGTTAACCAAATCGTTACGACTGTTTACAATGGAAACCTAATGATAACATCACCCACTTTATTCCGGTGACAAACACATTTAGAAATTCTCACAAAAATCAAATAATTATCAGATTTTAATGAAACTTTCAGTACTCATTCACAAATAAATTAAATTATTTTTTAAATTTTTATTTTTTTTAAATTTTCGTAAAAAAATATATAATTTTTTCTTCTGTTACCCCCACCACATAAATACATGAAATATTAAAAAAATTTAATTTGCTGTATCTAAAATTTTATTAGATAAATGCAAGACTCATAGGGGAATATAATATTTTTTATTTTAGATTTTGAAACAGTATCCAAAAATCTGCTCCGACGAGTAAAAAAATGTAATAAAACTCTGATATTATTTAATTTGATAAGCTTTGAATTGCTTGAATAAATAATAAAAGTTAAGGACATTAGAGTCCGAAGAAAAAAAAATCGATAACTAATGAAATTTTAAAAGAATTGTTTTCATTTTTTTATTTCTTTAATATTAATTTAAAACGTTTAAAAATATTTAAAGAATCTTTAAAGAACTATTGCGGATAGTTTTTAGTTAAGAATTTAGGATTATATTGCCTATCGAAAATTGAAAATAAAATTCGTTCTGCACCCATATTTTTCATATAATTAAAACAAATGTGTATAAATATGTTCATTTTTATTAAGTGCGATGTTCCATAGAGGTCATAACAAGTTTCCATAGTGGTCATATTGATTTTAGAAGGTAACAAGCGTTTTGGATTTTACATGGAAAACCACAGAAAATGACGTTCATTTTGTCTCAATTGTGTTGAAGACATTTTTAAAATTCAACAGCCTGTTTTGCAAGTCCTTCCTTAAACATTTAAAGTATGTATTTATTTTTCGATTCCTCAATTGTTCAAATAATTGTGACTGTAGGTGTATTAACTAATTTATGATAATTTAAATTTTTTTTATAGCACAAGAAAATGTGAAAAAAATGTTCATAATTAAACTTCAGAATCTTCACGATAAAAGTTTGTTTTTATTAAATTTGAAGAATTATAATGTATGGTAACTTTTTATAACGTTATCATTTTAGCTTTAATTGAAGATTTTGACAATTTATTTTTATTAAATTTGTTTGGGTAATTTCATTTCCTTTTTTTGCACCTACAATTGCACATTGTTCTTTCATATTTTGTTTTAAATGGACAAACCAAATGACAATGATCAGTCTGATTAAATTTTATTTCCGGTAAGCAAAGTACAGTGTTTTTAAATTTTAAACAGAAATTAAATTGATTGAAAATTATTTAATTGCCATTTAAAATTTTGTTTCAACTATTTTTGCATGATAAAACTGGAAAATTTAATAAAATTTAATAAAATTTAATAAAATAGTTGTAATTGTAACTAATGTTTATGATAGTAACGTTTTTAAAAATTGTCCTTTTTAAACTATTTGTTGAGGGGTTAATTTGTTAAAAATATCTTTAGACATATTTCAAAAATAGTTTTATTGATTTGTGGATAAATCATAAAATTGCATTAAAATAAATCAATTGTTTTATTTTATTTAAGATGAGTAAAACTGAGCAAATTCTGATTAAGTACAGCAATGTACTTCGAGTTCGAATTCACGTTGAATTCCTTTCATTCATTTACGCACAAATACCCTTGGAAAAGGTATTAATCCGTTACTTCTTTTAAGTTGTGGGTGAAATAATAGAACATATTTGCCTTGGCTGGCAACCAGTTTACTGCAGAAAGCAATGGTAATCTACTGCGGGTTAATCCTCTGCCCAGTCTTTTGAGACATGATCATCCAAGCGCGTATCACGTATAGCACTTAACTGACTGGCAGCAATATACAAACAGGCAGACCAATTTTGTGCGGCCATATTTTTCGAAAACTGCAGCAAAACTATGGATCTTTAGAGATGATAGTAGAATGGGCCACGAAAATAATTAAAAAACTGGTTTTCCTGAATTAAATTTACATACAATGTATACACTTTACAAATTATTCAAAGATAGGTTTCACGGAAAACGTTTTAAATTATTCGAAAACATACGAAAAGAGTTAGCCTATTCTTTTCGATCCAAATCTTCTGTCGCTGCTGCTACCATGTCTTCTACTGCCTGTCCGACCCCCGAAAAAATTGAAATTCTAACATGCTCAATACAACTGAAAATCTGTCCAATGACACTGCAACCTTGACTGATGCAACTGCAACCTTAGCGAAAATAAATGAAATGCTGGTATATACACTTATAAATATTTCTTCAGAAACCTTCTATGCTGCAACTTAAACCCTCTCTGCAGCCACTCAAACCCTCTCTGCAGCCACTCAAACCCTCTCTGCAGCCACTCAAACCCTCTCTGCTGCAACTCAAACCCTCTATGCAACAACTCAAAACCTCTCTGCTGGAGTTTAAACCCTCTCTGCCGCAAATTAAACCCTCTCTGCTGCAACTTAAACCTTCTCTGCTGCAACTAAATCCCTCTCTGCTGCAACTTAAACTCTCTCTGCTGCAACTTACACCCTCACTGATGCAACTCAAACCCTTTTTGATGTAACTTAAACCATCACTGCAGCAACTCAAACCCTCTCTGCTGCAATTTAAACTTTCTCTGCTGCAACTTAAACCCTCTGTGCTGCAACTTAAACCCTTTCGGCAGCAACTCAAACCCTCTCTGCTGCAACTTAAACCATCTCTGCAGCAACTCAAACCCTCTCTGATGCAACTTAAACCATCTCTGCAGCAGCTCAAAATCTCTCTGCTGAAACTTAAAACTCTCTCTGCAGCAACTCAATCCCTCTCTGCTGCAACTTAAACCCTCTATGCTGCAACTTAAACCCTCTCTGCAGCAACTCAAACCGTCTCTGCAGCAACTTAAGCCATCTCTGCAGCAACTCAAACAGTCTCTTCTTCAAGTTAAACCCTCTCTGCTGCAACTTAAACCCTCTCTGCTGCAACTTAAACCTTCTCTACAGCAACTGAAACCCTTTCTACAGCAACGGAAACCCTCTCTGCAACATGTACATGCCAGCATTCATCTGCCACTCTGTCTAAATCTAAAACATTTCTCTTGAAGAAACTGCTGTCAGAAAGAAAATAAAAAGTCCTATTCCTTGAAATAAATCCAGTCACTATAATAATAATAATAATAATAATAATAATAATAATAATAATAATGATAACAACAAAAAACATAAAAAATAGTTTGAATCAGTTCGCTATCCGGAAATTTCATTATGACTATCTCTTGAATGGAGTTTCTTCTTCTTGTGTGTTGTGGATTCTCTTTGAGAAGCCACACAAAATACTAAATAACAAAAGCAGAGTTGGAGATAAAAATGTAAGTTATATTGAACAAAAATATACAAACAAGAAACACGGGTTAGTTTATTCAGGAATGCTAGAAATACTGTTAGTAGTTATCAATATACACAGTCTGGTAGTGAAGAAGTATGTCCGGGTAATGAGTCTATATCCAAAACAACTACAACTTAATATGCACCAAATTATTGACCAACTAAATACAGCTACTCAGCTGTCCTTTACAACTACTACTCAACTCCTAGACGTTCTCTGTATAGGCAGGGTTATATGTACACATCAGGCGAGTCCATTCTTATGTGCAAGAAGGTGTGATCCCCAAGATCGTGTTCGTGAACTGGTAAGTTCTATTTTTAAAAAAATGTATTTAGAAAATTATCATTTGAACAGCAGTTTAACAACTGTCTATAGAATGGTTGGAAAGCTCGGTTTCCTTTCAGATGTCAGAACGTTCGATGCAGTGATGAGTGCAGAAAGCTGCATTTTTGTTTTCGGCTCAACCACGCAAGATGGGATCCATGTGAACTGCGTTATATTAACAACCACATCATCATATCATCTTGTGTCTCTAAAATGTTATGATAAATGGACTGCAAAATACTACAAGCAGCATCTTTGTCACTGCATCAACAAGTTGCCTCAAGTAGACTCACAGTCTACTAGCCAAAGTGTTGATGACACTCTCAAAAACATTATTTTAGAAATTAAATGCTGCTTGACAGACCGAGCTCCTGTCAACCATTCAGCAATTTCTTTAGTAGAAAGGAGTGACAGATTGAATTAAAAGAACGTCATTGCAATTTTACATCCTTTGGAAGAAGTTGCATCTAGAACGAGGAAGATTCGTAAGAACTGTGAGATCAGCACCACGGGAAATCCAAATGTAAGTGAGTACCTTGCATGGCAAATTATTATAGCCATGGATTTCCTTAGATATAGTTATAAATTAGAGCATGTTAACACAATGAATTTTTTTTTCGCCAATAAGGGCTTCCATTGTCCCTAATCCATATATTCCGGTTGCATATAATTTGTCATCTAGAAGCAACGCATTTTCTCATTTTCGAAAAGTGCAAAAAGTTTGTCATGGTACATTCCTCTATAAATAAGACCATCACAAGTTTGTAGGCTTTATTTACAGAAGAAGCCGCTATCATCGAGATGCAAGTGTTGCAAACAGGGTCTTGGATGAATACCTTCTACACCTATGTTATAATTCAGAAAGACCCCATTAAAACAATGAACATCGTCAAAGTGATCATGGAAAATCTGAAGGTACACACTGAGGAACCTATGGATATTTTTTCTTGTCAGAAGCACTTCTTTGGAAGTTCACTATAAAATGAAGATTCTGATTATCTACTGATTCCCACCACAAATGAACCTTTATTTCGAGAAATGATAACTGCCTGTTTAAAAGGGGATGTGGAGATTTTAAGCAGGTAGTATGAAAAATAAATTCGCAACGGTAGAAGCTTCTTCCAAGTCGGTGTTGACATCTGCGGGGCAGCACTTCATTCTAGTTGCAAGCATCTTGGTGAATTTTGTGAAAGAAAGAAGCGTGCGCCTAATGCTTATGTATCCAGCATAAGTGATCTTATTAAAGCCAAGCGGAATCAAGTAAAGAAATTCAACGATTATCTTGATGTTAACCAATTCAATCGTTATTTGCAGTTCGCACCGACGTACAGCAGACGGGAGACTGGTCAGAAGAAGTGGCTGAATGAAGAAGTTCAAGAAGAAATTGGTAGAAGGGTCATGGCGAAAGATAGCAAGCTGGAGAAACGTCTAAAGGGCTTGAAAGTTCTATCAATTACTTCCTTACTTAATGAATATCCTGACTTTGCAGAAGGCCTGCATGAAATACTCAACGGTAACATAGTTGGCAAAACCATCAGACATATTTGGACAATTGATGGTGTAAACCGTGAATATGTCGGCTACATCATGAGTTTTGTAAATCCATCTCAGAGGATTTTTTATCTCAATGATGTTGTCGACAACTATCAATTGAACAAATTTGCAGTTAGTGCTATGCTATGCAGGACCTTCCTTTTGAAAATGAGCAGGGTTAAACAGGCAACAGAAGAAAAAAAGCCCTTCTTCAGGGCTACAAAATATTCCAGAATGTCTTTTTTCTCCTAACACAAGGTATTGGATAAATACATAATAACATAATACCGTAACCTGATATATATATATATATATATATATATATATATATATATATATATATATATACTTAATTATAACATCTGCAGTACTATAAAAATTAAATCTTTTGTGAACATGTAGCACCAGTTCACGAGGTTTGAATAAATGTAGTTTTCATCAAGACTTATATGCTTCATGTCATTAATCTTAGAATGCGGTTGTAAAGAGCTGACAGTTCAGATATTTCTGAACGAGATTTGTGTTATGCGTGATGTCCACATGGACGTCAAGCCTATTTATTTCAAAATGAGTTTGAAGCCGGTGTCGATGCAATAAATACCTGAAATGTGCAAAATTGCTACCAGGAATGTAGATGAAAATTTCAAATTTCAATTGAGATAAGTGGATCCTATGTTGATATGTATTAATTTATTTTGATTGTTAATAAAATATTTTTTCTGCTTTGTTTTTCTTCCTTCCTGTTTTAGATTTCCAATTATATTCACAGCTTGTATATACAGTACTGTACAAAAGTATTAAGACAAGAACTATTTTATCTTTCATGAGGCATATTGAGAGAAAATAATTTAATTAAAGTAATATTATTTGATTTACTCAACAAATGCGTTAACGAGAAAAAATACTTGTTTTAATATTTAGAATAAAGGCCTTTTGCTTTGAAATAATAAAATAATTGCGACAATTTACCGATCGCACCTAGTATGGGTGTGTGTGAGTATATATATATATATATATATAGTACTGTGCAAAAGTATTAAAACAAGAACTATTTTATCTTTTATGAGGCATATTCACAGAAAATAAACAATTTAATTAAAGTAATTTTATTTGGTTTACTCAACAAATGATTTCACAAGAAAAAAATACTTGTTACAAAATAAATTTAATATTTAGTATAATAGCCTTTCGCTTTGAAATAATAAAATAATTGCGACAATTTACCAACCGCACCTAGTATATATATATATATATATATATATATGGTACTGTGCAAAAGTATTAAGACAAGAACTATTTTATCTTTTATGAGGCATATTGACAGAAAATAAACAATTTAATTAAAGTAATTTTATTTGATTTACTCAACAAATGATTTAACAAGAAAAAAAATACTTGTTACAAAATAAATTTAATATTTAGTATAATAGCCTTTCGCTTTGAAATAATAAAATAATTGCGACAATTTACCAATCGCACATAGTATATATATATATATATATATATATATATATATATATATATATATATATATATAGTACTGTGCAAAAGTATTAAGACAAGAACTATTTTATCTTTCATGAGGCATATTGACAGAAAATAATTTAATTAAAGTAATATTATTTGATTTACTCAACAAATGCTTTAACAAAAAACACTTGTTACAAAATAAATTTAATATTTAGTATAACAGCCTTTTACTTTGATCACAGCCTTCATTCTGTCAGGCACTGATATCAAAAGCTTCTTCAATGTATCTAATGGTATCTTAGCTTCTTTTTGTGTGTATACAGTACTGTGCAAAAGTATTAAGACAAGAACTAGTTTATCGTTTATGAGGCATATTGACAGAAAATAACGTTTTAATTAAGTAATTATATTTGATTTATACAACAAATGCTTTAGCAAGAAAAAATACCTGTTACAAAGTAAATTTGATATTTAGTATAATAGCCTTTTGCTCTGATCACAGCCTTCATTCTGTAGGGCATTGGCATCACAAGTTTCTTCAATGAATCTAATGGTATCTCAGCTTTTTGTGTTTATACAGTACTGTGATATTAGGAAAAGAACTATTGTATCTTTTATAAGGCATATTGACAGAAAATAAACAATTAAAGTAATCTTATTCGATTTACTCAACAAATGCTTTTACAAGAAAAAATACTTGTTACAAAATAAGTTTAAGATTTAGTATAATAGCCTTTTGCTTTGATCACAGCTTTCATTCTGTCAAGCATTGACATCACAAGCTTCTGTAATGTATCTAATGGTATCTACTGCCAAGCAGCTTGTATTTGTTCCCAAAGTGTGTCTTGAAAAGTAACATTAGATTTATCATTTTTTTATCCATAATATCCCATATATGTTCAATAGGATTGAGATCAGTGCTTTGTGGGGGCCAATTCAAATTCCAAAGCTTCCCTTCCTCTTCCTTTTTAGTTGAAGAATTCTTACAAAAGTTTGGCCTTTTACCCTGTATTTGAATTTCAGTGAGGTTTTTAGGAAAAATCACCCCTGTCCACTACCGGTTGTGTGCAAATTTGTTAGGACAGAGGTCGTTTTAAACTTTATTTTGATGCCTCATAAAAGATAAAATAGTTCTTGTCCGAATACTTTTGCACAGTACTGTATGTGTGTAGTTGGGCAAGTAGTTTGACAGTTGTTAGCTGATAAAATAAAATTGGCGAGCCAAGTTCAGTTTCAGAACTTGTTTGTTCTATACTCTTTCGTACGAATGCCCTTGGGAAATGCACGAATTCATTTTTTCTCTTCCAGGTTATGGGTTACATAGCAGTGCAGACCGAACTATCTGGCTTATTCGAATGCTGCATAAAGGGAAAAATATTTTAACACGAGTGTGCCGTGTCGTCTCAAATGACGGCAACATATATTGATGTACCTACTGTTGACTATCATACCTTAACTAAAACAAAATAATCCAAATCCTTAAGCGAGACAGAAGGAATATATATACAGTATCGGCCATAATATAAGGAACGGAAACAACAACACAAATATGTGTATTACTTAAGAATTAATGCATGATTAGCAATTAAATTTTTACCGAATAAAGATTAGGGTGTAATGCGTAAATATTATACAAAGTTACAAAAATTTACATAATAGTTTTTTTTAAAATAAATATTAAATGGAAAAAAGAAAATAAGCTACTGGACAAAATTTAAAGAACGATCTTCTCAATACTTGCTTGTGAACAAAATATCAACAAAATTTAATATTTGTTAAAATTCCCCTTACTTTCAGTAACTTCTCTGCATCGTCGACCACATGATCTAATTAATTTCTTGCAAAGATCAGCAGTAATTCCCTCCCATTCATCTTTCAGTAACACCCATAGGTTATCCTGGTTTTTCGGGTTTCTTTTCTGAGTCCTTTCTCCAGTTATCTTCCAAACATTTTCTATTGGATTCAGGTTGGGGCTCTGGGCTGGCCACTTCATTAGGGCTATTCCTTCTTCAAATAAAGCCATAACCTTTTGAGCCTCGTGGCAAGGTGCATTGTCCTGCATGAAAATAGGAGATTCATAAAGATTATGTCGTAATCTTGGTACCACATGCTGCTGAAGAAGCCTTTTGTAAATCTCAGCATTGATATTGCCATGTTTGCAGATGATAGGGCCAACTCCTACAAATGAAATCATTCCCCACAACATCACACTGGCGCCACCAAAGTTAACAGTTTTCTTGGCACATTGAGAAGACAGTATTTTATCTGTTCTACGACGTATGTAAGTTTTGCCCTCAGAACCAAATATAGCAAACTTGGACTCGTTATTGAAATAAACTGTAACCCATTGGGCGTCAATCGAAACAACATGTTCTCTCGCATACTCCAGGTGTGCCCTTTGGTTTCGCTTTGAAATAAGAGGCTTCGAAGCTGGAATACGGGCATGCATTCCTGCATTTTCTAACCTGCAAACAACCGTTTTTCTTTGAGATTTTATTACCTGTGTCATCATTGAATTTACGGGCAATTGATATGGCAGTTTCAAAAGGGTTTTTTGTAGATATTCTAACAATTCTTCGATCTTCTCTTTGCGATGTTTTTGGAGGTCTGCTAGTTTTTGGTTTTGCATATAACGTTTTATCAGTTTTATACCTGCTAATTACACGATGAACGGCCTTTTTAGACCTATGAAAAATAACAGAAATTTCTGAAACTGACATTTTTTTCTTGATAGTTAGCAATAATGAGTTTTTCTTCAAAAGAGCGTTTTGCCAAATTGCTTAAAAATAAAGTCCTAATGATAAATGAACTTTTACTTATTGTTGAAAAGCTCCATCGAGTTTATAAAAATGTAAATTAAATGCTTATGCAAATTATTAACATCGTTTCTTAACTTTTGTTCAGTAGCTTTTTTTCCTTTGTTACATTTAAATTTTATTAAAAAAATATTATATAAATGTTTTTAACTTTATATAATATTTATGCATTACACCCTAATCTTTATTCGGTAAAAATTTAATTGCTAATCATGCATTATTTTTTAAGTAATACACATATTTTTATGTCTTTGTTGTTTCCGTTCCTTATATTATGGCCGCTACAGTATATATATATATATATATATATATATATATATATATATATATATATATGAGTAGGCCCGTACCGTCAAACATTGCGGCAAAATATTTTTATCGACACGGCGTCTAAAATGACGGCAACATATACTGATGTACATCCCACTGAGTACCTTACTTTAAGACATAAGAAAAAAGTCCAAACCCCTGAGCGTGACAGCGTGTAAAAAATGTGTGTCATTCGGCAGAATTTGAACCTGCGACCCTTATCAACATAGGAGAAGCCACCAATTAAGATAGTGCATCTTAAACCGATCCACCATGAATGATTTCACAGTTTAATCGAAGTCAAATCAAGCCTTATATAACACAATTTTGGATTATAAATATATATATAAATTAGTCATCCACATTCAAGCCTGTTTCGGCGTATCACAGCTGATCTGTGTGGTTAGACATCCACTTGCTTCTGGCCGGGATTGAAACTTGACCGATTTGGTGTCAGTCGGAGTCGCTACTCCCTAAGCATAAATACGTAACGACGCCAATCCAACATGCATATGTTCATTTAATTACAATGAAGTGACATTTTCCAGTCATACAAATTTTGTTTTGCAATCACAAACCCAGATAGCGTCTTCACAAATCAAGCATTCGAAATATCTATATCTATAAAAGTGACGAGGGTAGACGTTGCGTAAGTATTTGTTTGTTTGATAGATTCGACTTAGCGTTTGCATTTTGCAGTCTAGATCGACGGGAGTTGCGCTCAGATGTAAATCGAAATTTTAGAACGCTAACGACACCTTGAAATTTTTCAGAAAGCCAAAATTAGGGGTAGAAATATATATATTATCACTTCACAAAGTCAGGGATCAGTTTATGTATTGATTATAATATAGAATCGATCACACCACTTTATATTACCTATATCTATATATGTTGCCCCTCCCCCATAATCCAATAGAGACATTCTACATTGTTATCTATATCTATGAAAGTTTCGAGCGTGGACGTTTGCTATGTAAATTCATCATATGTTTTTTATTCTTATTATTCTTTAAACTACCCGAGTGAAACTGAGCTAATTCTACTATAAAATGTATTATTGGTCATTTTACTATAGAATATATTATTCGTAATCTAAATCTATAAAAGTGACGAGGCTGGATCTTATTTGCTTTGTAAATTCATCATGTTTTTTACTCTTATTATCCCATAAACTACCCGAGTGAAACCGGGCTAAACTGCTAGTTTACTTATAAAAACTTTCTAATGTATCGTAGTGAATTGTATAAATGTATGTTGCTTTAGGCATATTTAGAGATATTTAATAATATTATTATAAAGTATTATGAATGTTTGTTATTATTCACGCTCATAGCAGTTTGAATGAAATGTGCAAGTGTTCTTTGCTTTATATACGTAGATTCATATAAGTATGTGCATTGAAAAATCACTGAATTTCCTTTTAGCTTAAATGAAAATAACGGCGTGAGATCAAAAACACCATGCAAAATTTTGAAAATTAGTAATGCACTAAGCAACAGCTGTGGAAGGTATAATATATTCCTAAACAGGGTGAGCTTGCTATATATATATATATATATATATATATCCATCTATTTATTTATGAGCCTGTTCATATCTCTCTGTCTATGATTATGTTCACATATATCTATCAGTCTGCCTATGAATTTCTATCTATCTATCTATCTATCTATCTATCTTAGTTGGTTTATATCTATCTATCTATCTATCTATCTATCTATCTATCTATATATATATATATATATATATATATTAGTCCGTTCATATCTATCTATCTATCTATCTATCTATCTATCTATCTATATGTCTGTTAATATCTTTCTAACTTTCTATCTATTTATGTATCTATGAGTCCATTTCTATCTTTCTATTTACGTATGAGTCTGTATTTATCTAGGAGATTTTTTATGGAAATATTTATGAAGCCTCATATGCATATAGATATTTATATATATATCAAATGATTTGTTTGAACATTTTTTGAGCGATACTCGTATTTAAGTAGATATTCTGTTTATAATCAGACAGAATTTTATAATTATTACAACCGGCCTGATTATTCACGATTAATTTTTATTACGAAAATATGTGTCAATCGACAGGATTTGAAACTGCGTCCCCTATCCACATAGGGGAAGCCACCATATGATCTGGCGCGTCTTAAATTCCTCTCCACCATGATCAGTGTAAATGAAGATAGATATGTGCATAGGGGTCGCAGGTTTGAATCTTGCCGAATGACAGCCGGTAGAAATAAATATTAAAGACTGTTTGATTATAAACAGAATATCTACTTAAATACGAGTATCGATCAAAAATAATGTTCAAACAAATCATTTCAAACTGTCGGTTGTTTATAACCAAGTTTCGTTAATATATATATATATATATATATAGATATAGATATTCTTTAACACTTGGCTTTTAGTGTATTTATTAACTTGCTTTGAGAGAAACTATGATATATATATATATATATATATATATATATATATATATATATATATATCATAGTTTTTCTCAAAGCAAGCTAATAAAGTTTATCTCAAAGCAAGGTAATAAATACACTAAAAGCCAAGTGTGAGAGAATATTACAGAGAAAGAATAACAGGATTATAAGAATTAAGACACACGATGACCATTTATATTGAATTTAATTTTTTATATAATTGTTTCTATCTATCTATCTATCTATCTATCTATCTAACTATAGCAAATATTATTTTTCGCTAAGAAAAGAATTCCTGGACTAGGATAATTGTTCAATCATTTTATACCAATCAAGGCAATAAAGCCACTAAGTTTAAGAGGTTAATTAATTCTGAAAGAATCTGAGAGAAAATTAGTAAGGGATAATTGTTAATTACTTTCTTTTAAAAAGCAGTTCAATTACTTTCTTTTAATAAGCAGTTCAAGATAAATTATATTATAAATTTTACTATTAATTACGCATATTTGAATTTATATTTGCAATAAAACTTATTCTAACAATAGAAATAACTTATTTTATACAATTGCGCCTCGACCAATCCTTTTTATGTTGTCAGTCAGTCATTTAAGTGCAATACGTGAAACACGCTTGGGCGATCATGTCTCGAAAGAGACATGACTGACTGAGCAGAAGATTATCCCGCAGTAGGTTGCCATTGATTTCTGCAGTAGATTGGTTGCCAGCCAAAGCTATAGAACCAAATCTATCCTGTTATTTAACCCATAACTGGAAGGAAGAGACGGATTAATACCTTTCCCAAGGGTATTTGCGCGTAAGTGAATGCAATGAATTCAACTGGAATTCGAACTCGGCTTCCCGATTTCTCGTTCCGTTGTATGTTGTACTCAACTTGAAAAAACTCCACGCCCACCGTTATTGTCTAATTCCGATAGCTTCTTTTAAACACGACAACACTTTCCCAGTTGCTCTATTTTCAATCACTACTTGTTTGTTTATTGGTGTATGTGTGTCTTTTAAAATCTGATTAATTGTGAGAAGCAGACTAAGATGGCGAAGAAGGAAGAAGAATGTGGTTGTTGTTGTGTGTTTGTGTGTGTGATGTCAGCATAGGCTGACATATCCTGATGATGATCATTTCGATTGGCACTCAACCTTCAAGAGACCTAGTCCCAACTAATTCCTAATTCCTAATTATCATCTTCTGGCTTCGGACGGACGGACGGACGAAAAAGTGGTACAATAGAATTTGTCATGAGAGCAAGAATCAATAAGTTCATATCTATCTATCTATCTATCTATCTATCTATCTATCTATCTATCTATTTCATAGTTTCTTCACTATCTATCTATCTATCTATCTATCTATCTATCTATCTCATAGTTTCTTCACTATCTATCTATCTATCTATCTATCTATCTATTTCATAGTTTCTTCACTATCTATCTATCTATCTATCTATCTATCTATTTCATAGTTTCTTCACTATCTATCTATCTATCTATCTATCTATTTAATAGTTTCTTCACTATCTATCTATCTATCTATCTATCTATTTCATAGTTTCTTCACTATCTATCTATCTATCTATCTATCTATTTCATAGTTTCTTCACTATCTATCTATCTATCTATCTATTTCATAGTTTCTTCACTATCTATCTATCTATCTATCTATTTCATAGTTTCTTCACTATCTGTCTATCTATCTATCTATCTATCTATCTATCTATCTGGTATTTTCTACAATTTCTCGATTACACTTCCCCCAAGAGACCATCAGTAAAATGCTGGAGGCTCTCATCGAACATTTCTACCATCAACTGCTTTGACCCCTCAATGTCTGGCACACTTATCCATCACAAGCTCATACCTGAAACAATATTTGAGGTATTTTCCAAGCGTATACCCGCAAAACATGTCTTATTTCTTCCATATTTGAATTTGTCTAAAGTCACTTTTCGTTGAATATGGAAAGACCTGGACAAAAATATTGGTCGGCGTTTCGCAACCAATTTATCCTCGCTTTCATTTGGATAAAAGTTAGAATGATTACAAAGTGAAACAAATAACAAGAAAACAATTTATTAAGAAAAATAATAATTTGTCTAAGTGAAGAATAGTGTCAAATCTATCGTGCAATCTTACGAAGCAATACTTCAGTTCAAGGGAAATTCCAACTGTGTTGTTTGGTTGGTTGTTTTGTTTTTATGGCAAATCAACACCGTCGGGTCATTTATTGCCAACTAAACTTTATTTATTTATTGCTGGTAATACCTTTTTTCTTCCAACAATTCATTGGTTTTTTTTATATAAGTTTTGTCTCTAATAATACATTTTTCTTTTCGAGTATCAAGATTCATTCGGATTTGTTTTTAAGGGCAGGGTCCCCAAGTCCTACCCTTGTTATTTAACCCATAACTGGAGGGAAGGTACGGATTAATACCTTTCCCAGTGCTTAAGTGAATGCAGGGTATTTAACTGGAATTCGAACTCGGCTCACCGATTTCTCTTTCCGAGCCGATATCCACTACACCACAATGCACATCCGTCACTATACGCTTACAGCATCTGGTATTCCCAAACCGTCCCCTCCACTTGTGTAGAGAACCTGTTAAACGACTACCGAATTTTAAAAAAAGCGGAAGCTAATATGATGAGAAATATTTTACTGAAATATATTAGGACCTTGAATAAATTTTCGCTGATTTTTATAAAAAGTAATATTTTATTTACAAATATTAATAAGAAACATGTCACTGAAATTATTCTCAATAGCTAGCCACTACTTTTCACTATCTTTTTGGCAGTATTTGGCTTCCACATCTAAAAAAACGATACGTCTTTTGAGGCTAACTATGAGTCGACCCATTTCTTAACATCTTCATAAAAATGAAAGTGCTGCTCAGCCAGGCAATTTCTTTTTTAATCATTTCACCCCGAGCAAGGTGGAAACGCCACTGATGTGCAGGGGGCTACATAAATGTAAAAAGATTAATTAGAAAAGAGTGAGGAGTACAAACTAGTTAGAAAGGGACAATAGAAAGCTGAGAAAGCAGGTGCGATGACAGATACATAGGTGGAGAGAAAGGGAATGTTATACGGGGGTGGGGAGAGAGCTAGAATCCAGTGGTTAGTAGATGAGTATTGACTTTGCATTTAAATTTCTGGAGGTTGTAGCCGTCAGGAAAGCAAGAATACGGGAGCGAGTTCCACAGGCGGGAAGTGCGAGAGTAGAAGAAGAATTGTCGTCTGCATTTGGTTAACCTGACTGTGAATGGGTGGGACCCAGTTGCCAGTCTGGTTGCACGAGTAAACACCTATTGAGGAGGCATCAGTGACTTAAGTTCGTCTGATCAGAAGCCATGAAAGTATTTATAGAACAGACAAAGGGAGGACACATTTCGACGATGGGGAAGTGGCTGCAGTCGAGCCGCCAGATCAGTACCTATCACATTACAGACTTTCCTTTGGAGCCTGTCAAGAACACTGAGGAGAACGGCAGGGGCACCTGACCATGTCTGGGGAATAAAGCTAGTCGGGTAAAACTTCCCATTTAAGTGCTTTCAAGTAGGTTTTTACACGTTTTGCAACTTGTGGCCTAGCGTTGTCAAGTTGCAAAATCGCTTTGTCATGTCTCTGCTCTTATAGCAGCTACTTTTTCTTAAATGCTCGTCTCAAATTCATTTATTGTCTTTGATATCAATCACCCGTGATGGTTTTGGTCAGTGTGAGCAGATCATAATGAACTACACCCACCTGATCTCACCAAATGCAGAGCAGAAACTTCGAACTATGGATGTTGATGCATCGCTGGGGTTACCCCCCAAGATCTTCTACGCTTAGGGTTATCATAGTGCATCCACTTGTCATCACCGATCACGATACAATGTAAAAAAGACTTTTACTTTTATGTAGCTTAACCAGGTGTTTACAGGTGACAAAACGCCGTTCGACGTCTCCCGGCTTCAACTCATACGGCATTCAATGTCCTTGCTTTTGAATTATTCTCGATGCATTGGAACGTTAAAAATGTTGTGTAATCAACTAATGATTCTGAAGGTTTACCTTGCGTTAAACACGAGTCTTCATAAAGTAATGCCTACAATTATTCGTCTTCAAACTTTTATGATGCGCCAGTGTGTTCTTTACTTTTGACATCAAAATCATCATTCTTGATTAATGCATGGTCGACGTAAGACTCAAAAAGAATTTTGCGTGCTTCAGGTGTAGATTTTTTTTTAATAAAGTCAGTCAGTCAGTTCAGTGCCATACGTGATACACGCGTGGGCGATCATGTCTCGAAAGAGATATGACTGACTGGGCAGAAGATTATCCCGCAGTAGGTTGCCATTGCTTTCTGCGGTAGACTGGTTGCCGACCAAGGCTATAGAACCCAATCTGTCCTGTTATTTAACCCATAACTGGAAGGAATAGACGGATTAATACCTTTCCCAAGGGTATTTGCGCGTAAGTGAATGCAAGGAATTCAACTGGAATTCGAACTCGGCTCTCCGATTTCTCGTTCCGAGTTGATATCCACTGCGCCACAACGCACATCCTTTTAATAAAGTAGTGAAGTCAAATTCCATGAAAATACGCTTTCTTTGACAAGAAATCCGTACTTGTTTTAACGTTGTGAATAACAAAGTTGTGAACCCTTCGACAAAATGACATATACAGAATTTCAAGCTTGCATATAGAATTTACTTATGGATGCGCTAACATTTGAAACCACACGCACGGGTACGTCATCTCTTGAAAAACAGCAAGAACAATTTTTTTACTGAGTGTACCGTATATTGGTTTATATTGTAGTTGGATGGAAAACAGCAAGAAGCAAAGAAGAAAATTACTGGAAAGTAATTGAAACTTACCTGAATGGAGCTGAATATATAATGCTCCTCATGCCAATAACATTTCTACCGAGCTTCTCTACGGCATATAACTTCATTGAAAATCTTTTAATGTATTCCTTTCAAATTTATATTTAAATTGAGATCATCAGGAGAGAATGTACACCGTTTCGGGGCCTTCCTCTCAACAGTTTCATTTTCACATCGGCTACTTCTCACTGATGTGAGACCCCATTATAACGATATACAAGTGTATTGTAGTTATACTGGTTAAAACGCAAGGTACATCAACATATAAAATATGTAATCGGGTACTCTTGATATTCATCTCGAGATTCTCGACAGAATCCAAAGTAGGATCTTCAATGAAATCTATCTCGATTCGTCAGCTCGATTTGAGTGACTCTCTCACCGACAGGATGTGACTTCACTCTCTCTTTTCTACAAATATCATCATGTACTCTTCTCCGACAAGCTTTTTCCCTGGTGCCCCGACCACATGAATTTACTCGTTCTACTCGATTGGCAAATAGGTCCCACCCTATTGCTGTTAAAATAGTCAAATATATCCGACACATCTCTATCGGCTTCTCTCGCATTTCCTGCCCGTGGAAGTACTTTCCATATATTTGCTTCCCTGATAGATAGAATCTCCAAAGGTTTAAGTGCAACGTCAATTGCCATCTTTTATCTTCTTGATTCCCAACATTCTCTTGTCCTTTCTTTGACAACCCCGGTAACGTGTTCCCTGTTTTTTGTTTGTTTCATTTTCTCTCGCTGTAACCCCCCCTGCGAACCAGTGGCGTAACCGCTTTGCTGGGGTGAAACGATTAAAAAATCTGCATACATTATGCTTTTTTGATTTTTAAACAATTAAAATAAAGATAAATGAATTAAACTCTTTGCCTATATTTCTGAGGATGTGCGTTGTGGTGCAGTGAATATCGACTCGGAACGACAAATCGGGGAGCCGAGTTCGAATTCCAGTTGAATTTCTTGCACTCACTCCGCACAAATACCGTCTTCTCTCTAGTTATGGGTTAAATAATAGAACAGATTTTTATCTGTAGCCTTGGCTGGCAACCAGTCTACCGCAGAAAGCAATGGCAACTTACCGCGGGATAATTTTCTGCCCAGTCACTCATGTCTCTTTCGAGATATGATCGCCCAAAGCGTGTATCACGTATGGCACTTAACTGACTGAAATGAATATAATTGTTGAAAACATGATTACAGCTTCTAGTAGACATAAAGTGGGGGGGGGGGTCAGTTTTATATTGATATAAAGTAATAAACTGATCCCTCACTAATTACCACATAAAATATATTACATCTCTTCCCTCTCTAGCTATGAGTCAAAAACTGCTCAGATTTTTCTATAGAGTTGGCTTGCATCCAGTCTACCGTAGAAAGTAATGACAAATTAACGCAAGATAATCAATGGCAACTTACTGCGAGATAATCTTCTGCCCAGTCAGTCATGTCTATTTCGAGACATGATGCCCAAAATGTGTATCAAGTATGGCACTTAATTGACTATATTTCTAAGAGGTGTTGTAATTATTTACACTATTTAGACCGTTTGGACTATTGCCCTAATTTTTATCATATTTACAGCGTTTCGGTGGTAGTACGATTTTGTCTTCTTCAGGTGATTGTAATTTTGAACTGAACCCTTTATTTCGTCTGCAGAGTTAAGGTGTTCACGTTCAGCATTTCATGCTTCTTCTGGATAGCTAAGTCTCATTTATTTTTTAAACTCAACTCACCAAGTTTGTGTTTCTCTCTTTTAGACTCAAAATTCTTTGTCTCAGATCAGTGGATTACTTCTACCATCGCTTTTACCTACTGGGCCATGTGTCACAGTGTATTCAGTTCGAAATTCCAGTCATCTTATGAAGATCGCAGTGTACAACGGCTGAAACGTCGTGAATATGGTAACAAAGGACAACAGTCCGGATAATGTAAATAGTGCTAATAATTAAAGTTATTTTTAACTTTCCTATTTTTGTTTAGGATGTAATGAATAAGTAATGAATATGTATACACCTTGGTTCCCCCTCACTGGTATATGATTGGCTGGTGTCAGCCATAAATACAAACAAAGGCAAAGACGTCCAGAGTGAGTGAGAGAGATCCAGAGACCTTCCACCAGAGGTCTATTGATATAACACCATTGACTACGCCTACGTCTCAGGATACTACATAAAACGATTACGTCTACTTACTGGATTGAACTCCCCGGTTACATTTGCCATAACTACCTAACTACCTGGTTTTGATATATTTATTACTTTCCGGGACATATCAGTTTGTCATGTAGTAAATAAAATTTTGTACTAGGGTCATTCAATAAATAAGGTGAATTTTTCGGTATAAGGACTTCTAATACAGATAGAAGCTTACTTTTCTTTTAACGTAGTCTTCCAGCAGTGTCACACACTTTTCCCATATGTGCACAAGCTTCCGTATTTCCTCAGTCAATCACTCACATCACTTTTGACTTCATCGTCACTTTCAAACTTCGTGCCTCTAGTAAACGCTTTCAATGGCCAAACAGGTGAATGTCTGAAGGGGTAAGGTCTGAGTTGTAAGGGGGATAAAGGAGCAGTTCCCAGCCCAGCTCGTTGATGGTCTGCACCGTTTGGGCTGTTGTGTGACGCCATACGTTGTCTTGATGAGTAGGCAAGTGATCATGGACAAATTTGTGTGCTGTCCCAACAGATAGGCCCAAAGTCCTTGCAATGTCATCCACTGTCAACCTTTTGTCAGACTTAATGAGGTCATTGACTGATTCGATCACCTCTCGTGACCTCACTTCTGTAGACATTTTTTGGCTGAAAGATGTGACACCATACACAGTTGACATTCTCCTATGAATTTCAATTGGTTTTCACCCTTCAGCAACCAAAAACTTGATAACTGACCACTGATCAAACCTGGAGCATGCTTCTTGGTCGGCCATCTTTGTCAATTTCCAATGTTTTTGTCAATCTACAAAAAAAAAAACAAAAAAACTAAATCCTTTTGAAAAAGAAGTAAAGGCAAAAAAGGAAAAAGTAAGCTTCTATCTGTATTAGAATTCCTTATACCGAACATTCACTTTATTTATTGAATGACCCTCGTAGATGTCCTTATACCGAACATTCACTTTATTTATTGAATGACCCTCGAAGAAATCCTTATACCGAAACATTCACTTTATTTACTGAATGACCCTCGTAGATGTCCTTATACCGAAAAATTCATCTTATTTATTGAATGACTCTCGTAGAAGTCCCTATACCCAAAAATTCACCTTATTTATTAAATGACCCTGGTAGAAGTCCTTTAACCAAAACTTCACCTTATTTATTGCACGAACTCGTAGAAATCCTTATAACCCAAAATTCACCTTATTTATTGAATGATTCTCGTAGAAGCCCTTATACCCCAAAATTAACTTAATTTATTGAATGACCTTCGTAGATGTCCTTATACCGAAAAATTCACCTAATTTATTGAATGACCCTCGTATTAATCCAAAATGTAAGCTTAAAATCCATCCTAAAGGCGTTACATTTTCTTTATCATGGATGTTAAGATGTTCAAGTTCTTTTATGAGATGTAACTAATTACACGATTTAGATTTTTTTTCAGGAAGTAACTCTATTTTGCATTCAAATTGTAAGCCTAAAACTCTTGATTAGGGAATTACATATTTTCTCGATGTTTCTTTATTTGTAAGGAAGTAATTTTATTTTTAATTAATTTGATTTCTAAAGCTAAAGTCTATGAAATAAGATACATTTCAAAATAGATTATGTTGATTTGAAAGTAATATAAAAAAGAAGTGTACATTGTTCGGATTAAAAACGTTATTTTCAAATGCTACAGCTGTGACGTGACTTTAAGCAGATTCATTTCATTCCTGGTTACTCATCAACGTTATGTTAATATGGGGCACATAGTTGTGAAAAAACGGTGTACTGGCGAACTGTGTGCCCAGATGTGTTATTTAAGTGTTGTTCTCGTAAGACCGTCTTTCACAAAAGTGATTCAGACGGATGGGTTTATATAATTAATACTTCAGTTTTAGATGGAATGAAAAAAAATTTTTTATTTTTTTTATTTAATGTGGAGCCGTTTTGAAATATCGTGTTTTATATCGGAAACTATATTGCAAAAAAGAAAAAAAATATCGTCTTAAAACACGATGTTGCAAAATGAAAACATGTTATTTTAGGTTTCCAATTTCCGGTTTTCTTCTAAGCATTTTTACATTTTTTTTATATCTGGGTACTAAAGATTTTCAAGGATTTGTTTTGCCGAGGGAGATTTCAGTATGATGTTTTACAAATATATTTGGTAAGCTGGCCTTTTTTTCTCTGTGAGTCATTATTATTATTATTATTATTATTACGGGCAGGTGTATCCGTCAAAAGTGAAGCCTAAATATTTGAGGGGATTATATATATATATATATAACGGAATTATGCCAAAGTGACATGAGCCGACGTATTTGATTTTTTAAACATTAGTACTTTTGTGACACTATCTCCCGCGGATATACTTTCTTTTTTTGCGGGGGGATAATACAGAGGAAAGAGAGGAATTAATATTAGTAGTATTATTGGTTGTGCTTTATTGTAATTCGCGATGTGAGCTTATGTAAAAAAAACTATTTTAATACTGGCCTGGATTTCTCTGTGAGTCATTATTATTATCATTATTACGGGCGGGTGTATCCATCAAAAGTGAAACCTAAATATTTCAGAGGATTATATATATATATATATATATATATATATATATATATATATATATATATAACGGAATTATGCCAAAGTGACATTAGCCGACGTATTTGATTTTTTAAACATTAGTATTTTTGTGACACTATCTCCCGCGGATATACTTTCTTTTTTTTGGGAGGGATAATACAGAGGAAAGAAAGGAATTAATATTAGTAGTATTATTGGTTGTGCTTTATTGTAATTCGCGATGTGAGCTTATGTAAAAAAAAAACTATTTTAATACTATCATATACTTGTGAAATCCGGGGGATAGAACAATTAACTATTTTGATAGATGGAAAAGAAATGTATAAATTATTCTTCTCTCGTGTTCGAAGCGGAATATTTTGGGTAAGCTAAAATTTTATGAGTAGCCAAAACAAAGTGTCGGGATTTGTTGATGGGGTCAGACGGGGTTAAAGTTCCCCAACAGATGTTCCCTGAGAACAGAAATTTGTGGGAATTAGACGAATCCGAATATGAACTAATCGAAAGGAAGTGAGCTGGTGATACTTCATTCGTCGAATACCCCCTCCCGCAAATCGAGTGGGTGGAAAACAATCTCATTGGTCGAAGGCTTCGAGTCGGCTAGAACCCCCGAGATGATTGGAGAGAGTTATAAAAATAGAAACTCATCGAGAAAAGTCAGTTAAGCCGAGAGCGAGCTTCCAGACGACAAGGAAACCAACCCCACACCGCCGCCCCTACGTCGCCGCCGTTACCAGCCTCTGATTCGGCAAATCCCGTCAAGTTCCGTTAAGAACCCGAAAGAACTTTATTTTTTTAACATCACCTAGAAAACGGACAGTTACAATTTTAGAGAATACGTGAAAAGACCTTAACGAGAATTGAAGAGTTCTGTTACTTTAACGAAATTTAGAAAATATATTCTTATTTTGAGGATTGGCAACTCTGAGATTTTACAAACAACCTCTCTTTCTCCGTTGTAAACCGGCATTCCGACAACTGTATTATCATTTCGACAACTGTATTGTCTGCACCTGTGAAAGAAAAACATTGTTTTTTATATAAAGACATTCTTCGTAACTCTCTAGGCGTGTTCGACCTTATTCATTTATTTTATTAAGGTTTTTTTTTTTTGTGCTGTGTTTATTTTTAACCACAAGTGTACACCAGTGTCCCGACTGCCTTTCGTGGAAAGACGCCTACTGAAATTGCACAACGCGACCTCTGAGATCAATTCACAACGTGGGGAAGTGGCACGTTGTTGCAACAGATGTCTTGAAAACCAGCTTTTGTGAGGAGATCATCATGACCAGCAACAGCGACCGAATCAACCGGCCAGCCGGGTGGCAGTGTCACAACTGGTGCCGTCACGAACGTAGAAGAGGACAGGCGTCACAACGAACGAGCCACCCCGGACATAAGGGTGCCTAATTTTCTAATGGATACTCGTATTTGAGTGGAAAGTCTGTTATTGTATATACATATATATATAGTTAAACTGTACATTATAATTTCCACTGGCCTTAATCATTTGAGAAAACCTTTGGAAAATATCTATCTTCCAGGAGGAATCGAACCTACACACCCTAACAACACCGGGAAGATGCCGTCTTAAAATTAGACGTGTCTTAACAATCGACCCAGGAAAGCAAGTTATGGTAGATAAGATTCAATTAATCTTTATATAGTTATTCTCCGGATTCCTTTTATCGAACGATTAATATCTGCAAAGATTGTATCGAATGTAAATGATCTCATTTGTGGGACGATTGGTAAAACACGTCTGATCGTCGGACGGCATTTTCCCTGAGTTGGGAATATACAGTTTCGATACGTGCCGGAAGATAAATATTTTAAAAACGATTTCTCAACCGATTAAAGCCAGTAAAAAAGATAATGCTCTGCTTAACTCTCTCTCTCTCTCTCTCTCTCTCTATATATATATATATATATATATATATATATTAAAGCATAAGTCATCTACATACAAGCCTGTTTCGCAGCTCATCAATGTGGCTAGACACATCCACTTACTTCTGGCCTGGATCGAAACTCGACCGAGTTGGTGTCAGTCGGAGTCGCTACTCTCTAAGCCATCGACGCATGGAATCAGAGCAAGAAATTTTGACGTGTTGTATATAAGCAGTGTATACACACGCCAGTCACCGAAAGAACTCAATTCATTTCTGAAGAGTCACGAATATAGCAGAAGTGGAAACTGTTTTTAAAATTTTCTTCTCCAGAGAGCTCAATCATAATGAGAGCATATATATATATATATATATATATATATATATATATATATATATATATATCTGAAATTATAACTATACTCGTGTCGAAAAACCTACCACGAATCTATGAAGAAGAGAAAAAACTGTTTTAAAAAGAAAGATCTATGTACATGAACATCAGCCAAAAGTGTTCGAACCCAGTCAGCACGTAGCCCAAAGAAAGAAACCGACACGAGCAATCAAGTAACAATAAGAGCGCAATAATTAGGTAGAGCGGAATAAGTAAAGAATACCTAGTGAGACAGACAGACCGATTTAGATTTCACCTAAACGGATCATAGGCCAATAGCTAGAGTGCTCTAATTCATTACTGAATGAGCGATCAGTAGATGCTAGAGTAGCTACTGTTTTTTTAAATTCTACCATTCATCCAGAGTGCTTAATCAGGGTGTGAGAGCGTAAATAGTCATCCACAGACAGATCTGTTTCGCTGTATTACAGTTCATCAGTACGGTTAGACATTCGTTTGCTTTTTACCCAGGATTGAAACCCAACCGAATTGGCGTCAGTCGGCGATTCTACCTTTGAGCTATGGGCTCTAGGTAGAAGGAGGCAGACTTTTAGCGCATGATGTATCATACGCCAATAGCTAGAGTGCTTTAATTCACGACTAAATTATATATATATATATATATATATATATATATATATATATATATATATATATATATAATTATTCTTACCCATTTATTTGTCAGAATTATATAAGACAAGTATACAGTTGCATTAAAAAGTGCTCAAAACATGTAAATATTTTAATTCAGAAATTTGTCGACTACTTGGTTTCAACCTTTCTCTATCTGCAGGCGTTTTATATCAAAGTTGACATAAAATGCCTGAAGAAAGTGAATGGTTGTAAACCAAGGTTGCGTAATCGACTGACTTATGATTAAATACATATATAGTTGATTTTTTTATTGATTAACATTATTAGTATTTAATTGATATTCGTATCTGAGCGGAAAGTCTGTTTATTATATATATATATATATTAATTCAGATACTTTAATCCAAGTGAAAAAAGCAGTAAGGTAAATTCCAAAAACCCGATCCTAATTAATATTAAAAATTTTATTTTAATATTAAAAAATGATACAGGAAGAGAGCTCCATCTAATAAAATATTACAGAGCAAATATAAATTAAAAAAGGATTAATTAAATGATGTTGAATGACCATTTCGATATGAAAATCCCCACGGGGGATAACACATCACCTCAGCAACAGAAAAATCCTTTCAGAAACTGGAGAAAAATCAGTTTAATTTTCCTTTTTAAATAGATTTGCAAAGAAATTAAAAAAGAAAAATATATATATATATATATATTCGGGCTTTTATACTTATTGAATCTCCCTAGTTCATGCTGGACTACCACATTTTACTTCATAAAACAATTTACACTTCTTGCGTCCTGGTTTTGTCTTCAACGCACCGATAGCAGAGAGAGAACACCGTCTTTGAGGTAAGTCTGTTTGTTGCATTACTACTACACTGCTACTATTAAATGTACAAAGATATTAAAAGCAAGTATAAAATTTCAATGGAAGTCATTTTACTGTAGAAATACTATAGATTTTTTTTACTATAGGAATTTTATGAAAGAAATTTTACTATAGATTTTCAATGGAAATTATTTTACTATAGCATTTCAATTGATATTATTTTACTATAGAAATACAATGGAAATGATTTTACGATAGACATTTAACGGAATTTTTTTTACTAAAAGAATTTAATGAAAATTATTTTTCGATAGTGTTTCAATTGAAATTATTTTACTATAGTATTTCAATGGACATAAGTTTACTATAGAAATCTAATGGAAATTATTTTCGTGTAAAAATTCAATGCAAAGTATTTCTCTATAGGAATGAACTGAAAACAATTTCCTAGTCATTTATAGAATTTATAAAACCTATCTTGCTAAGGATATGGTTTATAAAGTTAATAAATCAAAACTTTCCTTCACTGTGATTAGTTGGGATACAAAATAGGGGGCAATCGAAAGGCTAAAGTTCACATGAGAAAGTCACGTGTAGTTCGCATTCCCAACCGAGCTGTACCAATTACTGCCTGGTTTAAGAATGAATCTTCTTATTGTATGTGCCGTGTCCCTTCAGAACGTAGGCAATTATGACCTTCCACATCTACCTATTCCTAGTGGCTCTTAGCCCACTTTCTCCTGTTACCCCTCCCAAACTCTACCATCCACTTGCTCAAGCCCGTCAGTTAAGTTACGCGCTGCTTTTCCCGGTCTCTCTTTCTCATTATCTGAAATGTGGGTATCAGATTCTCCAAGCCGTTCTTCCTCATTAAATGTCCCAGGAACTCCTGCTGTTTTTCCTGATGTTAAGTATTAGTATCAATTTTCGTTTCCATTCTGTCTAAAATCTCATCATTGCTGGCATGATCGGTCTATGGCATCCGCAGCATCCTTCTGTAGAACAACATTTCGGTTGTTTTATATTTAAAAAGGAAGAGGATTAGATCAAGGGCTAGATTTGGAACCCTTAGACTTTTGTGTTCCTTTTATGTTGGTGTCGTGCTAGACATTTTTCGACAGAATCTTTCGACAGAATCTTTCTTGAGTTTTCGGTTCGGTTTTAGTTGAATATTGCTACCATATCTTTTTTGTTCTTCTGCTATATATCTAGAGATTCTTGATAAAATCCAGAGAATTCAATGGTCCTGAGCTGTCATCTTGGTTTCAGTCACTTTCTTCACCATCGTAATGTAGTTTCTTGTGTTTTTCTAAAAACTATTTTATGCTAATTGTTCTCATGAAATTTCCTCTATAGCAGAGCTTCTCAAACTATCTGATGTGGCGGACCGGTAGTTTTATTTTTCCAATGTGCCAGGGACCGGCAAGCAAAGCAAGCCAATCCAGCTGAGTAAGAGGGGGGGACTGTGAACACCAGAATTTTTTTTTTCTTTTTTGAGATATGTACAATTTCAGGGATATTTTGAGACTATCTGTAATAAACATGAGGACATGATATCTTGTTCATTCTAAGAGCAGTCATCATTGACGTAACAAGTCTTCCCAGTGTGCCATTGACCGGTACCATATTTGTGCTATATTAGTTATGGCCACTGGTTTCGAGGGAATATATTTTTAAAAATCCAGAAAAAATATTAAAAGTTAATATTAATACTCCATAAGCAATTTGAATTTAATAAAAGGCACTAATCTTCTAAAAAATAGACAAACAATAAAACAAAATATTAATTTTAATTAATTTAAGACGTATTTAAAATATACGATATGCTTATATCACGGATATATGAATGGAACAAAGTCTGATACTTATTCAGTTTACTGTTTGGTGTTCATTATATCGCAGTTAGATAGCAAATAACTTTTAACATGAGTGAGTAAATGAACAATATAACCATAATAATATAAAACTAAAATGAAAATGTAAAAAAAAAACAAAAACGAGTCAAATATCCTGGCTGTGTCTCGTGGCTTAGACAATTACTATTATTTCTTTCTTTTCTGGAAAATCTCCGCGTACAATTAGACGATGGCTCGCGTACCGGCGACGATACGCGTACCACACTTTGAGTAGTACTGCTCTATAGTATATAGACTTTATAAATTTAAGCGCAGTACACGATTGGCGTTTAGGTCTTGGCATTTTACAATTGTAAAGGCTAGATGTGACCGTAAGTTCTATGATAACAGTTTCTTTTATCGCACTTCTCACTTATGGTTACTACCTTTCTGATTATAGTATGGTTGAATTAGTTAAGGTCCCAGATATTGGCAAATAGTGAACCCATACAAAAAAAAACACTTCTTATTTTATGTAGGGTTTCCCTTCAGCACGTAGGCAATTATTGCCCTCAACATATTACTGTTTTCTTGTAGCCCTTAACGCATTTTTCTTGAATAAAAGTGTAAAATACATATTTACAGTTACAATTATTAACAATGCATTTCATAGTAAAATTACTAACAATATGTATTACAGTACAATGACCAACAATACATTTTATAGTAGAATTACCAACACATTTTGTACTAGAATTAACAACAATACATCTTATAGTAGAATTACCAACAACACACTGTATAGTACAATTAACTATAACACATTTTATAGAAAAATTACCAACAATACATTTTACAGTAGAATTAACAACGCATTTTATAGAAGAGTAACCAACAATATATTTTATTGTTGAATTACTAACAATAAATTTTATAGTAAAATTACCAATAATATATTTTATAGTAGAATTGCCGACAATACATTTTTATAGCAAAATGGCCAACAATACATGTTATTTATAGTTGAAGGCATACAACTGCATTCAAAATACATTTAGTTGAAGCCATTAAATTGGTGTTCGAAATATTTAGATTTCGATATTAATTAACCCATTAAGGTGTCAGTCTGCCGCTAAACAAAAACAACCTATAAAGAATCTCCCAGCCTTTTGCCTCCCAATCAACTTTGATCTTAAAAAATTAAATACAATGTAAATCGTCATCTTCTGTCTCCTTAATACTTGTTCGTTTGTTGTATACCGAAGCGACGATGAATAAACTGGGAACCAAGATGACTATTTCTTTAGTGATAAACACGGAAACGGATAAATAAAAATATAAAATTGTATTTCTGTTCTTCTTCTTCGGTGACGTGGTGTAGAATTAGAAGGTGGTTGGAGAGGTATCACACACGCATACGAAGGTAGTTGACTGGCTGTATGGTTTTCTGGCCGTTATCAACGTCCTCTCGGATGGCTCTCTCTTTTCCTCACTGATCTCTCTCTTATATCGGCCGAATTTACTCGATTGCGTCATATTTTACCACGCATATTGTTTATTATTTTCGAATTAGTATTATTGGCTTTTCAATTTTTTGCACTCTCTGATCTTGACTATGGCTGTTTATCAAAACAAAAAGCAACTACATTCCCTCAACACCAATGTTGGCCTAGCATTCTTAAGTTTCTTAATATTCAAAAATTATATTTATTCTAATGTAAATAAACTTTTCTTTTTAAATTTCTTGACTTTTAAAAACAGCTGTCTTAACACAATTTTGCCTATCACCCGGCGTTTGCATTCTTGACTTTTCATAAGAATATTAATTTTCATTTTCATTTTACCAGCCTGAATTTTTCCATCAAACAATAATTGTTCAACGTACATGCACTTCTGAGCGAAATTATACACTGCAGTCAAAGAATATATAACACTTTTACTGATCACTTTTCTTAATAGTATTTTCCTCATAGTGTCTATCATCAGTTATCATTTGCCTCTTAGTGAAGCTGTTGCTTTACTTGGGGTGAAATGATTAAAAATATGCTTTTCTGATTCTATGTCTTCTGCTCTGACGAACTTAAGTCACTGGTGCCCCCTCCACAAGAATTTACTCGGGCAACCAGACTGGCAACAAGGTCTCACCCTTTTACAGTTAGATCAACCAAATGCAGGCGACAAGTCTACTCCATCAGCTTCTTTTCTTGTGCTTCCCACTCGCGGAACTCCCTTCCATATATCTGCTTTCCTGACGGCTACAACCTCCAGGAATTTAAATGCAAAGTCAGTTCCCATCTCTTAACCATTTAACACCAGCCTTTCTACATCACCACTAGTATCTTGTTCTTTATCTCTCTCTCTCTGACTTCGCAACTCCTGTGTTCATCTCCTTTCCTTGCCCTTTCTCTTTCACCTCCTGTAGCTGGTTCCTCTTTGTCTTTCCTCTCCTTCTGCCTAATACTTCAATTCTCTTATGTAACTCCATCCCTTTCTACATCACCCCGTGTATCTTGTTGTCTTCCTTTCTCTCTACCTTCGCAACTGTCTTCACTCCTGTGTTCACATCCTTCTCTTGCACATTCTCTTTCACTCCCTGTAACTGGTTCGTCTTTTTCTTCACTCTCCTCTTGCCTTAAGCTTTAACTCTCTTATATAGCCCCCTGCACATCTTGCTTGGGGTGAAATTATTTAAAAAAAGTTAAGGAAGTGCTAATACCTTTTTGAACCTCGTAAGACAATTGATAAGTAGCCTTTAATGATAAGTAGATTTCGAATCCTAAAATTTCTATGCCCAATTTGTTATGATTTGTATTCTACTATTAAAACCGTTTTAAATAAAGAAAAATATAAATGAGTTCTTGAAAAATACGAAAATCACAACTGAGAAAGGAATAGACTATAAATTTACAATACTAAAGATTCTCTACTCAGTTTAGTATCTGCAGGGTGCCTTGTGGCGCACTGGATATCGGCTCAGGGCAAGAAATCAAGGAGCCGAGTTGGAATTCCAGTTGATACCCGTAGCTTTTACTTACGCGCAAATACCCTTGGAAAGTTGTTAATCCTTTCTTACTCCAACCACGGGTTAAATAGCAAGACAGATTTGGTTCTATATCTTTGGTCGGCAACCAGTCTACCGCAAAAAGTAATGCCAACCTACTCCGGGAAAATCGTCTGCACAGTATGTCATGTCTCTTTCCAGACATGATCGCCTAAGTGTGTATCACGTATGGAACTTTACTGAGTGTAGGTCTACACTTAAATCTGTTAGCAATAAAGAAGAGCTAACATTACTTTATGAACGGTACGTCTAAAAAGACTGAGAAAAAAAAAACGTTATTTTTAGGACTAGATCTGATTTTTTTTGTATTCGTTTTGGTATTCTTTGACAAGTATTAACGATTAACACTAGTAGAACAGTCATTACATTTAAACTAACATTTACACTATATTTGAAAAGAAAAGAAACTATTTTAAATCTATTGTAATTAAAGAAGAACAGTGTTTACTTTTTGACCGATCCCCGTACTATGTACAGAACGAAGATGACTATGTTGATGAATAGATATGGAATCCTAAGACGGCTGTATCTATGTTGACATGTCTCTGTGCCTCTACTATTCAAACATGGGCACTTGTCTAACTGGTTAGAACGTTTGCTTTCAGATCACAAAACCGGGCTAGAACCTCACCATTGTCGATTTTTTAGGAAGGTGGCATCTAATCATGCTTGGGAGAGAATCATTTGGAAAGCTCTTGGCTTCTAGAAAATATCATTTGTTGAGCAAAGCCTTGTGACTGAAATTGGGCAGACGGAGCTTTTTTTGCAGCTATCTATTGTAGTTCAAAGTTACAAGTCGTCGTGACCGATGGCTTGAGGGTAATGACCTTGCTCAGACTATTAAGCACGCCAGTTAAGGCATACATTTCCCGGAAACCCTAATTTTCGCTTTGCATAATTGCATAGAAATCAAAAGTTGGCTCTGTGGGTGTTGAACAAAACAAATGTGCTTGAACAGGTGTTTTCAAAAAGATTGACTAGTCTCGCTAACAGGCAGGCATATTCGGCTACTAGTGGCGAGCCTATTACTATTAAATCTATTGCAATATAGATTCGTTAGAATCGATCCTGCACTCGTCCGTGCATTAAATGATGTCATATCCGGTGATCCTGCTATATATCTTGAGTTTCTCAACAAACTCTAAAGAATGATCTGCAATATAATCGGTGTTGCTCTGTCATTTCGACTCCAGCCACATTCTCATCGACGTGACATGGCATCCCTCTTCCATTTCTTGAAATATTTTTTATTGCAACTGCTGTGACTAACTTTTTTGATTGGTGCACCGACCATGCGAATTTAACCGTATTTCTAGATTGCATTTAGGTCCCATACTTTTACGGTTGAATTAGTAAAATGTAAGCGCCACTTTAACTCCAGCAGTTTATTTTCTCGTTCTTCCCCACTGCGGAACTCCCTTCTGTTTATTTGCTTCCTTGATAGATATAATCTCCAAAAATTTAAAGGCAATGACAATTGCTATCTTTTAGTCTCTTCATCTTTTATCCCTTTTTCAATATCCACTACATGCTGTCGTTTCTCTCACTGTAACCCTAATCTCATCAGTGGCGGTTCCACCTTGCTTGGCTTTCGTTTTTGAACGGCTTTCGTTTTTGAACGGCTTTCGTTTTTGAACGGCTTTCCTTTTTGAACGGCTTTCCTTTTTGAACGGTTTCCTTTTTGAACGGCTTTCCTTTTTGAACGGCTTTCCTTTTTGAACGGTTTCCTTTTTGAACGGTTTCCTTTCTGAACGGCTTTCCTTTTTGAACGGCTTTCCTTTTTGAATGGTGTGATGAGACAAGAGTAGACTAAATTTGAAATCCTATGTATCCATTTTATTATGTTTAGTGTTGTTTTACTATTAAAACAACGGAAATTAAAGATTTTTTTTTAATTTTCTGACCGAATCTCAAGAGGAGAGGCCAGTATGTTCGTATCTTGAGACTTTTTAAGGCTTATATGTTAAATAGCAGTAGAAATTGATTTCTGTAGTTGTGTTTGTCAACCAATCAACTGCAGAAAGTAATGCTAATCTACTACGGGAAAATATTCTGCCCAGTCAGTCATCTCTCTTGCGAGACATGATCGCTCAAGTGTGTATCACCTATGGTACTTAACTGACTGTTAAATCTGTTGCAATTAAAGGAGAACAGACATTGCTTTTCACAAACCCTACTAAGTGCTAATAAGAAACCGTGGTTCGTTGGAATGTTTCGTGATAACACATTCTCGTTGTGACATCGGAACAAAGTGAAAGTGAACAAAGTAATTAGTATTGACATTGTGGTAGCAAACCAACGGAAGAGAAAATCATGATTCCCAATGGACAGGGAAATAGATATATCCAGCCGGGAATAAACCAGAAATCTACCCATTTATAATGTGGCATTATAATGATTCCCCAAATACAGTCAGTTATGAAAAATAAAAAAATAACGAAAGATATTCCTCTCCCTACATTTGACGCTTTTCGCCCTATTACTGTTTCGTGTTATGAACTCAGTGTAGTGATAGCAACAAAAAACCCCAACACCTATTAATACACTATGTAAATCAGGGAAATGCCATACGTGATATACGCTTGAGCGATCATGTCTCGAAAGTGACATGACTGACTGGACAGAAGATTTTCCCGCAGTAAATTGCCAATACATTCTGCGGTAGACTGGTTGCCAAACAAGGCTATAGACTCTAAGCTGCCCTGCTATTTAGACCATAACTGGAGGGAGAAGCAACAGATTATTTTATTTACCAAGGGTGTCTGCGCATAAGTGAATGCAACGATTTCGCCTGGAATTCGAACTCGGCTCCCCGATTTCTTTTTCTGAGCTGGAGAACCTATTTCGAATTCCAGTCGAATTCAACACTTTTTTTTATTTCCAATATATATGATCTTTAAAATATACACTAATTTCCCTGAAATGTATACTAAAGCATTTTATCGTTCTTGTTATTACTTATTTTGTAGTATCTCGTATACGGTTTGTTGGCAATATTATAATCATGATGTATGCTGATGACTCCATATTAATCCCTATAAAAACATATATTAAAAATAATTCAGACATGACAAAAACGTTCACCAGTAATACTCACTTAAGAATGTGTCTCTTTTATTTACATTTTTATCTTATTTTAAGCTGCAAAAGAAAGCAAGTAAGAAGTAAATATAGTTCAAGAATTCATAAGAATTAATAATAATATCTGGCAAATTCATGGAATAAAAATAAAATAGTTGATAACCAGTTTCTGTAATTAAAAAATACAAACTAATTAAGAGCTTCAATTGAATTTTTTTCATATACGAGTAGGCCCGTACCGTCGAAAATGACGTTAAAACATTTATAACGATGTACCGTCTAAAATGACGGCAACTTATATACGTGGGTCATTCAATAAATAAAGTGATTTTTTCGGTATAAGAACTTCTAATACAGATAGAAGCTTACTTCTTTTAAATTTTTTTCCTTATTTTTTTCAATGGGATTTTATTTATTTTTTAGAGACTGAAACAAAAGCTTTTAGATTTTTGAAGATTAACAAAGATGGCCAACTAAGAAGCATGCTCCAGGATTGTGCAAAGGTCAGTTATCAAGTTTTTGGTTTGCTGAAGGGTGCAAACCAGTTGAAATTCATAGGAGAATGTCAACTGTGTATGGGCCACATGTTTCAGCCAAAAAAATGTCAACAAGTGGGGTAAAAGTTTGAAAGTGACGATGAAGTCAAAAGTGCTGGAAGCGATTGGCTGAGACATCAGTCCAAAGATTTTTACGCTGAGGCAATACGGAAACTTGTACACAGATGGAAAAAGTGTGAGACACTGCTAGAAGACTACGTTGAAAAAAAAAGTAAACTTCCATCTGTATAAGAAAATTTCACCTTAGAAAAATTCAACTTATTTATTAAATAACCCTCGTATATTAATATACCTACCATTAAGTACCTTATATGAAGATATAAACAAACAAAATAATCAAAACCACTAAACGTGACAGAAGTCAAATATATATATATATATATATATATATATATATATATATATATATATAACGGAAGTCCACGAAACTGGTATGAACAGACATATTTGAATTTTCATATGTTTTATATTATTAGTTTTTAATGGATACTCGTATTTGAGTGGAAAAACTCTTTATTTTATATATCTAAACTTATTTCTAAATAGAACTTTGTCTCTGTGTGTATGTGTGCATGTGTCCGTTACCTATAGATTCCGAAACGGCTGAATCGATTTTCTCGAAAATTTACACAGTTGTACTATAAGCGTCTGCGATTGTTCTTAGCTAAGTTTTGTGTCGAGGGTCCCCCGATAAATATCGATAATCGAAAAAATCGGGTTATAGAAGGAGTGATCCGATTTTAATCAAATTTGATACACTCATAGACAAAGACATAAGAAACGATATTCAGAAATTTCAAGGTTGCAGTTCTTACAACAGTGCAGAAAATCGATTATATATATATATATATATATATATATATATATATATATATATATATATATATAAGGCAAGATGTTTGTGTGTGTGTCTTTTTATCTGTCTGTATGTTCTTTATAGAAAACCACAATTTTTATCCGATTATCACCAAACTTCACACAAATATTATTTTGGCTGAGTCTGAGCTCCAGAACTATGGATTAGTTTTAAAGCTTTCATTACACCCGAGCAACGCCGGGCTATACTGCTAGTACATGCATAAACAGTACATTATGATTTTTACTGGCCTTAATCATTTGAAAAATGTCTATCTTCCGGCAGGAATCGAACCTTAAAACTTTCACACTGGAGACATGCCGTCTTTACATCAGATGTGTCTTTACACATCGAACCACATACGTTTTCACGGAAGACAAAGTTCAGTTTCACCTTTATATAGGTATTCTCCTGATTTTCATCTAACGATTAATATCTACTGTATCCAATTGTAAACAAACTCAACCGAAGACAATATTTCAGAATTTTAACGGAAATCCAGGAAACTGGCATTAGCCGACATATTTGAATTTTTACTTGTTTAACATTTTTATTTTTAATGGATTTTCGTATTTAAGTGGAAAGTATATTTTCTATATATACATATTTATATATAGTTAAGCATTACATATAATGTTATATACACAAACCTGGTGATAAAAACCTGTCTCTTTACATCCATGATTATGCAAACGTTTCGGATGCTGTGATGAACCTACTGGTGATGAAATTCTAATTTTTAATTTTTCATCAGATGAGCCTTCCCAGTTAAATACTTATATACTTGCTTATGGCTTAGAGTTTTGTATACCCTTTTCAATTCCGAACCGTGAGAAAATATTTGTTGAATTTGAGCTTTTATTTGTCCGAGTTCATAGACTTACGCCTCGCTCTGCTGACTTTCTTAGTGACCTTAAGGCTAAACTTATGCTCATTCTTTTTCTGGTTCTTTTGTTTCTTTTTCAGAATCCCAATGAGATGAATTAGAGGTTTAAAAACTATTATAACCTTGTTATTACTAAACCTGATAAAGGTGCCGGTGTAGTGCTACTGGACTAATCTGATTAAGTTTCTACGATGTATAATATTCTTAATGATACATCGAAATTCCTAAAATTAGGTTTCAGTTGAGATCCATGATTGCACTTCTTTTGAAGCCAAATTTCAAAGGGAATTATTAAAGTGGGTGAAAGCGGTTTATTATCTTCCGATAATTCTGAGTTAATTAGACCCACTGGGTCGATTCGTTCCCGTTTGTATGGGTGACCGAAAATTCATAAGCATGGTATCCCATTACGACCCATCCAATTTATGATTAGGTCTTTCCAGCATAAAGCCGCTAGTTGGTTCTCAACAGTGCTACAACCTCTTTTGTTGCACTTTAGTACTTTTTGTGTTAAAGATTCCTTTTCGTTTGTTGAATCTATACACAATTTCTCCTCCGGTAGTTTCATGTGTTCTTTTGACATTTATTCCTTGTTGACCTGTGTCCCTTTGTCTGAGACAAGAGAGATATTTTGTGATATTTTGTATCGTTCCTTGTTGTCTCATCCGGATTTTTCTGAGAGTGTATTTGTTGATCTTATGAAATTCGCCAAATCGTCTGTGGAACTTAGTTTAATAATATTATTTATCGACAAATTGACGGGATTGAGATGGGATCACCTTTGGGCCCTTCGCTTAGTAATATTTTGTTTTTACGAGGCTTGATTATTTTCTCGTATTGATCGTCCTCTAATGTATCATCGTCATTTTGATGATACTTTCTGCCTCTTTAATAATGAGGGTGAAGCCGACTTATTTCTCACTTATTGAATTCTGTCCATCCGCCCTTAAAATTTACCGTGAAAAAGGAGTCTAATTTTCGTCTATCTTTTTTGGATGTTCTTATTCCATAGAAATAGTGATAGCTTTTCGACTATTGTATTTAGGAAGGCCACCTTTTCGGAACTGTATACACACTGGGACTCTTTTTGTCCATGTCAACGTAAAATTAATTTGATTAGAACACTAACTTTCAGGGCTATTAAAATTTGTTCAAATTTCCTTCCTCTGCGGTGAAATGGATTTTATTAAGATGACACGTTCTAAAAATGGATATCATTTTGAATTCCGTCATGCGTGATGCCATTAATAATTTTTATAAGGTTATGCTGCAAGTTGTTAAAAAATGTCTGATTTCTTTGCGTCTTCCTTATATTGGTAGAAAGGAAAGTTTTTAGCTATGCTGATTCCGCATTCTTTTAGCAAATGTTATTTTTCTGCTAATGTTCGCGTAATATTCTTTTTATTGACCAATTCTTTTTTCCATTCTTAAAGATGTTTTACCCCCACACCATGTCATTTCTGTTATTTACAAATTTGAATGTAGTTGTGGACACGACTACATAGGTAGAACATCTCAGCGTTTGGATTATAGAATGAAACAACATTTTCTTTCAAAAATTTTGAATCCGGCTGCAAGTTGTAGCCAACTAATAAATACATACGGGTCATCTAAAGCACAATACGTCATAAATAGCAGGAATTTTGTTGCTGCGTTGAGTGCTGACTGTTTTACTGTACTATCAAGGTCGCACTCTATATCATTTAAAAGTTCTGGAGTTCTTATAAATCAAACCCCGCAAGCCTTCTCTCTGTATACAGAGAGATTGCTTGCTGGGTTTGAATGTTATAGACCTAGTTCTTTTGCAATTTTTTCCTCTCATTATCATCTTTTATTTTCTACGCTTACATAAATTTCCCAGAAATAAACTTGAGAATATTTGGGACGAAACAGGTCGTTTAATTTAGTTTTTTAGTATAAAAATTTCGCTTATTCCTCGCTATTATTAAGTGTCGTACATTTAAAAGTCTGTTCACACACACACACACACACACACACACACACACACACACACACACACACACACACACACACACACACATATATATATATATATATATATATATATATATAGTAGTGGCCTCGGTTATGTCAGGTACAAGATCACTTTAAAACATAACCTATAATCCCTGCATTTAAAATATCAGAAGTTTTAAAAGAGTAAAAGCGTTTTGTTTTTAAAATAAGTAAAAATTTAACTTAACAAAATAACAGATTTGTAGGAAATAAAATATTCAAATAGAAAATGTACGTAGTTAATTAATTTGTAAGAGTTAAATGTTCAAATAGAAAATGTACGTAGTTAATCAATTTGTAAGAGTTCAATGTTCAAATAGAAAATGTACGTAATTAATTAATTTGTAAGAGTTAAAATGTTCAAAGAGAAAATGTACGTAGTTAATTAATTTGTAAGAGTTAAATGTTCAAATAGAAAATGTACGTAGTTAAATGTTCCAGAGAAGTAGTAGTAATTAGTTACGTGTCCGGAATTCTAGTCGTTAGTAGCAGAGTGTGTGTCTCCAAAAAGATTAACAGGTTACTAATAAAATGTGTGTTCCTTTCCTTTTTTTTTTGGTTGACGAGAAACTGAAAAGGAAGATGTAGCAATAAAGGAAATTGTACGTATCGGACGTTGAGTTTTAGAAGTCAGTTGAAGATGTCTTGTTGTTTCTTTGATAGCAAGTAAGTAAAGACGAAGAAAGGAAAATTGGAAGGAGAGGAAGAACGAATGTATGTCGAGGAGACATGGCAGGGTCGGCGTCTTGAAATTTCTTCCTTGCGTTGTGATGAGGTCCATATCAGATCACTGCTCCCATCGGATTGTGTTTGGCCGGTCAAGAGGTCGAATACAACCGCATACCCATTTTTTAGGTGTCAATTTAGTTTTTCCTATCCAGTCAGATTCAAGAATCTTAATTTTCACACCGGCTTGTGAAATTTGCCTTGGTTTGTGTTTTTCCAAAATGTTTTCAGTCATTCTTATCCAATTTGGCGGTTATGCAATTTTACTTTTTGTGTTGCAGTTAATTGTTGGATGATAGAGAATTTGTATCCTATAATATATTAATACACAACAGTTTTTATTATAATATAGGGGATACATACACACACACACACACACACACACACATATATATATATGCAAATAAATACACACCTGCCATTATTATAATAGAGAGAATAGCTATTTACCCAAATCCTCCCTAAAGAGGCGGGATGAGACATTTAACGGAGTTTTCCGTGTCCGTACACAGTTTAATTCTGGCAACAAACAATATTCTTTTATAACTGGTCCAGGTGGAGATAAACTATAGTTGACTTTCACCATAGTTTCCAAACAAACGAAACTTGTTTTAAAACTTTATTATTGTTTTGATTTTAAAGTTTAAAACAATTTCTTCATATGACACACTGAATTACCTCTATCTATTATTTTAATCTATGTTTCTGAAGTTTAAACCAGATACCCAACTTACATTAATTTAATAATGATAAATAGTTGTCGCAAATGAGGTAACTTAAATTGTATTTCAGAGACAATATATAACAAAAACGTGATAGGTAGGATATTTTATTTTAATTATGTTTTTTTTATTTTATAAATTCTGAAGTATATTGATCAGATTTTCTAGAAAAAATTAATTGAAATAAATTAAATCGCATTTAGAATTTCAATTTTTGGTGCATCGCTTTTTAAAGGCCAACATATGGAATTAGGTAATGAAAAAAAATGTAAATTGCGAGAAATACGCTTAAATACACTTATTTTCCATACGTCGTTTTAGAATAGTTGTCATCGCGGAATGGGGAAACCGTGAGCCGAGGTGTGTTGAAATATCTATGTACTATTCATTCAGTCAGTCAGATAAGTGTCATACGTGATATACGCTTAGGTGACCATTACTGGCTGGACAGAATATTTTCCCACAGTGGGTTGCTATTCCTTTCTGCGGTAGACTGGTTGCTAATCAAGTATATAGAACCCAATCTGTCCTGCTATTTAACCCCTTGCTGAAGGGAAGAGAAAAATTAACACCTTTCTCAAGTAAATGCAACGAATTCAACTGGAATTCAAAGTCGGTTGTCCAATTTCTTGTTCCGAGCACCACAATGGACAACCTTATTAGGCATAAATCGATTGCGTCTTCAGGTACAGGTTAAACGATAGGGTAGATTGAGCTCTGGATCTTTGTTTGGGAATTAGTCTCGAAGAGAGAGAATTATGTATTCAAAATTTGGATATAATGTTTCAGGAAGTTGTTTTTATTTCTGTTAACTCTAATTAATATAGGAGGGAGAGTCCATTATCTGAAGAATAGGTTTGTTTCACCATAAAACCAATCAACGTTTATCTTCAAAATTTACATGCAATACCAACTGCTATCTTTTGTCTCCCTAAAACCTTTTCTTTTATGGTTCTTTCTCGCCACAAAAATCTTCACATTCTCTTCTGCCCTTCTCCCCGGTAAACCACCTGCATCTTAGTCATATTATCGAGAGCAACTACCAGTTTTTACTTTATCGGGCCGATAGGATTTATTATTAACCCTGGAATACTAACCATCAATTAAAGTTACACCACTACTAAACATGGGTATATCATACCCAATTTTGAAAATATCAAAAACATGTCAAATATAAATCTTTATTTAAAATATTTTACATGCAGTCACTTCAATATTTGTACTTTGAGTTAACATTAATAGGAACTGAAAAACATTATTTAGGTAAGAAAATCAGGAATTGAATATGTAATTAAGTTCTAATTAAAATGACATCATTTGCGGTGGGTACTATATACTCATGTCTACGGCTATATCGTGTTGAATACACCTGTTCCCTTCCGATCACCGAAGTTAAGCAATATCGAGCCTGGTCAGTACTTAAATGGGTGACCATTTGGGAATACCAGGTGCTGCAAACGTAAGGACCAAGAATGGTTCACCCGTCCTCCAGGTTCGGGAGTTGGGTGCAAGGTTAACAACCCTGCCCCGTAAAAAAAAAAAAACAGTTTGTTACAGAAGCCGCAACAAAATGTTGCTGCCCTATGCACTATGTGGGTGTGATGGAAAAATGATGATGACTATATACTCATGGTTAGTCTTCTCGGATTAAGACAGGGGTAAATGTATTTTTTATCCTAATAAATACCTGAGAACTAATAATAATAATAATAATAATAATAATAATAATAATAATAATCTTATATTAGGTTGCACAGTGTGAGTACCATCTGAATATATAAACACGGTATAATAGACTGAGACAATATCTGTTCTGGAAAATATGTCACTTTTATGGAAAAGAAACTGACCATCACCCATATATGTCCGATTACTGAGATAGGACTTTACAATAAACACAGGAAGAATAATAAAAGTCACCTAGACATCGTGATCAAAGACCACAAGATCAGAATGTTCTTTCTTATTGACATGACGACCCCTGCAGATTGTATTGTGTATTTGAAGATCTTTTATAAAATAACAAAATTAAATGAAAATCTAAAAATATGGCGCATGAGAATTTTAATAATAAATTTATTTGTAGTTGGAGCCCTCGAATTGGTTGGAAAAGCTTCTGACAGATTCATTGAAAGTATTCTTGGTAGCCCAAACCTTAAAGAATACAAAAAAATGTACTCACAGCTAAAACAAAGCATTACGAAGAGCTTTACCTATGTAAAATGTGTGTATTTTTAGGAACGTTGTGCTTATGTACAAAAATGATCAGTGGAAAACTTTATGAAGCCATTTCTGGCTTTAGTTCTCTGGTTAAAACCCAAATTGAAATGTGTATTAAATCAAAGGAAAAATAATAGTAAGGAGATTCTAGGGTTTTCAGATTTACTCTTTATCTAAGATCTAAACTCCCAGATACTCAGAGTGAATATAATCGATTACTTAAATAATAATAATAATAATAATAATAATAATAATAATAACTAGCGAAACCCATGGAATTTCCATGGAAGGATAATTATGATTTCCTGTAAAAATTTTACTTTGTCATACTACAAATGAGAGTAACGTCTTCAAACATAAAGGTATTAGATAATAAAATAACGATAACACCAAGTGTAATTTTATCAAAATAACTATAACAGTAATGTCCATAGAAGCTACTTTACTGTATTAAGCGGCGTATGCACAGACCATAACCAAAATACTGTACGCTATTTTGTGAGAGAGTTTGAAAGAGATTTTTTTTTATTACTGAAAAATCATGTCTCCTTTGTCCAATGTAAACAGAAAAGTCCAACTGAGTAATGGCCAAGGGTGTAGAGGCCAGAGATTCCGTTATTAGGTCTCAGGATATAACAACAAATGTACCTATTTTTACTATATTGTACAGTACACACACATATACACACACAATTACTCTACAACCACCAACTTAAGCTGCTACTGATAAGGTAATGCTATAGCTCTCTCCTCCTACTTTGTCACTCTTTACGACCCTTCCGGTTGGCAAAGGTGAGAGAAAGGATGAGCAGAGTAAACAGATAGAGGGGAAGGAAAAGCTCGCGTAGAGAGTAAATGTGTAACGGACGGAGGAACTAACTAAGGAAGGAATAAGCCGAACTATTATATAGATAATAATAATAATAATAATAATAATAATAATAATAATAATAATAATAATAATAATAATAATATTAAACACTGGTATGAACATCACCCGGCACCGGTTACAGAAATAGAAGATGTAACCATTCTATGGGATTACACAATCTACACAGACAGAAAAATTGAAGCAAACAGGCCAAACATTATTGTTAAAAACCAGAAGGAGAAAACTTGTCTATTAATTGATATGGCTTGTCCTGCGGATTGTAACATAGCAATCAAGGAATTTGAAAAACTGTCAAAATATAAAGACCTGGACATTGAAATAGAAAAAATGTGGAAATTGAAAACAAGAGTTGTGCCAGTGATAGTAGGTGCACTTGGAATGATAAAAAATGGAACAAAACAACACATTGAAAGAATCCCTGGAAACCCCAGCTTAAGAGTTATACACAAAATTGTCTTATTAAGTACAGCCCACACACTAAGGAAAACTTTATCTATGTAATGCTAGGGATGATAGGGAAGATAGAAAAACATGAAATGGAGTCATAACAACACGCCACGACCTGCCTTAGTTCTCCCCGCAGACTTGGTTGGTAGTGAGACCAAAGCAGAAATCGAAATATGATGAAAAATGACATAATAATAATAATGATGAAAGGAGGCAAACTGAAGCAGATTGACGAAATAACAAGCAAAACAAAGATATGACTACAAAAAGGAATCATGAAGGTAGAAATTGATCTTCTATTATGAGACCCTATCAAAAGTGTCATTAGAACGAATACACTTAGTAAGACTAATGCAAAATAAAAACATTTACGTTGTTAGATCCGACCATTTATTTGAGAAGATATTCGAAAAATTAAAAGAAAAAAAAAAGAAAAATTACAATTGATTTTAGCATTTAACAGAAAAAATTTTAATAGTAGAGAATTAAGTTAAATGCTAACTGATTAAACGTTGATAACCATAGATTTGTTTTACTAATATTTACCCAATACAAGACCCCAGAGTCACTAAAAGTAGTGGGTTACATTGTGGTGTTATATTAGCATAGTAAAAATCAAGCATTAAAAGTAAAGAGCTGAAGTAAGTTTTAGAAAATCCAATCACAAGTAAAAAACCTGTATTTTTGTTTAAAAGACTGATATGTCCCGGAAAGGGATATATATCTGATTCGAAGTAGCTAAGTGGTTTTGGCAAATGAAACCAGGTAGAACAATCTAGCAAGTAACTGTAATGGACTGGTACACGCTGTAGTCTCATGCAGTATGCTTAGGCATAGGCTTATGCAATAGTCGTAGTCAATAGACGTTCCAATAGGCGTAGTTCTAGGCGTCTTCGCCTTAGTCTGGATGTATGGCCGAAACCAGCCAACCATATTACTGTGAGGGGAGACCAAGGTGTAAGCATATTAATTGCATCAAGACTAGGAAGTAGTGAAAAACGAATGATATGTAGCAAATGAGTAATTCTAATTGTGCCTAATTTCTAGCTATAAATATTATGTAACAAACACTTTCAATTTATGTGCTTTTTATTCAAAAGTCCCAAACAGAGTTGATATTGTCCAACATTCACTGCCATATTGAAGAATCAACAAAGATGAAGGAAAAACTTAAAACAAAAAACAGAAGGTAGCGATTAAGGCTGCATTTAAATTATATCCTCGAAGATGAAGGAAAAACTTGTGGCAACTGAAATATTGTTCTACAGAAGGATGCTGCGGATATCATAGATCGAGCATGTGAGCAATGATGAGATTTTGGAAAGGATGGAAACAAAAAGGAAATTAATACTGAGCAGCAGGAAGAGACAGCTGAAGTTCCTGGGACATGCAATGAGGAAGGAATGCTTGGAGAACCTGTTACTAACAGGCCAGATAGAGGGGAAAAGAGACAGAGTAAAGCGGTGGATAACATATTTGAAGGGCCTGAGCAGGTGGGTGACAGAACGGGGGCTGCGAGACGTTACAGGAGAAAACGCGCTAAGAGCCACCAGGGATAGGGAAACGTGGAAGGCCATAATCGCCTACATCCCGGAAAGACAAAGCAAAGAAGAAAAAGAAACAGAGTAGAAATTTACCTGACATTCAATATGTCTTCATTTTCAAGCGGTCTCTAATCTCTTGTGGAATATTTCATTTTGGTAAGATCATTTTGGTCAGATCATTTTGATCAGACCATTTTGGTCAGACCATTTTGGTAAGATCTAGCTCAAAGATAAAGTATGAGAAGTGGAATCTGGTACTTTCTTGTGCCGTATAAGGCGTCGACAATTTGTCTGAAACCTTTACCGATGGTTCTGCACGGGGGTCTGTGTTTAACTAATTTATTCATTGATTTGTTTTATTGTTATGGTTTAACAACCTCTTACATGTTACTGAACGCCAGAAAATAATTTTATATTGTAAGAATCTTGTGGAGATAATAAACAATTACTGATTCAATTTCTACTAATTAACACATAGCTGTGTAGAGAAGCGGTGGATTCATGCCTTTCTCAAAAGTATTTGCGCGTAAGCCGATTCGAATGGAAACACGGCTCTGTGATTTCCATTTGCAAGTCGTTACCCATTATGTCACTCAAAAATCCAAGATTAAAGAATCTAGTTTTGAGTGAAGCTTTTTTTGAGAATGTAATGTGCATTGTGACCGGAGATGTGCGTTTGTACAGCAGTAGTTATCGGCTCGAAACAAGAAATCGGAGAGAGACGAATTCCAGTTGAATTCATTGCATTCATACCCTTGAGGAAGGGATTATTTTTTTCTCTTCCACAAGTTATGGGTTAAATAACTAGATAGATTGGGTTCTGTAGCCTTGGTTTGCAACCACTTCACCTCAGAAAGTAATCGCATACTACAACAGGAAAATTTTATTCCCTCTCGAAACATGATCGCCTGAGCGTGTATCACGTACGACATTTAACTGAACCATTTATCGTGACTGGTGTAAATTTATGGTAACGTTGGTGTAGATGAAATTTTACTGATTTAGTTTTTTCATCCATTGGGATATATTATTGCTTGATCATGTCAAAATCTGGCCATCTAGATTTTTCGATGTCTGCTAATCGAAGTTAAATAATAAATTAAACTCAGAATGACGCTATTCAGTCGTACCAGAAATAAATCTGGAAAAAGACGAAAACCTGGAAAAATGTTAATGACTTAATTGGTAAACTTAGAAAATTGCGGTATCTGAAGTTTGCAGTATCATCGGTATTACCAGTTGTTATCGGAGCACTGAGAACAGTCCGGAAGTGGTTACGAGGATTGCAGAAATTAGTTGAAGAGTTTCAACTATCGAATCGTTAATATAAACAGCTCGATTATTAAATGTAGTGATGGTTTATCAAAAAGTATTGCTCTCACTTAAATGTCACTGTTACTGTTGGTGGGAATACACGTAGCAGGAATATAATGAGAAAAGACAAACGCTAAAAATAAATGAACGAAAGAAAACAAAGAAAAAATATTAAAAAACGCTGAAGAGTAAACGAAACAAAATGGACGTCGATGCACTTCCGTTTCACTTTGGCAATAATCAGGAGTTTCAGTAACACAGTGTTAATTATAATTGCGACAGAAAAAAAATTGCTGCTAGATGCGAATAATTTATTTTTTCTTAAATGAAACAATCTATCGCATTAGTTCAGTGGAGACATTGTTTGCATATGACTTCTGCTTTCTTCCCACTTTAATGAATTGATCTCAGCTTTTTTTTAATAACTAGAATTCAATACAATGCACAAGAGTTAAGATAGAGTGTTACTGTTACAGCGGTTTTCAAGAACCATATATGGGATACGAACGGAAAAAGAAGTGAATAATTATGAGAATAAGTTAAACAAATAAAGATTGACTCTTGACATGAATATATTAAATTTGTTTTGTTCTGGTGTAGCTATATGAGTCAGATGAGGTCTCGTTAAATTGAGAACAGCGGGACCCGTCTTAAAAGTGGATACGCGATATTTACTTTCAACCCATGATTATCAATAATTGAAGCCAAATTCAAATGACAGAGAAAGAGGTTCAGATGGAGAGAAAGTCACAGCATGAAGATTAAGTAAATTTTTAGACGAAGATGACAAGACAATGAAAATAATTATCTATGGAACTGGACATCTCGTGAAAAGCCACACAGAAGGAAAGAAGAGAGCTACGCAAAATGAACCAGGAAGACAGCCTCTGAAATATGCATCACTCCTCTTAACTACGTTTAATCTCGGCTTCATTCGTCTTTTGTGGTAGGGTACAGCCAATTAATAAAATAAGATATGTGATCGTTAAGCTACAAGCGTTTGGCTAGAAGAAGCTGCACTGAAGGAACCAGGTGTCCTGTCTGCGTTGACAAGGAAGACATCACCCCCTCACACCTACGCCTCATCTCTACTTCGCTCACTTGTAGCAGTAGGTTACAAACCAAGAATAAAATCTGGTTTACTGCTAGAAATTGTTTTGTCCTTCACTCGTGGGTAACTAACTTAGCGAAGGTTAATTTTTAAGCTTCAAGCCTTTGACTAGAGAAAACTGCACCCTGACAATAAACATGGTGTCTGAACAAAGTTGAAACACAATATAGAGAAGCATCCACGAAGAAGTCAATAAGGCAATTCTTTTCGGGTAAAATACGTCCAAGTAAAGCTTTCTCTCCTTAAATTTGGAAGAGGGGGAAATGTCGGTGATTTGATTCTATGAATGTAGTATCTTTTATCTTGACTGTAAATGAGTGAACTGCTGGACGCAAACAATGGATCTCAACTGAACATTTGCGATGGAAATATTGTTAGAGCAGCATCAGCCATGCAAATTTCGGTAAAATCATTTGTTTCTGATGAAAGGCCGAGGCCGGTTTGAAATATCAAATATATAATTATAATAATAGAAATAAATAAATAAAAACTGTAAAATTTATTTCGTCGAAGTGTTAAAGTGAAGATTGGTTAACTTCTGCACAGACATGACATCAGTACTCCATTTTAGGTTTCTTGCAAAAATGGAACATGGCAGTGAATGTTAAGTACTTTCAACAGCCGTAGAATAAGCCGACCAACTTAGCACCGTCTTTAGCGATGGTTGGTAATATGGATTGCAACTGAGATCTGAATAGGCGCTCAAATTATGAAGGTTCATTAGGAATGGAACTGTCTATCATGTCGATTGTTCTGCTAATTGCATGAAGCAATTCAACTGGTCAAGCATATCGCACATTTGAATCCAATACTCTTGCTATAAATACCACAATTACATGGACTAAATTGCACATTCCTATAAAAACATATTATATTAAAAACCTGTTTATGTGCCTGTAGAATTATATATATATCCGCAGACAGATCTGTTTCGCCATATCCCAGCTCATCAGTACGTTAAGACATCTGATTGCAACATATATATATATATATATATATATATATATATATATATGGATATGCAGTGGACATCGACTCCTCGGTACGACAAACAGAAAGCAATGGCAAAATGTGATACACGCTTTGGGCGATCATGTCTCGAAAGAGATATGACTGATTAGGCATGTCTCTTTCGAGACATGATCGCCCAAAGCGTGTATCACATATGGCACTTACCTGACTGATATATATATATAAGGTTCTTTCGTTCAACATCTTACCAGAGAAAATCGTTGGAAATATAAATCAATTGTGCATATAGCTGGTTACAATACTCATTCAAAGATTTTGGAAACAGTTTATTTATCTTTAGGTAAACCTTATGTTTGCCGACAGAATTATTTCGTGAAGTCACTACATTTGTTGGGGGATAATTTATTTTAACTGTCCCGCACGAGATTTCTCCTCCTCTCGTTATAAATATATATATATTTATATGTATATTTTTTAACGTGTTTTCCCCATCCTTTTTTTTTTTTTGCTCTTCATTTTTGTTGCTGTCCTTTTTGTTTGATTTATATTTACAACGATTTTCTCCTGATGAGATATTGGACAAACGGGCCTTAGGGACTATCAATAAATTCAGTCAGTTAAGTGCCATGCGCGATACACGCTTTGGGCGATCATTTTCAAGACATGACTGACTGGGCAGAAGATTATCCCGCAGTAGGTTGCCATTGCTTTCTGCGGTAGACTGGTTGCCGCCAGAGGCTATAGAACCCAATCTGTTCTATTATTTAAACCATAACCCGAGGGAAGAGACGGATTAATACCTTTCCCAAGGGTATTTGCGCGTAAGTGAATGCAAGGAATTCAACTGGAATTCGAACACGGTTTCCCAATTTCTCGTTCCAAGCCGATATCCACTGCGCCACAACGCACATCAATAATTTACTTATATCTAAAATAGTGTACAAAATTTGTACTTCCAAAAATTTACTTATATATATATATATATATATATATGGATGGATGGATGGAAACGTCTAAAGAAGTGACTAAAACCGCTTTGGGTAATGAATATTATGTAAAATTTTTGTACACTCTTACTTATATAAACCCGAAAAATGTAAGGATGCTAGTAAAAAGAAATAAAAGAATAATTAAATCTTCCTTATTGCTACCTATATATATATATATATATATATATATATATATATATATATATATATTGTCATCCGCAGACAGATCTGTTTCGCAGCTCATCAGTACGGTTAGACTCGGATTGCTACATAACCCAGGCACGCAACCCGGCCGAATTAGCGTCAGTCGGCAACTCTACCCCTGGGCCACGGGGCGTTCGGTGGAAGAAAGCAGTCTTTTTAGCGCATATCATATTACGCGCCCAGTATATATATATATATATATATATATATATATATATATTCACTACCGGCTATAATTATTAAAACCAACCCAATGTTTTAAAAGTAAATGATGTATTTCATACTATTTTTAGTGTTTATTGCCAAGTGGATTAATCTAATTGAAAATAGAATGGTTCTTTTGTTATTATTACTTTGCAAAATTTTACAAGGAAACAAAGATGAACTCGTCTGAATTACGCTAAATTTTCTTCATTCTTTTATTGATGAAACTGCAACATAGGTAATTATTAAATATTTATAAATTCATTTTATGTACATGTTATTTTGCAGTATTAACAAAAAGAAACATTCTATTTTTATTTACAATTATTCACGTGGCAATAAATACTAAAAAGTTGTATGAAGTACATCACTTTTTTAAAACACTGTGATGGCCTAATAATTATGGCCGGTAGTGTATATATATGAATATGATGCCCGGAAATAAATACCACATTTGCGTGAACTTAATTATCAGCTGTAACGTTGATAGATGTTATTATTATTTATTTTTCAATGTTCCCAAGTACTTTCAATCTCCTTCTGAAATCATCTTTAGTAGTGTAAGTTATGGTAACAAAAACATAACTGCAAAACTTTGTTGATTACTCTACTTTTTTTTCTCTTTCAAATATTACGGTTGACAAATTGCTAGCGTTCATTAGAACGTAAAAATTATCCAAAATGGAATTTTTTTATATGTTGTAATGTCATGGTAATGCACGTGTTAAAGCATGAAAAAAACTGTTCTTCTTACAAACATTTTAGAACATTACTATAGTACTCATATATAGAATACTATATAGAATACTATAGTACTCATATATAGAACATTACTATAGTACTCATATATATCTATTAACTGACGGCTTAAGTGTTTTAATGAATATTGCCTCGAGAATCTGTAGTTTGCTTTTGTTGTTTTCTTGATGTACGATAGATATGTTACCAATAAATTTTATATTGTGACTGTAGACAGGAATGTTGTTATAGACATCTTTTAATTATAATACACGAAATATTATACGTGAGTATGTATTTATTAAAAATAAGCAAACACAATGTTTGCAACTTATATAATTTGACGTGTCTAAAAGAAAATTTGTTGCCTAAATAAACAAATATATATATATTTAAACCTGGTTTGAATACAATCAATTTCGATATTTCCAACAACGTACTCAAATGTCTGTAATCAGACCAGGGACCACAACACCACTATTTTGTCACTGTCTTCGGCCATCCGCCACGGTAGGGATGGACTTATATTTTCAATTCAATTATCTTTATTGTTAATAGCTTAAATGTTCTATGTTTACTATGTGTTAATATTTACTCTTTGATAATGGCTTATGTGAGCCGAAAGCTTAGACCCGATAAAAAATTCAACAAATACTGTGATTTTTTGTTATCTTTTAACGACATCACCATCAAGTATATCAGACGGTATGAACGGATCCTACACAAAATTAATAGACAAAACTTGTCTATATTATTCAATGAAACCTGCATTAATATATATATATATATATATATATATAGTTTTTAATCATATCGCTCTGAGCAAGGCGGTAACGCCACTGATGTGCAGGGGACTACATAGGAGTGATAAGATTGGAAAAGAGAAAGCCGGAAACCACATCCTAAACAGGGAACAAGGGATGAGCCTCTTAACCTGTTTAATAGACGTGGGTCGAGTGTGAAAGTTGTAAGTTAAAAATGTATTTTTTTAAAAATATTCAGACTCTGTTGCTTTCTACATCACGCAACGAACGCTCTCGCGACGGATGCTTCTAGTTTAAATTTTAAAATCATTTGTTTCTGATGAAAGGCCGAGGCCGGTCTGAAATATCAAATATATATATATATATATATAATAAAAATAGAAATAAATAAATACTGTCAAAAAAATACATTTTAACTTACAACTTTTTAGTAGTTTTCCTTTACATATTAAGACACTATATGGGGATTATCATTATGCTATATATATATATATATATATATATATATATATATATATATATATCGGGGGAAATTTGGAAGTAACGGCGTTATGCACACAGGCACTCCTTCACTATCCCTAATTTAAGATATCAAACAGCCCTTTGTCGAAAATACTGGGAATTAAAAAAATAGCTTAAATCCACAAAGTGGAAGCTGATAGGCAAGGCATGGACCCCTAATAGCTTAAGAGACAGATGTAATCAATGTTTAACAGAAAAAATTAAAATTTTGAAATTTCAATATCAGAATGTACTTCTGAATAAACGTAGGGCGATCATTATGATGTGTCGTCGAAGAAATAAATTTAAATTGCAATAATTATCTTATTCTTCCACTTAGACACAATAATTTTTTTAAAAAATTGACTAAGCATTTATCTTTTCCCCTACCTACCACTACTAACCAATGTGGTAAGGCACCTACCTTCCATTAGCATAGAAGAAATTGCTACTAAGATTCCGTTAGTTTAACCCTATAATAGCCAATACTCATTTCTTTGCTAGATCAAGCCTCCGGCTTTATAATTTTTCCTCATTTTTTTAGACGTGGTTGACAATGCATGTCTTAAACTGACATGTTGAAATTGGCTAATTTCCCTCTAAATTTTATCTGAATTGGCAACTGGACGCACATAGCTCATAGGTAGAATCGATGACAATTCGGTCGGGTTTCAATTCTGATTAAAACAATCGGATGTCTAGCGTACTGATGAGCTGTGATACGGTGAAACAGATCAGCCTGCAGCTGACGTATATCGTAGACTTTGAAAAACTGTAGTTACCCTGGCATGTACGCATCGCTCATTCACTAATGAATAAGAGCACTCTGGCTATTGGGCGTATAATGATAATATACATGCTAAAAAGTCTGCTTTCTTCTACCGTGCGCCCATGGCCCAGAGGTAGAATCGCCGACTGACGCCACTTCGGTCGGGTTTCGATCCTGGGTTAAAAGCAATCGGAGTCTAACCGTACCGATGAGCTGTGATATGATGAGGGGATGACTATATATATATATATATATATATATATATATATATATATATATGACAGGATAGAAATATATATATATATATATATATATATATATATATATATAAATTTCTATCCTGTCACGATCGCGGGGTAGGGGGAGATAATTTTTCATCTATTTTAATGTAATAATGCCTGATAATGTCTTAATGTAATGTACCTAATAGTACGTACATCAGTGTGTGTGTGTGTATATATATATATTTCCATCCTGTCACGATGGGGGGGGAGGTAATAAAGTTTTCATCTATTCTAATGTAATAATATCTGATAATGTCTTAATATAATGTACCTAATAGTACGTACATCAGTACGTATGTTGCCGTCATTTTAGACGCCATATTGATATAAATATTTTGCCGTTATTTTTCCTTTAAATTTTATCTGAATTTATATATATATATATATAATCGTTTCACCCCCAAGAAAGGCAGTGCTATTACTGGTGTTCAGGTGCTTTACATTATATGACAGGGACCTCCCCCCCAAAAAGGAAGAGAAAAATAAAATGGGTGTTTCAGAAAAAACAAAAGAAAGATAGGAATTAACGCAATAAAAGATGTTGCACTTAAACTCTTGGAAATTGTAGCTATCAAGTCCCAAGTAGGCATCTACGCAGATGACACTACAATATACTCCCGCTCCAGTAAGAAACCTGTCGTAGCGGACAGACATAATCTCGCTGCTGACCTTGAGCGGGATCTACACTCTGTGGTGAACTGGGGCAAGAAGTGGCTTGTCAACTTCAATTCATCTAAGACCAAGCTGTTGTCTGTCAACCATTACAGGCAACCTCTTCTGCCTCCCATAAGCATGGACCAGATGATTCTCCCGGAGAGTAATACACTACGCCTCCTCGGACTTACCCTGTCCTCAGACCTCAAATGGAAGCACTATATTGAATCCATAGCAAAATCTACTGCTAAGAAGGTTGGGTCACTATGTCGATCCAGGATGTTTTTTCCACCTGAATCCATCCTGCATATATACAAGTCAACCATCCGTCCGTGCATGGAGTACTGCTGCCATTTATGGTCAGGTGCCCCTGCCGTTCTCCTCAGTGTTCTTGACAAGCTCCAAAGGAGAGTCTGTAATGTGATAGGTACTGATCTGGCGACTCGTCTGCAGCCACTTTCCCATCGTGGAAATGTGGCCTCCCTCTGTCTCTTCTATAAATACTTTCATGGCTTCTGCTCGGATGAGCTTAAGTCCCTGATGCCTCCTCAACAGGTGTTTACCCGTTCAACCAGACTGGCAACTGGGTCCCACCCATTCACAGTCAGGTTAGCCAAACGCAGACGACAATTCTACTCCTGCAGCTTCTTCTCTCGCACTTCCCGCCTGTGGAACTCACTCCCGTATTCTTGCTTTCCTGACGGCTACGACCTCCAGAAATTTAAAAGCAAAGTTAATACTCACCTACTAACCACTGGACTCTAGCTCTCTTCCCTCCCCTGTATAACCTTCCCTTTCTCTCCGCCCATGTACCTGTCATTGCACCTGCTTTCTCAGCTTTCTATTGTTCCTTTCTAACTAGCTTGTACTCCTCACTCTTTTCTAATTAATCTTTTTACATTTATGTAACCCCCTGCACATCAGTGGCGTTTCTGCCTTGCTCGGGGTGAAATGAATAAAAAAAAAAATCAAAAAAATCAGGGATGCAAATATACTGGTGGGTGTTCCACGTGTGGGAAAAAAAACTGAAAGAGTTGAAGTGGCAGTTATATTTGACTGTCTTGATTGTAAAATGTGGAACCTAATTGCCAATCTAATAGATTGAGTAAATTCATGACGAATTGGCATCAAGGAGATAAGCTCATCAGAACAGAAAATCATTTCTATTCGAAAATATTTAGAAATATTAAGAATATTAAGAAAACTTAAACATTGAAAACATGATGAAAAATAGCAACATATAAATAAAACAAGCGTGAAAATGTCTAAAGAAGTAGAGGAAAGCGAACAGGAAAATAAAGATTATATAACATTGATGTACTTTCTTACTAAAACAAAAAGGAAATGACGTAAATAGTCTGGAAAAAATAAATAAAAAGTAAGTTAAATTATATTTACGAAATATAAAATATACTTATTTAAAAATCCATTATATCTAAGGTAGTTTTAATTTTTTTGTTTAAACTTTTTTTCGGGGATACTCATATTTGAGTTGATGCTTTGTTGTTTTATTATAAAACAGTATATTTATTTCGACAGGATTTGTCATTGACAGGCAGAATCTTAACAATATAAGCGATGTGGCTTCTGGGAAAAAGGTCACAAGAAAGACTCGGACACGGTATATGGTTGTAAACAATATTATATTACAAAAGAGAAACAGTGTACAGAGGAAATAGAGTATAATAGTACTTAGCGCCGGAACGGAATACCGTAGTTGCTGCAACTTACTACTACCCCCAAGAGTAGATAACTCTCGGTATTTACGTTTTCATATTAGTGTGTAGGTAAGTCCCCACAACATCCCCTCCGCCTTGTCCGTAAAAAAGCTGTTACGTTTTGGATTAATAATCAGCGGGTCGGTAAACTTCCGTTTTTTGCCAGACCGACGTTGTTAGGGTACTGGTTGGCGTGGATCCAAGTCAAAAATCTCAAAGATAACGGGGGCATGTCGCGCGTATTATCTCTTAAGTTGGTTCTGTTGACTTTTTCTCAGGGACTGAAACGTCTCCTGGGCGTGCACACAGTTTTTCGTAGTTTAGTTTTTCTTGGCAAAAGTTTATCGAATGCAAATCTGATCTTTTAGCGCGAACATGGTTTCAGCTGGAGAGACACCTGCCGGAGTGTTAAGGTTTGGTGTAATCCTATACACCTGTAAGAACCGTTGATGCGCTACGTCCATAGGTGTTCCTTGGGCCTTCTTCAATGCTATTTTTAAGGTGTCCACAAAACGCTCCTTCTGCCCGTTGTACCTGGGGTGGTACTAGGGAGTGGTGATGTGTTTTATTTGAAACACATCACAGAACTTCCTAAACTCGGTTGATGTAAATTGCGTCCCATTGTCGCTCACGCCCAACCACGCAAACAATTCATGCAAAAAGTTGATTGTTTTTCCTGTGGTGGGTCTTCTACATTTCAGCACTTCGGATCACTTGCTGTAACTATCGATTAAAACCAGATAGTAGTGGTCCTTAAAAGGGCACGCGAAATCGACATGAATCCTCGACCAAGGTTGATCAGTCCTTGGCCAAGGCTTGAATGTAGTTGGTGTCGCTTTGGTCGCTAAAGCGCACCCCTTACAGGCGTCTGTCATTTCCGCAATATCTCTATCCATATTTTGCCAATATACGAAACTACGCATCAGACTCTTTATCCGATTTTTTCTTGGATGCCCCGAATGAAAATCTCGTAAAATTCTTTTTTTTTAAGTTCTTCGCTATTACAGCTCTTTCGCTGTATAGTAATACTTCATCGCACAGCGAGAACATATATGACGCGTTTTTGTCAGTAGCTAAATTGTTTTTCATATCGCGAATGAAATCGTCTTTTACTGCCTCCCTCTTTATTTTAGCTAGCGTTACCGGGAGTTCTCTGACCGTATTCGCGATCATTGTTTTGATCTCGCAATTTGTGCGAAGTGCTGCGATTATTTTGTCTTCGAAGGAGTCGTTTTTCTTTGGTATCAGCCTCGATAGGCTGTCTGCATGACAAATTTCCTTCGACATTGAGTATACTAAGTTAAAATTGTAACTCAGCAAGATGGTACCATATATAAGTAGTCTATTTGCCGTATGGTGCGGTAAACCTTTTTTGACCCAAAGATTGAAATTAGAGGTTTATGGTCCGTCTGAAGAGTGAAAGGTCTACCATGCAAATACCTATGGAACTCAGTAACTGCAAATATTATGGCTCTTTTTCTATCTGTGAGTATTGCTTTTCTACGAGTAGCAATATCCTGGAAGCGTGTGCGATTAGTTTTTGTGTGCCGTCAGGCATTTGGTGTAAGATGCAGGCTCCAACACCGTACGAACTGGCATCACATGCTACGATAATGTTCAGTTTCGGGTCATAATGAGTTAAAAAGAGATCAGATATAAGTGTATTTTTAATTTTTTCAAACGCCGCCTAGCATTGATATATCCATTTCCAAGCTTTGTCTTTCTTGAGTAGTTCGTTTAGTGGGGCTCGCAGATCATGCATATTTCTGATAAAGACTTTCGACAAAATACGACACAAAGAATTGATAGAGATGCTCAGCAGCCTCGACATTTTTAGTAAATACATCAGAGTAATCAAGAATCTCTACTGACAGCAAACTGCCTGCATCCGGACAGATAACAATTTCAGCAGATTTACAAAGATAGAAAAAGGTGTAGGACAAAGATGTGTCATTTCAAAGGATATTTTCAACTTATACAGTGAGAATATTTTAAGGACCCTAGATGCTACGCCAGGATTTGTTATTGGAGGCCACAACTTGAACAACATAAGATATGCAGATGATACAGTGCTGATTGTAGACACGGAAAGAAAACTACAAGATCTCCTACAGAAGGTGGCTGTGGAGAGTGACAAAAATGAACTACAAATAAACGTTAAGAAAAAGGAATACATGGTCATCAGCAAAAAGAGCAACCCAAAATGCTAAATACAGGTGGGGGGATACCAGAATCAAGCAAGTACAAAAATTTAAATACCTAGGAAGTGTTTTAACAGGAGATGGAAAGTGCGGCACAGAGATCCGTAGGCGGATTGGCATGGCAAAGGACGCGAAAAGAAAGGACTAAACATAAAGTACAAGAAAACTAAATTCTTAGTCATCAACAAAAAGAGAAATTTAAATGCCGGGAAAGTGTTTTAATGGAGGACAGAAAGTGCGGAATTTAGATCCGAAGGTGTATTAACATGGCCAAAGACACATTTCAAAAGTTGAGGAGAGTACTGAGAGACGGAAAAATTTCGTTGGAAACAAAGACAAAAATACTGAATTGTTACGTGGTATCTGTAATCCTATATGGAAGCGAATAATAGACATTTTATTCACAGATGAAGACGAGATACGATGCAACAGAAATTTGGTTCTACAGAAGGATGCTGAGGATAACATGGAAAGAACATGTGAGCAAAGACAAGGTTTTCGAGAGAATGGAAACGAAATGGAAACTTATACTTAACAGCTGGAAGAGACAGTTGAAATTTTTGGGATACGTAATGAGGAAGGAGAGCTTAGAGAATCTGATACTCACTGGGCTGTTAGAGGGAAAGAGAGACTGGGGAAACAGCGTGGAACATACTTAATGGGCTTAAGCAAATGGATGACAGAGTAAGGTTTTGGGACAATAACAAGATGTAAGCTATTAAGCGCTACAAGGGAAGGGAAGATCGGGAGGCTAATGATTGCCTACAGCCTGAAGGGACACGGCACACAGAAGAAGTGTGTAAAAAAAACAGAGCTGGTGGAAATGCAGGTGAGAATATTCTGTAGCCGTATATGATCTTAATCTTGTGCCAGACTAAAGCTAGCACTGTCTCTTTTACATTCGTCACATGATAGCAAACAATATGATGCAATCGAATTTTCGTTTGCTTTCTGTTGTGACGTAGCTCGATCCCGTGACCGGGTTCACATATATATAGAAAGAGTGAGTCGGTTTAAGGAGGAAGTTAGTGTATAGATGTCTATCAAGATAGCCAGTTTGAATGCGAATGGACTGAGGGATCGGGGTACGGCAGCCTGCCTGCTTCGTGACCGCTTGTCGTTCGGTCTGGATGTTTTCTGGAGTGAAGCAAATTGTGTTTCTGTCGCTACTAGTCACGGCTAGAATGGTGATATAGACGACGCGAATGGAGGAAATCTTGCGGGGACGCCGTCTATCACATCAGGATTTGATCCGATATTTTGACCATCATCTCAAAATGAAGATTAGAACTGAATGAAAACGGTTGACGTCGACAGAATTCAGCAAAAGGTGGATAAATCTAGCGAGCCTGGTTCGTGTGACCGGGGCCAGTCTTGATTTTCTCTTTTAGATCTACTAGTCGCATCGGTGTGGATTCCTTTGGAACCCTCCTCTGGTTAAGGTAAGCTCCTTCTTGTGTGCCTAGTTATGTGAATGATTGTGCCTGTTCGCGGCACTGTCTCTTTTGTTATGATCCAGTTCAAGATTCCCAGTCTCCACTTTATTTTGTCCCGTTTGATCTTGTCTGGGTCAGTATTATATTTTCCCCTGTCCAAATTATTTTCTCCTATCCACTCCCTGTAGAAAGGGAGCCTCTTGATTCGGCCCTATGATCAGAATACAGCGGCCTCTTTGTTTTGAGTGGGGTTGGGTCCAGCTAACTTCATGTCTTTATTTTGTATTTTGAGTTGTAACATTTTCTGTTTTGGGGAAATTATTGTCATCCCCCCTATCATGCAATTTCATGTGAGAGTTTTATAGATATTTTGTATTTTATAAAATTAGTGTTTCTATATGCACTAGGGGTGTTTTTAGGTCCCCGGATTGTCTTGCGAAATTTTGATACATGTCAGATTGAGTGTTGATGGACAATTTCTTGTGGTGATTGAAAAAAATTGTAACGTATGCTTGAGTCGTGAATCGGAATAGGTAGGTATGAGATAGATGTAGACCATCCCGAGTTTTGTTTCCCTCCCCAAATTGGCCTTGTGCCACAATTATAGATTACACATAATAAATAAAGGAAGTTAGTGTGAGCTGAGGGCTACTATTAACCTGCTAACTCAACCACCCATATTGTTGCGATATACTACAGATTGTTATATATTGTATCTACCGAATAAGATATTATTTTATCGTCTGTGTATTGCTTACTACCTCGACGATACAACACTTTCTTTCTTTTTCTTTATTCTTTTAACTTGAGCGTCTTTATTTCTTTTTCACTACATTTTCTTTCTTTCTTTCTTTCATTCTTTCTTTGTTTCTTTTTTCTTAAGTCTCTCTCTCTCTCTTTTTCTTTTGCACTATATTTCTTTCTTTTCTTTTTTCTGATCATTCATTTTCCGCTTCGTCACTTTCTTTCTTTCTTTCTTTCTTTCTTTCTTTCTTCCTTTCTTTCTTTCTTTGTTTCTTTTCATTCCTTTCCCAATACACCTCTTTCTTATTTATGTCTTTATTTTTGTTGTAACGTGGCTCGATCACGTGACCGGGTTAACGTATATAAAGAAAGAATAACGTATATAAAGAAAGAATGAGTCGGTTGAAGGAGAAAGTTTTTATGAGCTGAAGGCTACTGTTAACCTGCGGGTAACTCGCTAACTCAACCACCCATATTGTTGCGATCTACTACGGACTATTGTATCTACCGAATAAGATATTATTTTATCATCTGTGTATTGTTTATCACCTCGACGATACAACACTTTCTTTTTCTTTATTCTTTTTCCTTCCTCTTCTTGTATGTGCCCTGTCCTTTCAGGACGTAGGCGATCATGGCTTTCTCCGTTTCCCTGTCCCTGGTCCCTCTGAGCGCGCCTTCTCCTGTTACATTGTGCAACCCTCGTTCCGTAATCCACTTGATTAGGCCCTTCACATATGTTATCCGTTACTTTCTCTTGTCTTTTCTTCCCTCTATCTGGCCTGTTAGTATCAGGTTCTCCAAGCCCTCTTTCCTCATTGCATGTCCCAGGAACTTCAGCTGTCTCTTCTTGATGCTCAGTATTAATTTCCTTTTAGCTTCCATCATTTCTAAGACCTCATCATTGCTCACATGCTCGATCCATGATATTCGCTGCATCCTCCTGTAGAACCACATTTCAGTTGCTTCAAGTTTTGCCTTCATCTTTGATGATATTGTCCAGCATTCACTGCCATATTGAAGAACGGACAGCACATAGCAATACAGTAGTCTCTTTCTTGTTTCTATCGAAATTGTCCTGTTTCTTAATACTTTACTCAACTTCCTTCGCCATGCCAATTCGCCTTTGGTTCTCCGTATCGCACTTTCTGTCTTTTGTTATAACAATTCCCAGGTATTTAAATGTTTGTACCTGCTTGATTCTAGTATCCCCGACCTATATTTAGCATATTGGGCTGCCATTTTTACCGATAACCATGCATTTGGTTTTCTTGCAGTTTATTTCTAGTTCTTTCTTGTTACTTTCTTCAGCTACCTTCTGTAGGAGGTCTTGTAGTTTCCTTTCTGTGTCTGCTTTCAACACTGTATCATCTGCGTATCTTAGGTTGCTTAAATTGTGGCCTGATGATGATGACAAATCCAGGAATAACTACTAGGGTCCTCAAAATATTCTCACTGTACAAGTTGAACAGATCTGATGAAAAGACCCATCCTTGTCTTATGCCCCTTTCTATCTTTGTATATCTGCTGAATTCATTACCTGTCCGTATGCAAGCGGTTTGCTGCCAGTAAAGATTCTTGATTATTTTCAAGTCTTTGCCAAATATGTCCAGGCTGCCGAGCATCTCCATCAGTTCTTTGTGGCGTATTTTGTCAAACGCCATCGCATATTCAATGAGGCACAGGTATAAGTCCTTCTTCATTTGTATTGCCCTTTCAGAGAGCATCCTAATCATAAATATGGCATTCCTTGTTCCCGTGTCTATAACAAAACTACACTGTTCTTTTTCTATCTCTGGCCTGATTCTCCTTCTTGTCTATTCATCAGGATACGAACGATAAGCGTCTTTATTTCTTTTTCACTACATTTTTTCTTAAGTCTCTCTCTTTCTCTCTCTCTCTTTCTTTTGCACTATATTTCTTTCTTTTCTTTTTTCTGATCATTCATTTTCCGCTACGTCACTTTCTTTCTTTCTTTCTTTCTTTCTTTCTCACTACATTTTTTCTTAAGTCAGTCTCTCTCTCACGCTCTCTCTCTCTCTCTCACGGTCTTTCTTTTGCACTATATTTCATTCTTTTTTTTTTCTCTGATCATTCATTTTTCGCTCCGTCACTTTTTTCTTTCTTTCTTTCTTTCTTTCTTTCTTTCTTTTTTCTTAAGTCTCTCTCTCTCTCTTTTTTTCTTTTGCACTATATTTCTTTCTTTTCTTTTTCTGATCATTTATTTTTCGATCCGTCACTTTCTTTCTTTCTTTCTTTCTTTCTCACTACATTTTTTCTTAAGTCTCTCTCTCTCTCTCTCTCTCTTTCTTTTGCACTATATTTCTTTCTTTTCTTTTTTCTGGTCATTCATTTTCCGCTACGTCAATTTCTTTCTTTCTTTTTTCTTTCTTTCTTGCTTTCTTTCTTTCTTTCTTTCTCGCTACATTTTTTTCTTAAGTCTCTCTCTCTCTCTCTCACGCTCTTTCTTTTGCAGTATATTTCATTCTTTTCTTTTTCTGATCATTCATTTTTCGATCCGTCACTTTCTTTCTTTCTTTCTTTCTCGCTACATTTTTCTTAAGTCTCTCTCTCTTTCTCTCTCTTTCTTTTGCACTATATTTCTTTTTTTTCTTTTTTCTGATCATTCATTTTCCGCTACGTCACTTTCTTTCTTTTTTCTTTCTTTCTTTCTTTCTTTCTTTCTTTCTTTCTCACTACATTTCTTCTTAAGTCTCTCTCTCTCTCTCACGCTCTTTCTTTTGCACTATATTTCTTTCTTCTGATCCTTCTTTCTGCTTCGTTACTTTCTTTCTTTTCTTCTCTTCATTCCTTTCCGAATATGCCACTTTCTTATTTATTTACTTTCTGTTCTGACGTGGGTCGATCGATCACGTGACCGGGTTCACGTATATATAGGAAGAGTGAGTCGGTTGAAAGAGGAAGTTAGTGTGAACTGAGGGCTACTGTTAACCTGTGTGTTACCTCGACGATACAACACTTTTGCACGCCAGATAATACTGGAGTCTACACATCACAGTCTAGAAAGTATTTGTTCTTACATTTGCGGAGCCTGTAAAAGAAATAAAGAGTGGAGAAAAAATGTTAGTGCAGATACACGACATGCGCCATTAAATTATTCCATTCATTGGAGCATGCGCACTTAACGGTGACAGTGGGTAATTGCTTAACACATTTAAAGTTAATTAGAAGGAGGAAAATTAAAGCAGCCTTTTCAACTTAACACATATTTTCTAATAAAACTTTTCGAAAAGAATATTGTTACAATTATTTTTGTTTTTTCTGCAGGGTTTCATACATGTAAATTTGACCGTTCATAGCACAGACATACACACAGACAGACACAAACATATATATATATATATATATATATATATATATATATGTATGTATGTATGTAAGTGGCCATTGATATCAACACACAGAGGCGACAGTCTGTTTAGCGCTAAAGGCAATTATCAGGCCTTGAGGAATACGTTTATCACGAAACAGGTTGTTGCCTCTAGGTTTTGACTTCACTGTCTACTTTTATGTTTACCACAGACAATCGCTCCTACCTCCCATTAGCATGGATCAGGCTAGTCTCCCTGAAAGCAAAACACTGCGCCTCCTCGGGTTAACTCTCACAACTGACCTGAAGTGTTTATCTGGTCGTGTGCCCCTGCTAAAATCCAACGGAAAATCTGTAATATGATCGATCCCGACTTGGCAGCTCATATACAGTCATTTTCTCACCGGCGCTATGTGGCTTCCCTGTGTTTCTTCTACAAATACTTTCCCGGATTCTGTTTCGATGAACTGGTGCCCTCCATATATGAATTCACTCGAACCACAAGATTAGCAACTAGGTCTCTCCCTTTTACTGTGAAACCAATAAAATGTAAACGCAAATTCTACTTCAGTAGCAACTTTTCTCGCACTTCCCGCCTATGGAATTCCCTTCCGTTTACTTGCTTCCCCAACAGCTACAATCTCCAAGAATTTAAATGTAAAGTCAATAGTCATCTGCTATTTCACTGACTTGCATCCTGACTCTCATGCTTCTTTCTACGTCCGCTCCACTCTCATCAGTACTCCCATCTTTTTCTCAACAACTTCCTGACACTCCCTATAACCTGTTTCTCTTTATCATAGCTTTTCTTGCTATGTAATCCCCTGCGCACCAGTGGCAGTAAACTGCCTTGCTTAGAGCGATATGATTATGAAAAATATATATATGCACGCTGTTTCTGATATTGGGCAATTAAACATATCTTAAAGTTGTTGTTTTATTATATTACAAATACACACATTGACATACACACACATGCATATATGTAAAGTGTATAAAATAGCTTAATGTTCCATTTTGAGTTGTTAAGTTTAAAGTAATTTTAAGGTAGATTGCGCTGTGTTGACATGTACGCTACATTTTTCATTCGTGTACATTTGTGACTTGTTTGTCTTCAACGTTGATATAATGAATACAATTTGGTTCCCCCTCACAGTAATGTGATTGGCTGGTGTCAGCCATAAATAAAAACAAAGTCGAGGACGCATAGAGGTCTTCGACTAGAAGTCTACGTCCATATGTCTACCACGAGAGGTCTACCACTAGATGTCTACATGGCTACGACTATTGGTCTACGTCTATTGACTACGCCTACGTCTCAGTATACTGCGTACGACGCGAACTGTCCATTAGATCTACGTACTAGATTGTCCTACCCGGTTGCGTTTGCCTAAACCGCTTATCTACCTCGAATCAAATATATATCTCTTTTCGGAACCTAGCAAACTTGTAACGTGTATGACAGTTATTTAACCGAGAAGTGCTCCGTACGCAGCCTGATACAGCTGTACAGCCCAATGTCTCTTATCATTCGAGCCTATAAGTAAAAAACTAATATCTGCCTTCTAACACTGTGAATAACCTGTCAAAAGAACACGTCCCAGTTAACTCAGATCTCAGTGGGAATAGCTTGTTTTTGGGCTTGTAAATTTCAATGCTTCAAAAACGAAACTGCTTTCTGTCAACCATCACAGGCAACCTCTCTTGTTCCTCATTAGCACGGGCCAAGCGAGTCTCCTTGAAAGCAATATATTGCGCCTCCTTGGCCTTACCTAGGTTTCAACATTTTGCTATCTTCAAGCGATCTTTAATAACCGGTTGTTACAAATATTCTAAAGATACTGAAAGTTTAAAACCTAGTTTGCGGAAATAACTCATTTCCATGTAACCCTATTTTCCGACCATAAGAGGAATCATTACATTGAGTCAATAGCTAAATCCACTGCTATTGAAGGTTTGGTCACTGTGTCGGGCTAGGAATTTTTTTACGCCTGAATCCATCTTGCACATATACAAATCAACCGTTCGTCCGTGAATAGAATACTGCTGTCATATATGGTCAAGTGCCCCTGCTGTTCATCTCAATGTTCTCGACTGGCTCCAACAGAGAATCTGTAATGTGATAGGTCCCGACTTCTCAGCTCGACTCCAGCCACTTTCTCACCGGCGGAATGTGGCCTCCATCTGTGTATTCTACAAATATATTCATGGCTTCTGCTCCGAAGTCACTTGTGCCACCGCCACTAGAATTTACTCGTGCAACCAGACTGGCAATAAAGTCCCACCCTTTTACAGTTAGATCAACCAAATACAGACGTCAATTCTACTCCATCAGCTTCTTTCCTCGCACTTCCCGCCTCTCTTCCGTATAGTTGTTTTCCTGACAGGTACAACCTCCAGGAATTTAAATGCAATGTCAATTCCCATTTCTTATCCACTTTACTTCAGTTCTTTCTGAATCACCTCGTATATCTTGTTTTTTTCCTTTCTTTCCACCTTCGCAACTGTCTTCACACTTGTGTATATCCATCCTTCTCTTGTTCTTTCTCTGACACCCCCTGTAACTGGTCCGTCTTTCTCTTCACTCTCCTCTTGTCTATACTTTTACTCTCATGTAGCTCCCTGCGCATCAGTAGCGGTACCACCTTGCTTTGCGGGGAAACAATTAAAAAAAAAACAAGGCAGAGAGTTGCTCACTCGAATTCCATCTGCGCGTAGGATCGAAATAAATGTCCCTACTAGTATTCAAAACGTGAAGAGAATCTAACAACAGCTAAAATCCACCCACTGAAAATGGCTAAAGTAGTGGCCGTGGATTGCTACGTGATGTCCGTCCTTCAATATGATAGTGAATGCTGGACAATAACATCAAAGATGAAGGTAAAACTTGAAGCAACTGAAATGTGGTTCTACAGAAGGATACTGCGGATATCGTGGATCGAGCATGTGAGCAATGATGAGGTCTTGAAAATGATGGAAACAAAAAGGAAATTAATACTGAGCATCAAGAAGAGACAGCTGAAGTTCCTGGGACATGCAATGAGGAAGGAGGGCCTAGAGAACCTGATACTAACAGACCAGATAGAGGGAAAAAGAGACAGGGGAAAGCAAAGTAAAACATATTTGAAGGAGCTAATCAGGTGGATGACGGAACGAGGGTTGCATCATGTAACAGGAGAAGGCATGCTTAGAGCCACCAGGGATAGGGAAACGTGGAGAGCCATGATAGCCTACGTCCTGAAGGGACAGGGCACATAGAAGAAGTGGCCGAAAACAAATTGGTCAATGGTTGTTATAGACAATTTTTGCATTCCTTTACTAACTCCAAACAGAAAATATCAGAACGCTGTAAAAACTTGACAAAAATGAACTAACATTTCTTGTCCTGTCCTATTTAACGAAATATGTTTAAAAGAAAGTTACTGCCGATATATTGGGTTGTTACAAAAGTAATGGCGGCTCGACGTGTTGTATTTTAAAAACCCATTTTAACATAGCATTCACTGTATATATTAGCTGATTTTTGGTGTACATAAAATGATCTATTTTTCTTTCTATCTTTTTATTCTTTCTATCTATCTATCTATCTATCTATCTAATAATATGTACTCTTTAATAATTTTAAACTTGTTTTCAGGCAGAAATATTAGTTGATTTTTGGTGTACATAAAATTATCTATTTTTCTTTCTATCTATCTATCTATCTATCTATCTATCTATCTATCTAATAATAATATGAACTCTCTAATAATTTTAAACTTGTTTTCAGGCAGAAATACTCTTGAAACATAGAATCCTTTAATTATAATTATGATTTTTATCAAATTTTCTAGCATACATTCAAACCTGACATTGTGCTTGCCAAACTTCTACCAATATCAACAGAACATTGGGAAATGGGTCCGCAAGTGATTAGACACTACGAAAGTAGTTCCAGCAATTCCGTACTGGTGATGAGAGTCTTGAAGATGAAGAAGGTAGAATTGGTCATGCAGTCTGAAAAACGAACAATTGCAAGAATTTGTTGAGTAAAACTCAGGTCGAAATGTCAGAGAAATGTCTCAGACACTTGTTGTCAGCACTGCCACAGTCTCATGCCATTTGTAGAATATTGGTATGGTGACAAAGCTCGATAAATGGATTCTTCATGATTTCAATGAAAGTGACAACCTTAGGTGTTTTGAAGTGTGCTCGATACTCTTTCTTCATAACACAAATGACCCCTTTCCTGACCACATAGTCACTTGTGATTAAAAGTGGATCATTTATGATAACCGTAAACGATCAGATCAATGGCTTGATCGTGATGAGTCCCCTCAACATTTCACAAAGCCAAATTTGCATCAGCAAATGATTATGGTGACTGTATCGTGGTCTGCAATTGGTGTTATCTACTGCAGCTTTTTGTATCATTTATGCAAACCTTCCATTTCAATCAACTTGTGGAAATGCATGCACGCCTGCAAAAAAATGACACCTGCCTTAGTGAATCGACGTGGTCCAATTATGCTCCACGATAATTCACAGCCCCATGTTGCAAGAATGATGTTGCAAAAACTCACTGTTTTGGGATTAAAGAGTTAACCATATCCTCCATATTCTGCTGATCTTTCATATACTGATTATCATGTTTAAGCACTTAAGCACATTCGTAAATGCTAAAAGTTTTAAGTGCAGATCAAAGGTGGAATCAGCTTTCAAATATTTTGTTGCATCACAGCCAATAATTCTTTTATCAACGGGAAATAAATAATCTCGTGGATCGATGGAAGAGATGTATAGAGGCTGAAGGCTCGTATTTTGACCAATTTCAACATTTCTACAGTTAATTTTTCAAGAATAAATTTATGTTTCTGTAATCGGTTATTATTTTAGTAACAACCTAATATACATTTATATATATATATATATATATATATATATATATATATATATATATATATATATATATAAAAACTGTATCAGGTATGGCATTTAACTGACTGATACATATATATATATATATATATATATATATATATATATATATTTTAAACATATACTGTTAAATATAAGAGACAATGAATGTCCATTATGTTTAATCACGAGTCGTTCTAAACATCGTATTTTGGCTTTAATTTCAGTTGAAAATAAAGACAAAAATTCTCCAACATTTGGATAACCTTTTATTAAGTTGGTTCTAAGCTTACGGCTCACAGGAGCTATGTTCAGAGAGGTTACAAGGACGTTATCACAAAAACATCCACCATCAGCGAAGATTTTATCTTGTGTTGACATAAAACTCAGCTAAACAACAGCAATAGCTACGAAAAATAGCAAACGCAGTTCGCAAATTTGTAATGCTGTTCTATGACGTCACGCCTCGTGAGACCTCGAAATGTTAACAGAACCATATATTTAAATGCAATGTAATGTGTTATGACCAGATTCAAACGTGATTTTATTGAGTGTGGGTTGTTTAGATTTAATATAGATGGCCTCCAATATCAAAATGTTCTTTTTACTGTGTGTATGAGTGAGGATTATTGCATTATTGACTAAAATCTGTCATGGTTATGTTTTTCTGAGAAATGTTGTTCAATTTTACTCTAATCAGAAAGGTCACAGGTAAGTCTACGGGAGAGTGTGGTTGTAGTAAAACCAATATATGTAGTAGGCTTATGCACACACACACACACACACACACACACACACACACACACACACACACACATATACATATATATATATATAGTCATCCGCAGACAGATCTGTTTCGCTGTATCACAGCTCATCAGTACGGTTAGACTCCGATTGCTTTTTTACCCAGGATTGAAACCCGACCGAATTGGCGTCAGTCGACAATTCTACTTCTGGGCTACGAGCGTTCGGTGGAAGAATATATATATATATTAGAGGAAAGGGGAGAAAGATACGGAGTGGCGAGTTTCGTTTTTTAAGTATCAATTGGACTAATTTAGTTACATAATTTTTTCTCCTAAAATTATTCTTGATCAGTCAGTCATTTGGGTGCCATATGTGTGCCTTAGGCGATCATGTCTTGAAAGACAGTAGGTTGCCATTGCTTTCTGCTGTAGACTGCTTGCCGGCCAAAGCTATAGAACCCAATCTGTTCTGTTATTAACCCATAATTGGAAGGAATGGAAGGATTAATACCTTTCCCAAGATTATTTGTGCGTAAGTGAATGCAATGAATTCAGCTGGTATTCGAACTCGGCTACCCGATTTCTCTTTCCAAGCCAATATCCAATCCACCACAACGCACATCCCTATTCTTGATATATATATATAAAAAACTTATTCGTCCTTCCGTGCATGGAGTACTGCTGCCATTTATGGTCAGGTGCCCCTGCCGTTCTCCTCAGTGTTCTTGACAAGCTCCAAAGGAGAGTCTGTAATGTGATAGGTACTGATCTGGCGACTCGTCTGCAGCCACTTTCCCATCGTCGAAATGTGGCCTCCCTCTGTCTCTTCTATAAATACTTTCATGGCTTCTGCTCGGATGAGCTTAAGTCACTGATGCCTCCTCAACAGGTGTTTACCCGTGCAACTAGACTGGCTACTGGGTCCCACCCATTCACAGTCAGGTTAGCCAAACGCAGACGACAATTCTACTCCTGCAGCTTCCTCTCTCGCACTTCCCGCCTGTGGAACTCACTCCCGTATTCTTGCTTTCCTGACGGCTACGACCTCCAGAAATTTAAAAGCAAAGTTAATACTCATCTACTAACCACTGGACTCTAGCTCTCTCCCCACCCCTGTATAATCTTCACGTTCTCTCCGCCCATGTATCTGTCATTGCACCTGCTTTCTCAGCTTTCTATTGTTCCTTTCTAACTAGCTTGTACTCCTCACTCTTTTCTAATTAATCTTTCTATATTTATGTAACCCCCTGCACATCAGTGGCGTTTCTGCCTTGCTCGGGGTGAAATGATTAAAAAAAAAAAAATTTGCCATCTAGGCTTCAGTCAGTTTCCCTGCAACTCTTTTTCGAAGAATTTTAGGGTAATGTTTCTGATTCACATTTTGTGGTGAATGATCTTGTATATCAACAGGAAGTCATGCGCATAATGTTTCTAAAGATCACGTGGTATTTCTCGTGGAATATGTTTCTTGGCAATTTCTTCATTAAACAAGCTAGATTTATACCAGACTTTAGACTCTTTAAATTCTCGACATTTTAAAAGCGACGAACAACAGAGACAATAAAAATGTTCGATACAAATGCAACTAAATTATAGCAAATTTCGCAATGAGGTAAAATCTTTCTTTAATTAAATTTTAAGAATGAGTGCACAAACCTTTTTTTTAATTAGGCAAATCGTTTATACATACAAGGAAGGGTTTTAACTGAAGATGAAAAATGAGACACCGATAGCTAAGCATAGTATCCGAAGCTAAGCATAGTATTTAAAAAGTAAATGCTGTTCCTCATAGATGAAGAGGAGACTTAAGGCCACAGAAGGGTCGATTTATGTTGATTGAAAAAGAAACCCTAAGAGAATTCCACAAGGGAGAAGTGCGAGGAAGAAAATGCTAGGATAGAACTTACGGTTATATTTAGCAATTCGTATCTTTACAAAAGAATCTGAATCGTAATCTAAAATTGATTTATTAGATTTTCAACGATCTTTCTTGGATTCACAGGTGAAGAAATGTTGTTCCTCAGAAAAAACCGGGAATATAATGGAAGGTATCATATAAGCAACAAGGAAGTGAGAAGGAAAATGGAAACAATAAGGACAATTATAATTAAAACAGAAAAGAAACATAAAGCGAGGAAAGAAAGTTTGGAAAATTCAACATTCGCAGTAAATAATGAAGGCAGAAGGAACAAAGTAAAAATGCGGGTTGCGTAACTAATGTGCTTGTGTAAATGGATGGAAGAACAGAAAGTAGGAGGGTTATACAAACACTGGTAATCGCTTGCAAGAATAGGAACACGTGGAGAGACATATCCTGAACGCAAAAGAAGACTAAAATTTTACTAAAGTTTTAACCATTTTAACCACAAACGTAAATTGGCTTAAGTAACTCAAGAAATAAAATAAAGAAAAGTTAAATAAAATTATAAAAAAATGATTTCATAAATGCGTTTTTCCCCTCACGACGGGCCGTATCACGTTGAAACACCAGTCCCCGTACAATTAACGATGGTAACCAATATTGAGTTCGGTTGGTACTTAGATAACATCACGGAATGAGAAATCGGAGAGCCGAGTTTTAATTTGAATCGAGAAAATTACGAATTCATTCACACTAGAATCTCCCTGATATACTAGTGTCATTCAATAAGATGAATTTTTCGGTATAAGAACTTCTAATACAGATAGAGGCTTACTTTTTTTTATTTTTCAACGTAGTCTCCCAGCAGATGTCTCAGCCAATCGCTCACAGAACTTTTGACTTCATCGTCACTTTCAAATTTCGTGCCTCTCGTGAATGCTCTCAAGGGACCAAACAGGTGAAAGTTTGGGCTGTAAGTGGGATGAGGGAGCAGGTCCCAGTCTAACTCGTTGATGGTCTGCACCGTTTGGGCTGCTGTGTGAGGCCTTGCATTTTCTTGATGCAAGACGACTCCATGTGACTTATGACCTCTGCGTTTGTTCTTTATGTCTTTCTTGACCTGTCTCAGCAGTTCACAAGAGTTGGCACTGAATGAGATTATTGACTGATTCGATCACCTCACAAGACCTCACTTCTGTAAGGCTCCCAGGCCTGTCTTCTTCCTCAACACTGTTCCGTCCTTCTTTAAACAATCTAGCCCATTTGTCGACATTTTTGACTGAAATACGTAGCGCTATACACAGTTGACATTCTCCCATGAATTTCAACTGGTTTGCACCCTTCAGCAACCAAACACTTGATAACTTACCTCTGTTCAAACCTGGAACAAGCTTCTTGGTCGGCCATATTTGTTAATTTCCAAAACTCTTAAAGTTATTTTTCAGTCTGCAAGAATAATTAAATCCCTTTGAAAAAGAAGTAAAGGAATTTTTTAAAAGTAAGCTTCTATCTGTATTAGAAGTCCTCATACCAAAAGTTCCACCTTATTTAGAAATCCTTATACCGAAAAATTTACCTTATTTATTGAATGACCCTCGAAGTCCTTATACCGAAATATTTACCTTATTTATTGAATGACCCTCGTAGATGTTCTTTTACCGAAAAATTCACCTTATTTATTGAATGACCCTCGTAGAAGTCCTTATAGCGAAACATTCACCTTATTTATTGAATGACCCTCGTAGAAGTCCTTATAGCGAAAAATTCACCTTATTTATTGAATGACCCTCGTAGAAGTTCTTATACCGAAATATTTACGTTATTTATTGAATGACCCTCGTAGATGTCCTTTTACCGAAAAATTCACCTTATTTATTGAATGACCCTCGTAGAAATCTTTATAGCGAAAAATTCACCTTATTTATTGAATGACCCTCGTAGAAGTCCTTATACCGAAAAAGTCACCTGATTTAATGAATGATCCTCGTGTTTATAAGTCTATAGTTAGTCTATGCATTGAATATTGCTAACAAATCTGGTCTGGGATCTACTGCTATTTATTTAAAGATTCTTGATAAAGTACAAAAAAAAAATCTGAAATTTATTAGTCTTCACCTAGCATCTCGCCTCCAGTCATTTCCTCACCAGCTGATGACCTTTTTTCATCTAACCTGCCAGGACTAAAATTATCAGCAAGTAGGAAAATCAAGCAGGTACAGAAATCTAAATATTTGTGAAATGTTCTAACAGAAGACTGAATGTGTGACACTGTGATCCGAAGGCTTATTGGGAAGGTTAAGGGAACATTCCAAAACCTGAGCAAAGTATTGAGAAACATGAAAATTTTGTTGGAACCAAAGAAGAAAATACGGGACTGTTATGTGATGGCTGTCCTTCAATATGGCAGCGAATACTGGAAAATCTCACCAAAGATGAAAGAAAAACTTGAAGTAACTGAAATGCGGTTCTGCAGAAAGATACTGAGTATATCACAAGTCGAAATTATGAGCAACAACAATGTTTTGGAGAGAATGGAAAGAAAAAGGAAACTTATATGTAACATCAGGAAGAGATAATTGAAGTTTCTAGGACACTTAATGAAGAAAGGAGGGCTTGGATAATATGTGACACACAAGGCGGATACAAGAAAAGAGAAACAGTGGAAAGCAACACGTAACATACTTGATGGGCTTAAGGAAATTGATGGTAAAATAAGCTTTGAAAGAAATACCAAGACAAAAGCTATTAAGAGCTACAAAAGATAGAAAGATGTGGAGGGCCATGATCGCTTACAAAGGGTCACAGCAAATAAAAAGATATTAGATTAGTGCAAGGTTTCATCATTTTACAGTTAAAATTGCTAAATTTAACCGTAAGTTCTATGCTAACAGTTTCTTCTCTTGTAATTGGCGCTTCTTATTTCTAGTCACCTTTGATCTTCGTATATTTTAATCCAGTGTCAATCGTTATCTTCTGTTTTCTCAATTCTTCTTATTTTATCGAAATTTCTCCATAACAATATTTTGCACATAGAGTTAGAAATCTCCTGTATCTTATCGATTTATTAGCTTGCTAAAGAGGAAAATGACCCAAAATAGCAACACATATATGAGGAATAGACAAATCGAAAAAAAAAATTCATTCGCTATAAAAGTAAAGACATCAGAGTCATCAAGAATCTCTACTGGCAGTAAACTGCCTGTATACGGACACGTAACGATTTCAGCAAATTTACAAAGATAGAATGAGGCGCAAGACAAGGATGTGTCTTTTCACCGGATCTGTTCAACTTGTAGAGCGAGAATATTTTGAGGACCCTAGATGACACGCCAGGATTTTTTATTGGTGGCCACAACTTGAACAAATTAAGGTACGCGGATGATACAGTGCTGATTGCAGACACGGAAAGGAAACTACAAGACCCCCTACAGAAGGTATCGGTGGAGAGTAACAAAAAAGGACTACAAATGAACTTTAAGAAAACTGAATACATGGTCATCAGCAAAGATTACAACCCAAAATGCCAAATACAGGTGGGAGATACCAGAATCAAGCAAGTACAAAAATTTAAATAGCTAGGAAGTGTTCTAACAGGAGATGGAAAGGGCAACACAGATATCTGAAGGCAAATTGGCATGACAAAGAACGCGTTCCAGAAGCTGAGTAAAGTACTAACACACAGGAAAAATTCACTAGAAACAAAGAAAAGAGTGCTGGATTGCTATGTGATGTCAGTTCTTCAATACGGCATTGAATGCTAGAAAATATCATCGAAAATGAGGACAAAACTTAAGCTGCGGGAATGTGGTTCTACAGAAGGATGCTGAGGATATCATAGACTGAGCATACAAGCAACTATGAGGTGTTGGAAAGAATGGCAACAAAAAGGAAATTAGTACTGAACATCAGGAAGAGACAACTGAAGTTCCTGGGACATGCAATAAGGAAGGAGGACTTGGAGAACCTGATACTGACAGGCCAGATAGAAGGAAAAAGAGATAGAGGAAGGCAGCGGATAACATATTTGCAGGGCCTGATCAGGTGGATGACGGAACGGGGGTTGCAAGGTGTAACAGGAGTAAACCTACTAAAAGCCATAAGGGGTAGGAAGACGTGGAGAACCATGATCGCCTACGTCCTGAAGGGATAGGGCATATAGAAGAAGAAAATACACATGAGATTACAGTGTGTATTCGACCTAGAAAAGCAGAGATAGCATAACGAAAAGACTGCTCTCAAATAAATACTGAATATACGCCACTTATTTTACAGGTGGGAGAATAAAGTTACGAAGTTTCGGAAAACATGATTAAGTTTTCGATTGGCTTTCTTACAGCTTATCAATCATTCGCAGGTTAGTTACAAGCATATTTTTTAAGATTATAAGAAGTTTTTTGAGTTGATAACGATTTTCACTGATACAAGTTTTAATAAATAATCTATAGCTGAGAAAAAAGATGTGGTTTCCTATATTTCCCAATGCGTGTCAGTAAAATAACAATCTGTGACGAACGCGCGTCAGCACAGAAGTAACAGCGGCCTCGGGTCGCATGCGGACATGTTTGACGCTGTCAGTTACATCCAGACTGTTTACACGTTAGCAACGGAACAGTTTGGCAGGTCTAGATACCGGCCAGTTTGCAACTGTTTAAGATCCGGGTCTTTGCCAGTTGCATCATGCCAATAAAAGCAGTGGGAAAACTAGAGAGGAACACAGACGAAGCTTAGCCGAAAGGCAGATTTTTGTCTGGGGAGAATAGACAGGTTCCCGACCCTTCCTTGTGCAGGATCTATGGGATATTCTTGGCTGAGTTTATAGGCTCGAAGATCCTGCCTTTAAAAGACTTGTGCCGCATTCCACTTCATTAGGGAGGCAAATAAGTAACAAAACACTGTCTTGTCAAGCAACAGCTGTCTAATCTTGCCAGAAGAGGAACCCAGACGAGGCTCAGCCGAAGAGCAAAATATCGTCTCGAGAAAAAGTAGACAAGTTCCCGGCGCTGCTTTATGCTTGATCTACGGGGTATTTTTGTCCGAACTTAAGAGATGTCCTTGTGCCTCATTCCGTTTCAATAAGGAGGCAAATACGTAACAAAACAAGGTGTCTTGTCAAGCAACCGCTGTCTAATCTTGCCAGAAGAGGAACCCAGACGAGGCTCAGACGAAGAATATCGTCTCGGGGAAAAGTAGACAAGTTCCCGGCGCTGCTTTATGCTTGATCTACGTGGTATTTTTATCCGAACCGATAAACCAATAATAATGTCCTTTTGCGCATTACGCCTAAGATGACAGGTAAATAAGTATAGATACGGTGTCTTGTGAAGTAGGTCCATGGACATTTTGTTCCTCAAGTTGCTCTGATTTCCAAAGCAGTGTTATTCTTGATACCTTCGGTCTCTTTTTCCTCTGCCTATTACCACCGTAGTTGCTGAGAGTGCAATCTGTAAGGTGTTTCCCGCAACCTCACCACACCTTTGCCGTACATGACAACACGAACATGATTGGAATTGAAACTGCAGTGGCCGATTTTCAATATCGAGCCGCTATCTATTACACCACCCGCATATGCTAACAGTATCTGCTATTCCCAAGTGGTCACCCATCTAATTATTGACTTGAAATGGCATTGCTTATCTTCGATATTTCAAAGTGATATGGCCGTAAGCCTCCTAGGAATAACTATGAATAAAAATATTGGCGTTTCTTTGATGATCGGTAAAGGTGGAAACTCGACTTGGATGACTGGAATAAAAATTTTATAAAATTAAATAAAAATCAGTTTATGTTAACTGCACAGCTGTTATATAATGTAGTAAGCTTAGCACAAAGCCTTATATTAATGCCATCCAGTGAAAATTGAACCCTCTCTTTATGGTGAAACTTTCGGGGCTCGCGAAGCATTTTAATTTGCCGTGACACCCAATGAATGCCGGTTTTGCTTCTTTTTCTTTTGGCTCGTGTTTTACTGATTGTTGCAATGAAATATTCATATTTGAACCCTTTTTAAATTTTGATTTATTCAGATAAATAAAAGTCCTTTTCTAACACTAACCGAAAAGAAATGAATAATGAATTCTATTGTACACTTATATTTTCCCTTTCAGATATATATATACCTACATATATATATATATATATATATACCTACAAATTTGAATCTTAAATTTGGAAATCGAATCGATTATACCTTATAAGAATTGAATATTCTGAAGGTTGATAAAGGCTGTATCAGCTTTTTCACTGTTTTGTTTGATACGTAAAAAAATTTCTTATATTAAAGGGTTTTGTTGATGTGCATCCTCGTTCTCTTTTATCGTCATATATTGCACTATGTAAATGTCAAACTGACTAACAAAAATTCGTTGGAAAGCGAGATGATTTGTAACCTTGCAAGAACTGAACATTCTGAAGGTTGACAAGGTATGTAACGGCTTTTTAACTAATTTGATCACGTAAGATTGCTATGGGTAAAGGCTTTGTTGATGTGTACTCTCGTCCGTTCTCGTCCGCTCTCGTCCGCTATCTAAGTTTCAAGTTGACTCACAAATCTTCGAACTCCGTTCCTCGATTCTGACACGACCCTAATATTGCATTCATATGTCTCTTTCTTGTTAGCAAAAGCTTCTTCTTTTCTATCTCCGTTTATAACAAGACATGTTACTGATCCCCTCAACATTTCATTTTGATCGAGACGAGAGTAAACCGTAGTGTCGTCAGCGTATATGCCTAATTGGGATCATATTACATCGGGGAGGTTGTTAATATAGACAAGGAAAAGCGTAGGGCCTAGAATAGAGCCTTGAGGGACACCCGCGTTCGTGTGATAGTATTAAGAGGCTTGTCCGTTCAATACTACCTTCGTTGTACGATTCGAAAGGAATAACTAGATTAAGTCAAACAATGGTCCAGTTATACCATAGCCCCGGAACTTGCATAGAAGGCACGCTTCGGGGCTATGGTTTATTTTTCTAACGATGTTGGAAAGATAAACCAGGCAATAAACTGTTCGCAATTCAGCCCAAACTAGAAGAATTGTAGCCGGCTTTCATAATGTTTAAAAGGAAGAAGTAATAATGGCTCATTTAAGCATTGGCCATACGAGAATAACCAATACGTACACGCTAAACAACGGAGATCCACTAGAATGCCAAGCCTGTGAAACAACATAAACTATTAATCAAAATAACTGAATTCTCAGACATTGATCCCTGAAAAAAAATGAAGGCTAAAATATACGCATTTATGAGCTTTTCGAGAAAGCAAAAGTGAATGATATAATATTATATCTTAAATGAGTGGGCTTGGCGCAAAAAGTAGAACCCAAATGAGAATATCAAAAAGATAAATGTTTCTAAGACTGTATAAAGAATCCACCAATGTAACAAAACTCTCGAAATAAAGGCCCCCTTTACGAAATACATCAATATAATTTGATCTACAAACTGATTTTTTTACAAAGAATGCTTATTCTATTCATAAGAATCTGTTCTAAGAATCTTGTCGGCGGTAAATAATCCATTGAGGTTTATATGTCATAAAACAAAATAAACCAAAACAAAATTTTCGACATTTGTCTGTAGACACCCCTTCGATCGAGAAAATTTGACATAAAATACCATTCGGTACTTTTGCTTTCATTTACTAATAAAGCGTTAAAATTCTATCTCGTATCTAACAGTAAATAATAGGTTTCTTCTGTCTTTTTCTTCTCCTTCTTCTTTGTCTCTTGCTTCTCGCCCTCGTTCGTAATCATAGACTTATGTAGTGCTTAGTTTTTTTGTTGTCTCTCCTAATCTCTGTTCTGCTATTCATTTGCATAAATTTGTTAGGTAACTTATATGCTGCTTTCTCTCTTGGCCCTCCTTGTGAACTTCAAATTTTCTTAGCCCTCTTTCTTCGTTATGTGCTCTAGAAAATTCCAAGTTTTTTTCTTATCTAAACATATTGATAAATGGAACTTTGTCTGTGTGTGTGTATGTGTGTCTGTGTGTCCGTTACCTATAGACTCCGAAACGGCTGAACCAATTTTCTTGAAAATTTACACAGTTGTACTATAAGCGTCTGCGAGTATTCATAGTTAGGTTTTGTGTCGAGGTACCCTAGATAAATATCGAAAATGGATAATCGAAAAAATCGGGTTATAGTAGGAATGGTCCGATTTTAATCAAATTTGATACACTCATAGACAAAGACATAAGAAACGATATTCAGAAGTTTCAAGGTTGCAGTTTTTACAATAGTGCAGAAAATCGATAATATATATATATATATATATATATATATATATATGTAAAGCAAGATGTTTGTGTGTGTGTCTGTTTATCTGCCTGTCTGTCTGTCTCACACATCTTTCTTGATGGAACTTTTACCCAGCTTCTGGCTTTCCAGTCAACATTGATTCTACCAAATTTAAATACCATTTCAAACATTACCTTCGGCCTTTTTAATTCTAATTCTATAATTTTTTTCTCTCTCTCTAATATATATTTTTTTCACTCAGTAATTATCTACATCTTAGTGGCTATATTGCCTTGCTTGTTGGGAAATAATTTTTTAAAAGTGTTTTGCAATTTTGTAACGCCACTCTATGAGGCCTGGTGAAGTATTGACTTTTGTAAATGACAAGAGTCTGGAGACCTGAAACATGATAAAGTAACAAAAAAGAGTAAATAGACTGACCATATTTTACTACCACCTACATCAAAATATTTACGTCGGTGTGTGTTTGTGTGTGTGTGCGTGTGTGTGTGTGTGTGTGTGTGTGGATGGGTGTTTGTCAAAAATAGAGAAAAATGAAGCCGTTAAAATTAATTCCTACCTTACATCTTCCAACCTTACTTCTAAAATTAACAGTTTTGCAGTGCGGAGCCCTGAAGTTAAGAGAAACTTTTTATATCAAGCTCTGCTTATATAAGTAGTCACGTGGGATGACATCATCACACTTCTAAAGAGACTAACACTCCACTTTTGAGAGTCATGCTTTATATATTCATCCAAGTGTCTATCTAAACTTATGAATAAATGGAACTTTGTCTGTGTGTGTGTGTGTCTGTGTGTGTGTATCCATTACCTATAGACTCCGAAACGGCTGAACCGATTTTCTTGAAAATTTACACAGTTGTACTATAAGCGTCTGCGAGTGTTCATAGCTAGGTTTTGTGTCGAGGTACCCCAGATAAATATCGAAAATCGATAATCGAAAAAATCGGGTAATAGTAGGAGTGGTCCGATTTAAATCAAATTTGATGCACTCATAGACAAAGGAATAAGAAACGATATTCAGATGTTTCAAAGTTGCAGTTCTTACAAAAGTGCAGAAAATCGATAATATATATATATATATATAAGGCAAGATTTTTGTGTGTGTGTCTGTTTATCTGCCTGCATGTCTGTATTTTTTTCAGCCCTTTTATTTTAGTTTTTGCTTTGGGTTTGGCTCTAAGTAGGTATAATTGTAGTTCTTAGTCTCAGCCATGATACCATTTACTCAGATGAAAAAGACTTATTTGATATCGATACCAGGGAATCTAAATTTGGCTTACATATTTTCTTTCAGCCTACGGTTTTCGCTTTTACTGGAAACAACTATTGTTTTTAGTCTTTCGTCCCAACGTCCAAAGAGTCTGAGCTCCAGGACCATGGATTAGTTTTAAAGGGTTCATTACACCCGAGCAACGCCGGGCTATACTGCTAGTGTTATTTATAAGCGTCCTTTTTGTTTTCCTTTTTCTCTAAAACTTCGCCGTTGCTCACACGTTCAGTCCAATTTCTCTCCGTCTTTCTGTAGAACACACTTCTTTTCCTTTAAGACTTCTCTTCATCGGTAAAGCGATTGGCCAGCATTCCCTGCCATATAAGACACTGATATTACGTAAAAGTTCAGTACAATTTTCTTTGTTTCTAAATGCATTTTCCTGGTTCTCAATATTTTGCCAAATTTTTGAATGACATTTCCGCTATCCCAATGCAACTCTAGATGTTAAGAATTTCCTTCAATAAAAGAAGGGATACAAACAACAGAGAAATTGTTCTACAGAAGGATAGAGAGAATGCCATGCGAAGAACACGAATTCATTACAGAAGTTGTCTTGAAAATAGAAACTGGGTCACTTGTACTTAAAAATAAGAATTCAATAGCTTAAATTTCAAGGACACATTATAAGGAAACAAGTGTTAGAAAATTTAACACTATATGATATATTCAAATTATGAAGGGCAGACGGCACCAGCGAGTAAACAGCTTACAAGTTTTGGTTCAGAAGGTCGATCACTGAACGGGATCAAAGAAAAATCGTAAAGTACCACATATTAATCGAACAAACGAACGAACGAAGTTCGTTAGGTATTTTATGGTTTGAGTCCTCACACCTTTTTGCCCTTTGTCTGTCTCGTGAGTGCCATATTTTCCAAGTCACCGATCTTCAACCCCAGATACCTCAATTGTCTCTTCTAATGTTAAGTATTAGTTTCTTTTTGGCTTCCAGTTTTTCCAAGACATAGTCTTTACTTGTATGTTCGATCCACGCTATCCTCAGCATCCTTCTGTTGCTTCAAGGATTCTCTACATATTTTAGGGGCTTGTCCATCATTTACTGCCCTATAGGAGGAGAGATATAATGTTGCAGTTTAGTACACTTTTTTGCTTTTTGTAGTTCTTTTTCTCCTTTTCGTTGTCGTTTCTTTCCGATTCCTTTGTCTTTTCCTTCTCTCTTCACGCAAAACTGGTCGTTTTCATTCTCTGTATCTAGTCCCTTTATACAAAGATAGAAAGGGATGTATGACAAGGATATCTTTTCACTGGATCTATTCAACTTGTACAGCCAGATTATTCTGACAACCTTCGTCATTAGTGGTCACAGTCTTTACAATAAGGGCCTACGTCCTATAATGTTGAATACACCGGTTCTCGCTCGCTCACCGAAGTTAAGCAACGTTGAGCCTGGTCAGTACTTAGATGGGTGACCGCTTGGGAATACCAGGTGCTGTTAGCGTTTAGTGAGGATGTGCGTTGTGGTGCAGTGGATATCGGCAAGGAAAGAGAAATCGGTGACCCGAGTTCGAAATCCAGTTAAATACCCTTGCATTCACTTAAGCACTTCAGGCATTAATCCGTCCCTTCCGTCCAGTTATGGGTTAAATAACAGGGTAGATTTTAGGAACTCTGCCCTTAAAAACAAATCCCAAAGGATCTTGATAGTCGAAAAGAAAAAAGTATTACTAGACAAAAAACTTGTATAAAAACAACAATAAATTGTTGAAAGAAAAAAAAGGTATTACCAGCAATAAATAAATATAGTTTAGTTGGCAATAAATGACCCGCCGAGGTTGATATGCCATAAAAACAAAACCACCAACCATCCAACATTAACGATCTCCCCGATGAACTAAGATCCAAAGTAGGCATATACGCAAACGACACTACACTTTACTCTAGCCTTGATCAAAAGTTTGCAGAGACCGACAAAGCAAACCTCGCTGCCGAGTTCGAAAAACGAAGCTGCTATCTATTATTCACCACAGACAATCACTCCTAACCCCCATTAGCAGTGTTGAAAGAAAAAGGTATTACCAGCAATAAATAAAGTTTAGTTGGCAATAAATGACCGGCCGAGGTTGATATGCCATAAAATAAAACAACCAACTTTACAATGAAAGACACGCAGCTGATACAATGCATATAGCAAAAGGAAACTACAAGACCTCCTATGGAAGTTAACTGAGGAAAGCGGAAAGAAAGGACTACAAATAAACTACAAGAAAACCGAATGCATTGTCATCAGCAAAAAGAGGAGTCCATAATGCCAACTACAGGTCAAGGCCAAGGATCTATTACTGAAGCTGAGTAGAGTATTGAGACAGGAAAATTTCGCTAGAAACAAATAAGAGAGAACTTGATTGCTCTGTGATATCTGTTCTTCATTATGGCAATGAATGCTGGACAATCTCATCAAAGATGAAGGAGAGACTTGAAGCAAGAGAAATATGGTTCTACAGAGGGATGCTGTGGGTAGAATAGACCGAGCATGTTAGCAACGATGAGGTTTAGGAGAGGATGGAAACGAAAAGGAAGCTAATACTTAACATCAGGACAGTTAAAGTTTTTCGTACATGTAATGAAGAAGATTAGGATGTGCGTTGTGGTGCAGTGGATATAGGCTCGGAACGAGAAATCGGGGTGCCGAGTTCGAATTCCAGTTGAATTCATTGCATTCACTTACGCGCAAATACCCTTGGGAAAAGTATTAATCCGTCTCTTCCTTCTAGTTATGGGTTAAATAACAGAACGGATTGGGTTCTATAGCCTTGGTCGGCAACCAGTCTACCGCAGAAAGCAATGGCAACCTACTGCAGGATAATATTCTGCCCATTGAGTTCTGTCTCTTTCGAGACATGATCGCCCAAGCGTGTTTCACGTATGGCACTTAACTGACTGAATGAAGAAGATTAGGTGATTTTCTAAGCGCCGAAAATATGACACAGGTCTGAAAGAGGGAAAGAGAGACAGTGTAAAGCAGCGTGTAGCATATTGACGGGTTCGAGCGAGTGAAAGGCAGAGAGGGTTTTTGAGTGTGGCAAGAAGAGAAAAAATCCTAAGTACCACTAGGGATAGGGAGATGTGGACAGCCATGATTGACGACACTCTTAAAGGACAGAGCAGATAGAAAAAGTAGAAGTTCTAGTCATTTTTATTTTTTCACGTGGATTTTCATCTTCTCTTGCATTTCTTTACAGGATTTCTTTCAGCTATAAGACGGTCTACTGTAGAGGATTGGAAAATACGTCGTCCTGAATAACAAAGGAGAGATTATTCTTTAAAGTTTTACACAAAGACAGTTCAAATGTTAAAAAATTAACCTTGATTAATTTAAACCAGAGCAGAGAAATCATTTTGAAACCTTAAAATAAATAAATAAGCACAGTGAATTTTTTTGGAAATAACAACTGGAATTATTTCTCTCAGACTTGACAGCTTTTCCCGGATCAGTGTATCGGATATTAATCAGTTTATTTATTTATTTATTTTGCTAGTCCTCTTACGAGAGGAAAAAATATCTTAAAATGTTTTGAAGTCATTTGTATTATATTCATATTCGCCTAGGTCGAAACGACATTTGCATAAGAGATAGACCCTTTTTTTAAAATTCTGACGTGTATATATATATATTTATATATATATATATGTGTGTTTGTGTGTTATCTGTGTTTATCTTGCTTTTCTTTAAACTTTGGCATTTCCTTCATCAGTCTTGAAACATGTTTTGTTATTCGTTTTTATTTCTTAACTTTGCATTTGTATATTTCATTTTAATGTATTTTCTTAAGCAACTTCATATTCATTAGTTTTGTTTTTCTGTCTTTCATCTTGTTTCCTTTTATTTCTCTTGCTTTTATATTCGTTGTGGATTCGGCCTTTCTATTTTTATTTTAGTTTTCATTTGCCTACAGTTAGTCATTCTGTCTCTTTTTTTATATTTTCTATTTTTTTTCACTACTCCCTTTAATCTCTTACTCCTCCACCCTTCCTCCTCCTTCGTTTTTCATACTTTACACTCACCACATTCCTGTATTCTCCTCTTCCTTCTACTCTCTTTCTCCCGTTTCTCCCATCTTCTTCAAATTAATCCTTTTGTTTTTCAAATTAATTCCTTTTATTTCTCTTTTATATTCAATTGTAGTAGATAGACTAAACTATCGCCCGGTTCACACTCCACCCACGTCTATTGAACAGGTGAAGAGGCTCATCCCTTGTTTCCTGTTTAGGATGCGGTTTCCGGTTTTCTCTTTTCCAATCTTCTCACTTTTTTTTTTCAATTGGAGTAGACAGACTAAACTATCGCCCGGTTCACACTCCACCCACGTCTATTGAACAGGTGAAGAGGCTCATCCCTTTTTTCCTGTTTAGGATGCGGTTTCCGGTTTTCTCTTTTCCAATCTTTTCACACCTATTTAGCCCCCTGCACATCAGTGGCGTTACCGCCTTGCTCGGGGTGATATGCTTAAAAAAAAAAATTCATTGTGGATTCGTCTTTTCTATTCTCATCTTTGTTTTCGTTTATATAGAGCTACTCATTCTGTCTGTTTTTTATATTTCCCTTCTTTTTTTTTTTTTACTATTCCCTTTAATCTCTTACTCTTCAACCCTTCCTCCTTCTTCGTTTTTCATACTTTACTCTCACCACATTCCTGTATTCTCCTCTTCCTTCTCCTCTCTTTCTCCGGTTTCTCCCGTCTTCTTCAAATTAATCTTCTACCACTACCTTAACATTTTCTCCTACATCTTTTGTTTCTCCCCACGCAAAGAAATATTCTTTATTCTTTTACTTCTCCTTAATCTTATTTTTACCCCCTGTTTCTTCCTTTTCCACCTCCTCCATCTACTTCTCCCATCTCCACCCCCTACATTAATTTCTTTCCTCCCCTTCTCGTCTATCTACTTCTCCCATATCTCTCTCCTATATTTTGTTTTCTTCTATCTTTACTCCATCTACTACTCCCATCTCTTCTTCCTACACTTACTGCTCTCTTCTCCTCCTCCTCCTCCTCCAAAATCTACTTCTTCCAACTCCCTCTCTTTCATCTACTACTTTCTTCTTCACTTTTTCCGTCTACTTCATTTATCACCTCCTCTAATATTTACTGCTTCTTTCTTCCCTCTCTTTCATCTTCCTATTTCTTCGCCTCTTTATCTACTTCTCTCATTTTCTCTTCCTGCGTTAACTACTTTCATATCCTTCTCCTCCATCAATATTCCTTTTCCTATATTTACGGTTCTCTTCTTCGCTTTCTCTTTCTCTTCTTCATTTTTCTCCTCCTCTTTTAACTAATAGGATGTGAAGAAAAAAAAGAGATAGTTGAAAGAGAAGGAGAAGAATACATTAACCGCTTTTTTCTCCTCTCCTTCCATATTTTCTTATTTTTGTTTACTTTTTTTACTTCTCCCTTTAATGTCTTACTACTGTGCACTTACTCCCACTGCTTTCTTCCTACATTTCTCTCTCTCTCTCTCTCTCTCTCTCTCTCTCTCTATATATATATATATATATATATATATATATATCCTTATCTTCCTTCTCCTTCTTCTGTTTTCCCCTCATTTTTCCTATTTTCTTCAATAATCTTCTCATACTACTTCCTTCCTCCTCCTACATTTATCTCCTACTGCTTTTATTTCTCCAACTTTCTTTTTTCTTTAACTCGTTTTATTTTTATTTCCTCCTTCTCTCTTCTCCTCATCCTCCAGTAATTTCTCCCACTCCTACATTAACTACTTCCTTCTCCTTCTCCTCTATCTAATTCTCCCATCTCATCCTCCTACATTTAGTGCTCCTTCTTCCCCTTCTCCTCCAGCTACTTCTTCCATCTCCTTCTTCTAAGTTTACTGCTTTCTTCTCCTCCCCCTTCATATATTTCTCCGATCTCTCCCTCATTCATCTCTTCTTCACCTCCTATATCTACTCCCATCACCTACTTCTAAGTTTACCGCTTTCTTCTCTTCCTACTCTTCCATCTTCTTCTCCATTCTACCCCTCCTTCATTCACTCCTCTTTCTTCTCTTCCCTCTCTTCCATCTACTTCTCTCATTTCTTCCTTCTACATTTACTGATTTTCCCCTTCTCTTTCTCCTCCAGCTACTTCTCCCATCTTCTTCTCCTAAGTTGACTGCTTTCTTCTCCTCCTCCTTCATATACTCTTACCATCTCTCCCTCTTTCGTCTCTTCTTCACCTCCTATATCTACTCCCGTCTCCAACTTCTACAATTACTGTTTTCTTCTCTTCCTACTCCTCCATCTTCTTCTCCATTCTCCCCCTTCTTTATTAACTGCGCTTTTCTCCTCATCCCTATCCTCCTTCTACTTCTCTCATTTTCTCTTTCTGCAGTTACTGATTTTTCTCTTTCTTTCTCACCCCCATCTACTTCCTCCATCTTCTGTTTACTTTTCTTCTCCTCTTCCTTTATGTACTACCATTTCTCCCACTTTCATCTCTTCTTCACCTCTTATATATATTCCCATCTCCTACTACTACGATTACTGTTTTCTGCTTTTCCTACTCCTCTATCTTCTTCTCCATTCTCTCTCTTCTTCATTAACCCTCTAGTTCATATCATATTAGTGGGGGATCAGTTTATTACTTCATAACAATATAGAACTGATCCCCCACTTTATGTCCAGTAGAAGCCTTAACCCTCTAGGGCCATTCATATCATATTAGTTGGGGATCTGTTTATTACTTCATAACAATATAGAACTGATCCCCCACTTTATGACAAGTAGAAGCCTTAATCATATATTATTA